>CM054811.1:28155883-28583283 GCA_028984105.1 Lavandula angustifolia
TAGAATACCTCACGTTAACTTAGTGTTAATGTCAATAGAATACCTCACGTTAATGTCAATAGAATACCTCACGTGAATTTAGTGTGATTTTTTAGGAATTTAGAACTATAGTAATGTGATTGTCAATAGAATTCCTCACGTTAATTTAGGAATTTAGAACTACACTAATGAGATTTTTATGTTTTTTTTTTTATAGAACGTGTTTAATATTTATATAGATTTAATGAACAACGTAAGCGCTTGTATTTTCGTTAGCACTAACGTAAGATTTAGGAGCACTTAGGTTATTTTTCGAGCGCTTAGGTGATATTCATAATTGACTGTCGTTAATTGACTTCGTTAGCAATCACGTTAATATTTTTTTACTTGTTATGAATGTAGCCTACTTGGTTTTGGGTTAGAGAGGAATGTGGTGGACTATGGCCGAATATCAACTTATATTATAAGATGAAATTGCCCTCAATTATTAAATCAAGATTGATTGCTCTTGGGGGGATTGAATTGTATGATTTATTTAAGACCGGGTGTTTCGGCCACCTAGCGGACTTGGAATTTGGCCATAGTTGTAATAAAGGGCTCCACGAGCTAATGTGTCGGGAGGTCAACGTAGTTGGTGCAACTGAGCCAGAAATGTGGTTCCAAATAAATGGAAAGTTGATTAGGTTCGGATGTCGGGACCATGTGATGGTCACGGGTTTGTGTCTCGGGTCCTCTTCTTTTGATCCCACCGCTGCACACGATTCGTCTAACATAGGCGTGTATAACTGTTTTCTGCGTGGAGAAAGACTTAAGTTAAGCGATTTGTTGAAAAGATTTTCAACAGAATATATCCCGGATGCCACGAGTGATGACTATATAAAGGTGACAAATATCCTCTTTCTTTATTTGTTTGCCTTGGGTTATCCTTCGAAGAGGTTTGTAGATTATTTTGCTTGGGTATTGGTGGATGATCTTCGTGCTTGGCATCGATTTCCATGGGGAGCATATACATTCCAAGCCATGATGTATTACAAGACTCTAGTGCCCACTGAGAAACATCGAATGGAGAAATATTATCACATGTACGGTCCAGTTTGGGCTCCATAGGTTTGGGCATACGAGGCCATACCGCAATTTGCTTTCGAGGCGGCAATTTTAGTTAATATTAATGCTATGCCCAGGATAATGAAATGGAATTTTCCTCAGATAAAAAAGGACTTTACCGAATTCTTTGATGAAGAGGTAATTTTCACTTTGATCGATTTTCACTTTCAGCTTATTTTGTATTTGATAGTATTTTATTAAATTAACTTTTTTTCCATAGCTCGAATGTTCTCCTTATCTTTGTGCTACCGTGTTTGAGATTTTGACCCCGTGGTACCAAAGCACACAACATAACGAGGTACTAGGCGTTCCCTACCAACCTCCCCGAAAACTAGATTTTGGACCTGGTGCTACAAGACGTTCTCGTTCAAAAAAAACAACACAAACAGATGATAACGACGATGAAGAGCAACCGGCGCGTCGGTCTACCCGCTCAAAAGGAAAACAGACTGCACCGCCCCAATCACCAGAGTCGTTAGAATCAAACTCACTTTGGCGAGAGACAAGGAAGAGTGGGAAAGTGAAACAATCTTCACGAGATTGTAAAAATTGCAAAAACCCAAAATATAGGGAAGCTTTAATTAGTGGCGTCGTGTCTCGAGTGATTCCAATAATGAAGGATTGGGTGCGTAAATTACGAGGAAAACCAGCTAAGCATGACTACACACGAGACAACCATCACAGAGTGCAGTCCCGACACTCGACCTCACATTTTGACAGGGGATCTCATCGACAGACCACGGAATCCTCACGTCGATCTACTTCTTATATGGAAAGGGGTTCTAGAGGTCGAGTTCATTCCCCACCTGTTGATTCGCCACCTATTGAATCACTACCTGTTGATTCCCCCCCACGAACCGATACCGTCCTTGATGTCCAGCATTTGCAAACTGTTGCCCATGTAGGTGGAAAGACAAATTTGGGCGACGAAGAGCATATTCAATACGGGCGTGGGTTACGAAAAAAGAAACCCTCTGCTTTAGTGAAGACGCCTTTCTAGCAGCTTGTAAGTAACAGAGTTAGACAGCCGACTAAGGAAGTCAGTTTCAATTATCGACAAGCTCTCCGGGGATATACTGCTTGGAGGACGGGTTCCATATCAGAAAACATTCGTGTTCCTTCCTCAAATTGGGAATTGGACCAGGCGTTCTTCGACAACATTCAGGATATTCGGTACAAGATGACCTCTGATGTAAGTTATTTAGTTCCTTTTTGCTTTATGAGTTGTGTTCGAATACTAACATGCTATAATCACTGTATATGGTGCAATAGATAATAGACTTGTATTTATCAACAATGAAGCGCTTACTGGGGCTCGGAGAGGGATTACTGCAAAGTGTCAATCAGGAGAATTATATCATCTTTGATACTGATTTTTTCGTAAGTTTCACTTTTATACTCATTTCCATTTTCATTTGTACTTAAGAATATTAATGTAATATGATCTTTCTTATAGTCTGCTCTCGATGCGCAATGGCAAAAAGTCGTGGACAATCCTTATTCAGGTGTTTTAGAGCATAACACGGATTATCATTGGTGGTGCCCTCCCTTAGGACTGGTACAACGTATTCGTTCTTGTCTCAATACTAGCTATGTAAGTGTAATTCTAATATTATCATATTGAATTATGTTAATTTGTCAATTTCAATGTCTAATTAAAAATCTCAATGTTTCAGATTGTCACGGTGTGCAACGTGTCACCTGAGCATTGGGTAACCTTACGCATTTGCCTTGATGAATGGAGGATTGAGTTGTATGACTCATTATGGAATAGGATGGACCAAAAAGGACGGGACTTCAGAGTCATTACCCTAAGACCAGTGACACATTTGTTGTCAAAGCTACTACAATATGCCGGATTTTGGATTGCTAGAAAGGGTGATGATTTCGTACCGGAACATAGGTGTTGTCCATTCTATTGCATTAATGAATGGCAGTATGAGCAGTTAGATGAGATAAATTGCGGTACATACGCTTCCATGTACGTGCACCGCATCCTAACGGGTATCCCAACGCCTAAGATGATCAAATCAGTAGAAGACCTGCAGCGGTATCGAATTTCGATGGGAGTACGCATATGGGATATGTGTGATAATCATCATTAGAGTATGCGACTATGTTGTTGGATAAATTGGAGTATCATAATATTTCTACCTCATTATAATAATTATTATTATTAGTATTCGATCCTAAAAATTTGTATTCATCTACCCGACCATAAAAAAATAATTAAATTAAAAAATCAACACAAACTAATCACCAAAAAGTTAAGGAAAAAAAAATCACCTTAGCGCTCGTAAAAATTACCTAAGCGCTCGTTTGAAAAATCTAAGCACTATGGAGAAATCGAGCGTTTACGTAGTGTATCGATGACGTAGCACTTATATTGATGAATTCTACAAAAATTATTCATAATATCAATCCTAATTAATTTTTTTATTATTTTTGAAAGATAATCATAAATCATAAATCAAAATTAAAATAATTGATTGTGTAATCAAAATTAAAATAAAAATATATGTGGTGTAATCAAAATAATTGTGTAATGAAAATTTAAATAATAATATATGTGGTGTATGTATATCTATAGATGCATTATAAATATACTGTATAATACGAGGTGTATGTGTATATATATTCTATATGTATTATAAATTAAAATTTGTATAATAAAAATTAAAATGATTGTGTAATCAATTTCTCTCAAAATCAAACATTCACTTGCTTTAATTAAAGGGAGCGGTTGCAGACTAGATAGGTTAGACTAGGATCAATCACAATTTTAAAATATTAAAAATTAGGTTTTGCCTATTTTTGCAATTTATACACAATGTGCCTATTTTTGCAAATAAAGTTAGAGGAATGCCTATTTTTGTAATTCTCCCTAAAATAATTTTCTAACTTATGTAAGTGTTAGTAATAATTTTATAAGATATTATTAATCATATTCATGAGCAGTTGTCCGTTGTCTGGTTTATGCCTAGTTGCCTACCAGTCTTCGTAGTTACTTTAAATTAAGTATATTAAATAAGTCATTTACTACTTAATTAATAGATAAATCCTAGCTGTCCAAGATCCTTTCAGTCTACGATTCTGACTTGTAACATGGGTAACATGAATACATATGAAAATATGAAATGTATATTAAACAAAAAAGTAGGATTATTAACTTACAAATACATTAATTGTTGGTGCATTCTAGTTCTATAAATTGATTTAGTTAACAATTTTTATATTTTTACAAATTTGTACAGTCAATAAACCACGACGAAATTCAATTTGACGTTGTAGCATGTGATAGTGACCCCAAAAATATGGACGAAATTCAATTTGACGTTGTAGCATGTGATAGTGACCTCGAAAATATGGACGAAATTCAATTTGACGTTGTAGCATGTGATAGTGACCTCGAAAATATGATACATTTTGGATTAGCGGATTTTGTGTGCTTATTTTCCAAAAGTATGACACCATTATTACACTAAGATTGTTGGTATTAGATTAAATTTCTGGTTTTGCCACATTAATCATAGTTTCATGCGCATTCTTCAAATAACGATTGCGTTTTGTACATTTAAAAAAAATTAAAAAAAAATTCAAGGTAAGATTAATTTGAACCTGCACATCAATCAGCATATAATCAAAAATATTTAAATTCACCAGGAAATATAAATTACAATGATCCTCGATATAATACATCACGTATTCGAATACAACAGTACCATTCAACAAAATTCCAAAACACACAAGTAATTATTACCACTGAAGCCAATTAGGCTTGAAGTCTTCACACACAAAATCCTCTACTCCATGCTATATTCCATCTTTTATTTTTTGCATCACCAATAAACACGATATTATTAGGATATAAGATGAAGAAATGTTTTGGGATAGAGGATTCATAATGCAATACCCAAACTCTTCTAGTAATCGGGGTTAGCTTGGAGGTAAGCCTCAATAGCCTTGAACATGGCCGTCGCCTTCTCTTTCCCTGCCTTGATATTCTCTTCACTAATCACGGCGTCGCCCTTGGTGTTGTAAATGCTTCTGTTCTTGCAAATGCTTCCTCCCTCTTCAGTCGGGACTATCTTGATATGGTAAGTGATCGATTCGATCTCTCCGGACGCCAGAACGTCGCCATCGATGATGCTGTAGGTGTGGGTCAAGTTCTCCTTGTCCACAGCATCAACGCGGTGCTTAACGCTCTTGTACTGACTCCCCTCACCGAAGTGGATAACCTTAATGGTACCAACCCCACCGTCTCCTTCCAAGATTTCGACGTTTTTGATGGCTTGAGGCATGATCTTGGGGATGAGGTTGTCGGCATCGAGCACCATGGCTTTGAACATCGTTGCAGCTGGGATTGGGGAAGGGATCTCGATATCGTAAGTGATGGCACCCATGATTGATATCTTGATGTGAAAGATGAGAATTTGAAGAGAAATGGAGATTTGGATGAATGAAGATGATTTGGTTGTGTTGATGGGAAAATGTAGGAATGGGAGATGCCATTTTATAGTGGGATGGAAAGTTCTTTGCCTCTACTTTGCTTAGCTGTTATGCCAATTAGTTGAATGTTAAGTCAATAATTGAAGGTGCATTAATGGATTGATCTAATGATTGAGAGAGAAAGCATTGTATCGTGTTATTAATAAGTAGTTAGCACCTCGTCGCTGACTCTTTCTTCGACAGCACGACGGTTTTATCTACTCACTATATATACTAGGATATCTCTTGTCCCAAATTCCATATCTCATTATTATTTCATAAATGATTTACTTATAACACTCATACACATAGGTGCTTACGATCAATTTTGTTGTGAAACAGCATTGAGGATCTTGGACAGAGGATCTCATCCCCGAATATTTGTTAATAGGAACAATGCATGAAATAAATGTATTGTGTCCCATTTACGAAATTTTTTGAGTTTTTCTGAACTCTTTATAGTACTTTTTTATTATTAATTTTTTTTTTCTGTTTTGAAGAAGTTTGGGTCCTTTATTTGGTGTTCGTAAAGCAATGAAGTCATCTATTTTCCCCTCCGACCAGCGATATACGGCCTAAAGGTGTATAAATACATTTTATCATGTACTTACTGAAAAAAAAATTATAATGCTCACTATTATCATGGATTTAACAAATAAGAAGATGCATTTTGTTAGAGCATGTATTAAATGGCTACAGTTTCTAATCTCATAAATATCGGTTAGCCTAATATAATTTGCATAACATTATATAAAAAGAGAATTTATCAGTATACATATCAGTACTACATTAGTCATTTAGTTAGCGATGTATGAAATTAAACTCCCACATCACAATAGAAACAACATTTCCTTTAGCCGCCGGCCACTTGCTACTTGCTAGGTTGGTCGTCGGCAGAATAATAATAATATTCTCCTTATATTCCATCCCCGCTCAATTATTTAATTCACTATATTATTTTAAGATATTATTAGATTTGATATGATTTTTATTGCATTTTATAAATACGTCCTTAAGCGATATCGGAAATAAAAATATTTTAGGGGATAGAATAAAGTTTGTCTCAAAGATGTTTCAATGCAATTTTAATTATATAGCCGATCGATCTTATGGTTTAAATACTTAAATACTCTAAGTTGGAGAGTCGTATAATAAGAATTGTAATGGAACAATATCGAGTAGAGATTTTGGGATAGGCATCCGTATCATATTTGAGTGTAGCATGAAAATGGCGATCTTAGGAGTTAGTTTTCACGTGTTTAGAATGAAAAAAAAAATGATTATAATTTCGTAGGAATTTGTACAAAAATTGTCAGAATACGAAAGTAGTAGTTTATTTTTCTCCAATTGAACTTACATTATATCGTGGTAGTCTTCAAAAATAACCACATTTGATAAGTAAGAACGAGAATAGTTACTGCACCTAGCTCTTTAACTTTTTAGATTAGTTAAGTCTATAGTCTTTTTTATCGAGACTCAACTGGGACCAAGTATTTTTATAAAAATAGATACAATATGTTCAATTAATAAGTCGATCATGACTCTTTCTTATCCGATTGGGAAGCGACCAGGATCCAACCATATCTTATATTCATCCAAAAGCTTGTATTTTATCATATGTATTCAATAATTAATGCAAAAAAGATTGGAATATTGAAGCACAAAAGCTTTTGTATACTAATTTCGTATACCCTTGTGTGTACCACACCACAAGGATTATTGAACGTATTATTATGAAAATAGTTATTTTCGTTCTTTACTTATTTAAAGTGACTTAAATAAGTGTCACGTGAATTATCAAACTGGACTTGATCCTAGTCCCTACTCCCGGGATATGCGTAGGCCAATTCGGACCTTCATTTTGCGACAGTAGAATTTTCGTAATTTCCACGAAATTAAAGGTAAAATGATAATATTTCTCTTGTAGTACAAACACAAACTCGATACAGTAGAATCACTCAATAAAAATGCAAACTTCATGCTGGAAATAAATATCACACACAGTATTATCTCAATTCCAAACCATACCATTTTCTACTTTGATATCACTAATAGAGGCCACGTGCATATATATAACGAAATATCATTCATATATATGTACCTTAGCATCTATTAATATTATTGAAATATATAGATAGAGGATTCATTCCAACTCGGTCTTAGCAATCGGGATTGGCTTGGAGGTAAGCCTCAATAGCCTTGAACATAGTCATAGCCTTCTCTTTCCCCTCCTTGATCTTGTCCTCACTAATCTCGGTATCGCCCTTGGTGTTGTAAATGCTCCTGTTCTTGCAGATGCTTCCTCCTGCTTCAGTCGGGACAATCTTGATATGGTAAGTGATGGACTCGAGAGTTCCGGCCAGAGCATCACCATCGATAATACTGTATGTGTGGGTCAAGTTTTCCTTGTCGATAGCATCAACACGGTGCTTGGCGCTCTTAAACTGACTTCCTTCACCGAAGTGGATAACCTTAACGGTCCCAACACCACCATCGCCTTCCAAGATTTCGACGTTTTTGATGGCCTGAGGCATGATCTTGGGGATGAGGGTGTCGGCGTCGAGCACCATGGCCTTGAACAGCTTTGCAGCTGAGATTGAGGAAGGAATCTCGATGTCGTAGGTGATGGCAACCATGGTTGATTTTTGTGTATGAAAAAGATGAAAATTGGAGGATTTGGTTGTGATGGGAAAATGTGAGAATGAAAGATGGCATTTTATAGTGTGAGATGGAAAGTTCTCTGCCCATTTTCCTTGACTCAAAAGTCAATTATTTATAAGTGTTTTAATAATTGATGAATTTTGTGTATGAGGTGGTGTCCCATTTACAAATAGTTAGCCCCTCGTTGCGGACTCTTTCTTTTACTGCATGACAATTATGCTTTTATTCTATCATAATAATGTTTACTATATCAAATGCATGTTTGTACTGTATAAATATAAGCATTATTTGCATACGATCCAGCTAATTAAGAGAACCAAAAGAGCATGCAACTTTGTATAATAGGGAGCAAAATTTTGAATTTATTATTTTGAGGTTGTAAAAATATTTAATTTGAGAACCAAAGAAGCATGAGGTTGTAAATATTTGATTTGAAACATATGTACAATCATTTTAGATTTTTTTTTTTTTTAGAATTTGGTAAGTGTGGTGGTTCTTGCACGTACCCTTGTTTCCCGAAAAGATGTGTATATCCCATTTTGGGCATTCTTATGAGTCACGCTGCTTGGAGTGGCCGATGTTATTTTTAGAATGAAAATCAAATGGACTCCCAATGGAATTATTCTATCATAATCTCATTATATTGAGAATGTGCTTAAGAGATTTAATGTTTTTGATAATGCACATGTCAAGACTCCACTAGAAGTTAATGTTCACTTGAACAAGAATAGAGGTGATCTTATTGCTCAAGAGGATTATACTTGGATCATAGATTGTCTAATGTACATCAAGAACTGCAGGAGGTCTGATCTATCTTGTCTGGTGAACAAGCTAAGTCGTTATACGAGTAATCCGAGTAAGGAACATTAAAAAGCTCTTGTAAGAGTTTTAAGGTATTTGGAGTACATTCTTAACTTTTGGCTACACTACTCTAGACATCTCCTGGTATGATGCAAACTCCAATAACCAAGATTCGATATCGACACACGCCCTCTCGGATATTTATACAAGCCGATAAGACAAAAGCCCAACAATCATTAAACATAACTAAAGTCCACTAATAGTCTAACCCATGATTAAAATAAATTAAGAAAAGACTCATGCACGTTCCACAGCTCCATCCACGTTCCTCTTCCTTCTCGTATAAACCCGCCACGGCTTCGGTCCGACAACTTCATCCACGAACGGTCCCGCATTCGGCACCTCCTCCCGCACTCTATCAGCTACCTCCCCCTCGAAAATCGTCTTGTCCTCAAGGCAGAAAGCAATACAAAAGCTTTCTCCGAGAGTTTATCTCTCTACTTTCTCTCTCTAAGTGTGTTCAAGGTTCAAGGGTAGGCTGCCTAGCAAGCTTCAAGCCGGGAGTTAAGTTGCTAGTGCCGCACGTGAATTTCTGCGCACGTGACAGTTGGTATTAGAGCCAGGTTGGAGCACGGTCCGAGCACACGAGAGGAATGGCGGGTACGAACGAAGTTGAGAATGTGTAGAACGTTGAGGTCGTGAAGCAAGCCAAGGTCAAGAGGGTGAGTTCTCAAGACATGATGGTGGATCTTCAACGTTAGGCTTGCAAGGGTCGAGCTAGCGGTTGGTGAAGGGCAAGACAAGTTCGAGGAGTTGGACCGACGTATCGAGGAGTTTGACGAGGGAAGAGACGAGCTTCGAGAGGGAATGCAAGATGCCATGAACAAAGCCTTGTCCAATTTCCAAGCCATGGTGAAGTCGATGGAGGACGCCTTGGAGGCGAGGTATGTTTCACTTGAAACTGAACTCGCTAAAGTTGTGTCTGAGTTGAGAGAGAAAAGGGACGAACTAGTCCTTTGCAAGAAGGCGATTGCCCAAGGGGAAGGTGTCGCCGAATCAACAAGGGTAGTCAACTCCGGAAGGGTGGACGTTCCAAAACCGAAGGCGTACAAGGGGTCAAGGAACACAAAGGAGTTGAACAACTTTCTTTGGAGCCTTGAGACGTACTTCAAGGCACTTGGCGTAGAGGAGGACGCCAAGCAGGTCGATAGCGCAACACTCTACTTGGAGGACACCGCTATGGTGTGGTGGAGGCGACGGTGTGGAGACATCGAGCATGGGACGTGCACTATCAACTCATGGGATGAGTTCAAGAGGGAACTCAAGAGGCAATTCTATTCGGAGAATGCCGAGGAGGAAGCTAGGGCCAAGCTTTGACATCTTATCCAAAAAAGTATGATTCGTGATTATGTTAAGGAATTTTCTAAACTTGTTCTCAAAATTCACGACTATCCGTACAAGGAGGCGCTCTTTGCCTTCAAAGACGGCCTTCAAAATTAGGTCAAGTTGGAGATACAATGAGGGGGTGCTCAAGACCTTGCCACGGCGACGTCCATTGCCGAGTTCTTGATAGAGTTCAAGAAGACGGAGAATCCCAAGTCCACGAAGGAGAGGGGTGACAAAGGCAAGAGTGGGGGAGACCACCATGGCAAGGAGAGCAAATACAAGTCTGACAAGGGACAGCACTCGAGGTCGGACAAGAGTGGCAAACGACGACCACTCAAATGTTTCTTTTGTGAAGGGCCACATAAGACGATGGATTGTTTGAAGAAGTCCGAACTATCGGACCTCATTGATGAAACAGGGGACAATGTCAATGATGCAAAGACGGCGTCACTTCAAATCCTTGGCACTATCAAGGCGAAAGTGGAGATGCTGAAGTCGGAGAGAAATGGACGGTTGTTTGTAGAAGCCAAGGTGGGTGTCCAAACCACCAAAGCTCTTGTAGATACCGGCGCCCAAGCCAACTTCCTGAAGTATGAGGAGGCGGAGCAGCTTGGCGTCAAATTTGTGAGGCAAGTGAGGTTCCTCAAGGATGCCAATTCACTACCCAAGGCCATCTATGGCGTTGCAAAAGATGTTGATGTATGTCTTGGTACTTAGCGTGATACAATTGATTTTTCTATTGTGCCTATGGATGATTATTCGGTCATGTTGGGAATGGGTTTCATGGATCGTGCGTGTGAGGGCTGTACCAATTCCATGTGCCGATACTATGTACATCTTGGAAGAGGGTAAGACTTGCATTGTACCGTTAGCTCGAGAGTTCAAAAGCGGTGTAAAGCAACTATCGGCCATGCAACTATCGAAGGGGGTCAAGAAGGCACAACCGATGTTCCTTGTTGCCTTAAAGGAGGATGAAGGCAACCCGACGACCGACGAAGTCCCGACGGAGGTCTCACACGTTCTTGACGAGTTCAAAGACGTTATGCCAGAAGCATTGCCCAATAAGCTTCCACCAAAGAGGGAGGTCGACCACAAGATCGAGTTGGTACCCAACGCTACTCCTCTAGCGGTCGTGCCCTACCAAATGGTCTCTCCCGAACTCGAGGAGTTGAGGAGGCAATTGAAGGATTTGTTGGATGCAGGCTATATCCAACCATCCAAAGCTCCCTATGGTGCACCGGTGTTGTTCCAAAAGAAGCACGACGGGTCGTTGAGTATGTGCATCGAATATAGGGCGCTTAACAAGATCACGGTGAAGAACAAGTACCCAATATCGTTGATCGATGACTTGTTTGATCAACTTGGAGAGGCGAAGTGGTTTTCCAAGTTGGACTTAAGATCCGGCTACTATCAAGTGTGGATTGCCGAAGGAGACGAAACAAAGACTGCATGCGTGACGAGATGGTTCGTATCAATTTCGTGTTATGTCCTTTGGACTAACGAATGCCCCTACCACATTTTGTACCTTGATGAATCGAGTATTTCATTCGTTCTTGAATAAGTTCGTGGTGGTGTACTTAGACGACATTGTCTTCTATACCAAGATGTTGAAGGAACATTTGGACGATAAGTTTTCCAAGTCTTGCGGGAGAACAAACTTTGTGTCAAACTGGAGAAGTGCGAGTTTGCCCAAGCCGAGGTGATGTTTTTGGGCCACATCGTGGGAGACGGTAAGTTGATGATGGACAAGTCCAAGGTTCGAGCCATTGACGAGTGGGAGCCGCCAAAGAGGGTGACCGACCTCCGATCCTTCCTTGGCCTCGTCAACTACTATCGGAGATTCATCAAAGGATTCTCCACCATAGCTACTCCACTTACCGAGTTGCTAAAGAAGAACAAGGCATGGAGTTGGGATGCAAGAGTGCAAGAGGCGTTTTATGCACTCAAGAAGGCGATAACGAAGGAACCCGTCCTTGTCTTACCGGATCACACCAAGGCGTGCAGGTACAATATAATGCTTTTGACTTTGCTCTTGGTGGTGTTTTGATGCAGGATGGGCATCCTATTGCCTTCGAAATTCAGAAGCTCATTGAGGCAGAGAGGAATTACATCGTCCAAGAGAAAGAGATGATGGTTGTAGTCCATTATTTAAGGACGTAGAGGCATTACATGTTAGGGTCCAAGTTCATGGTAAAGACGGACAATGTGGCAACAAGTTACTACCTCAAACAAAAGAAGCTTTCCCCGAAGCAAGTTCGGTTGCAAGTGTTCTTGGCCGAGTTCGATTTTGTCATGGAGTACAAACAAGACAAGGCAAATTTGGTAGCGGATGCACTAAACCGCAAGGCGGAGCTCGTGGCTATCACAAGTCCAAGTTTTCCTTTGGTGGACCGAATCAAGGAGGGACTAGAGCATGACCCGCAAGCCAAACATGTGGTGAATTTGGCGAGTCAAGGTAAAAGCCGATAATTTTGGTTGCAGGATGGATTGCTTCTCACCAAAGGAGACCGGATGTATGTACCGAAGTGGCAAGGCTTGAGGATGGAGATTATCAAGGAGTGCCACGACTCGAAGTGGGCGGGACTTCCGGGAGTACAACGGACGTTGGCACTTGTAGAGCGTGCCTACTATTAGCTTCAAATGCGGGAAGACATTGAGGTATTTGTGCAGATTTGTCTTGTGTGTCAACAAGACAATGTGGATCAACACAAACGAGGGTTGCTTGAGCCGTTACCCATACCCAAGAAGCCATGGGAGAGTATCTCGATGGACTTTATCACTTGCCTTCCAAAGTCCAAGGGGTGTGGGAACATCATGGTCGTGGTGGACCGATTTAGCAAGTATGGCGTGTTCATCGCGGTGCCGACGAAGTTCATAGCCGAAGATGCGGCAAAACTCTTCTTCCAACATGTGGTGAAGTATTGGGGCATACCCAAGATGATAGTGAGTGATCGGGACACTCGCTTCACGAAACGGTTTTGGATGGAGCTCTTCGAGATGATAGGGTCAGAGCTCAACTTCTCAACAAGCTTTCACCCCCAAACGGATGGGCAGATGGAGAGAGTGAACGCCTTGTTGAAACTATATTTGAGGCACTATGTGAGTACCAACCAAAGTGATTGGATTAAATTTCTTGATATTGCTCAGTTTTCTTATAATTTGCAGAGGAGTGAATCAACGGGAGCTAGTCCATTCGAGATTGCGACGGAACAACAACATTTAATTCCACAAACACTTGCCCGAGGATATAGAGGTCCTAGTCCCTCTGCTTTCATGTTTGCCAAGGGATGGCACGAGAAGACGAGCATGGCGCACTCCTACTTAGCCAAAGGCATTAAGAGAATGAATAAGTGGGTCGATACTAAGAGGAGGCACATCGAGTTCGAGGAAGGAGATTTAGTCATGGTGATGCTCCTTCCTCATCAAAGCCGAAGGTTTGCAAAGGTGCACAAGGGGCTAGTCCGACGTTACGAGGGATCATTTTTGATAGAGAAGCGGGTCGGGAAGCTAGCTTACCGTTTGATGCTACCTTCGCATTTGGAGATGTATAATGTCTTCCATGTGTGCTTGTTGAAGCCGTACCATGAAGATAAGGTGGAGCCGAGTAGGGGTGAATCGAAGAGGGCACCAACCGCCATCACTACCATGCCCGACAAGGAGGTCGAGGAGATACACATAAAGTTGTGCCGAGGCGAGGCTCGCACCTGAGCTATGTGGAGTACTTTATCAAATGGAAAGGGCTACCGGAGAGTGAGGCAAGTTGGTAGCACGAGCTAACCTTGTGGAACCACAAGGAGGAGATCGAGGCATACAAGGTGGACGCGACGAGGGCATCACCAAATTGAGTGGGGGAGAATGTCATGGGCTACATGACTCAAGGAGGCTTTCCCGCACCACTTGGGCTATGCTACACTACTTTGCGCTACCCATGAGCCTAGCCCACATTCCAAAGGATTCTAGAAGAGTTCTAGCATATTGTGGACATGTACAAAGTGTATAGTTTGATCTAGATTAGTGTGGAAGAATCTAGATACTTGATAGGAAACAATACAAAAGCATTCTCCAAGAGCTTCTCTCTCTACTTTCTCTCTCTAAGTGTGTTCAAGGTTCGAGGGTACGCTGACTAGCAAGCTTCAAGCCGAGAGTTAAGTTGCTAGTGCCGCACATGAAATTCCGCACACGTGACAGTAGCCATGGAGATCTAGCGATAGGGCCGAATCGTGAGGAATACCACATCACCTACCTCAAAATTAATGTTGTGCCGATGCTTCTGGCTTGATCTTGCATTCGATCATGTGCCCTCCGGAGGTTATCTTTAAGCCGCAGCAAAATCACATCTCGCTCCATCAACACCGAGGCTACAGTAGCTACCCGACACTCACCCGGAACGTAGCGCTGCAACGTGGGAGGTGGACGACTATAGATGGCCTCAAATGGGGTGGTATGCGTAGCGGATTAATACGAAGTATTATACGAGTATTCAATCCAGGCAAGCCACCCCGCCCACTTCCATGGTTGGTGAGACAAACAACAACATAAATACGTCTCCAACACCCGGTTCAGAACCTCTGTGGAAGTACTGTACTTCAACTTCGTTCCATGCATCGCAAATAGCTCCTTCCAAAAACTGCTAAGGAACCGTGAAGCCTAACGACGTGCTGAAAAAACTGTTTCGCGACGCGCTTCGCCATGAACGGTGCGCATAGAGGAACAAAATAGCCATATTTTGACAGCTTATCCACCACAACGAGCATGCTAGAAAACCCTTGAGATGTCGGCAACCTCGTAATAAAATCCATCAAAATATCTTCCCAAACTCGCTCCGGAATGGGAAGGGGCTGCAATAATCCCGTAGGGGACTGGGCATCATATTTGGGCTTCTGGAAAATCATGCATTGAGCCAAGTAATCCCGCACCCGCATATATATACCAAACCAATAAACACTTGCGGCTAACCTCTTGTAAGTCTGTAAAAACCCCGCATGTCCACCCATAGGCGTGTCATGGAACTCGTGAGGCAATTTTGGAATCCAAGATGATGATCGGGGAAGGACGACACACCCCTTATGAAACAGCCTACCATTAAACACCATGAAACTTGAGAAACGAGTGGGATCCGGCACAACTCCCTCCATAATTTTCTTCAATTCTAGATCACCCCGTTGCTCCGCTTCAATGTCTCGAAAGTCAGGCCAATAGGTGTCACTTAGCTACAAATTATCACCCTCTTCTTCATGACGACGCGATAACGCATCGGCGGCCCTATATATTCATCTTTCCGGCACAATGATTATCTCACAATCGAACCCCAATAACTTTGCTACCCAATTCTTTTGTGCCAAGGTAATAGTTTTCTGCTTGAGCATATGCTTTAAGCTATGATGATCGATTAGTACCTGAAAGTGTCGTCCCACCAAGTACGGACGCCAATGTTGGACCGCCAAAACCAATCCATTAATTCCTGCTCATAAGCCGACTTTATCAACTCGAATCTGACAAAGCCTTGCTAAAGAAAGCCACTGGTCGCCCCTCTTGGGCCAACACCGGTCCAACTCCCGAACCCTATGCATCACATTCTACAATAAACTCCTTAGAGAAATTCGGCATAGCTAACACGAGCGCCCTCGTCATGGCGCGTTTCAAAAAATCGAAAGCCCGTTGAGCCTCCGTCGTCTAATGGAAACTGGACACAACTTCTTTCTTTAATAAATTAGATAATGGTTGCGCCATTATCCCACAATTAAGCACAAACCATCGAATAGTACCCTGTCAACCCCAAAAACCCGTGAACTGCTTTAATCAATGTCGGAATAGGCTAAGACTCCACCATTGCCACTTTGGCAAAGTCCATGCTAACACCCTCAGCTGAGATTATGTGGGCTAGGTACTCCACCCGTTCACACCAAACGAACACTTTTTCTTGTTAGACATGAATTGATTCGCCTTGAGAATTTTCAAGACCACCTCAAAATGCTAAACATGTTCCTACCAATTCTTGCTATAAATTAATTTATCATCGAAAAATGCCAAAATAAACTTACGCAATTGAGCCCGAAAGAGATCGTTCATCGTCGATTGAAAAGTTGTCGGGGAGTTCGTGAGACCAAACAGCATGATAACAAACTCGTAATGCCCGCAATGAGTGCTAAAAGCCGTTTTGGGAATATCCTCTTCCACTACTCCTATTTGATGATAACTTGCTCGTAAATCTATATTTGAAAACACAGCTGCTCAGGCCATTTCATCGAGCATCTCATGTATCATGGGAATGGGATATTTAGTGGGCATGGTAACCTTATTCAACTCTCGATAATCCACACAAAATCTCTAACTCGCATCCTTCTTCTGAACCAACAAAACCGAACTCGAGAACTGGCTATTACTCACCCAGATTATTCAAGCCTTCAACATATCTGCGACCAACCTCTTGATCTCTTTTTGGATATAGTTGTACCTATACAGCCAAAAGGACACCGACCCAGACCCTATTGCCAGGATAATATGATGATCCATTGCACGGCGCAGCGGTAGCCCCTCGGGCTCGCCAAAATCAACATCAACCCTATGCAACAACTCGCCCATGCCCTCCGCACACTCCTCCCGGCTAAGCACCGAGCCCGACGTTGACCATGTAGCGGATAGATCAACCAAAATCGTCGTGAACACCACATTTTGTAGCTGAAACAACTCGGGTAATGTAATTGCCCGCCTGCTTGCGGCCCCACTACCCTCGAGCTGAATCGTCATGCCTTGGCACTCGAACTCCATTTTCTCGTCATCCTAGTGAATCCCCTTCCATCCCAACGTCCACTACCATGTATAACCCAAAACCACATCCACCCCACTCAAAGGAAAAGCATAGCAATCATCGGTAACTGTCACCATACCCAACTGAAGTTGTAAGCCCCGATGCAACCCCGGGCTGCCCATTCGTAGACCGTCCCCTACCCGCATTCGAATTTGATGATCTTTCTCCAGAAGTAGCCATAATTTCTCGGCGAGTTGAAGCGACACAAAACTATGAGAGGCCCCACTATCCACTAAGACTGTGATTTGTTCCCCGCGAACCTTCCCACATAATCGTAGCGAACGAGGGCCGAATATCCCTACTGCCGAAGTGTAAGGACAACTCAGCATAGTTGCCCTCAACCTCGTCCTCTTCCGACGAACAATCCCCCGCAGGCAGATCCGCCATGAGCTCGTGAAGATCCAACTATGGCGCTTCATCATCATCCACCAACAAAACATGCATGGAGACCGAGACACATTCCTGATGCACCTGATGATAGGGGGTCTTGCAGCGGAAACATAACCCCTTCATCCTCAACACCTCTTGCTCAGAATTCGTCAGTCGGTGAAATGGCGCCCGGAGTGCCTTCTCGCCCCAATCCTCAGCAATCCCCGTCGCTCTATCCTCTCCGTTCGCAGCTGGCGGTGCAAGCAACAACAGCCGACCCTTGTCACCCCCAGCAGGTCGAGGCACAAAATTATTGCGGAAGCCTACACTTCTATTCTGGCTATCGAAATCAAATGCCCGTTGATCAAAAATAGATTCTTCGATCAACTGCGCTTTCCACATGGCTGCACCTAGCGAATCGGGTTCCTGAACCCGCACTTGATGTCGTATCGGCTCTTTCAAACCTAAAATAAACAATCCAACCCAATCGCCTGGTTTCAAATGTGTTGCCTGATTAGCCAACTGAGTAAATATATTCATGTAATCGGATACGTTACCCGTCTGCTTAATGACCGCCAACTTAGTCAGAACCCCTCCGGTACTATTTGTTTCAAACCGCCACACTAAGGCCTCGGTCAACTCCTTCCACGAAATCATAGTGTATCCCACTTAAACCAAAGAAACCAATGAAGAGTCGCCCCGTCCATAGCAACCATGATCGACTCCACCCGTTTTTTGTTCCGAACACGGGTGGAGTTCAAAAAGTTGCTCCACCCGCGACAACCATCCCAACGGATCCTCCCCGGCGAACATCGGCAAAGACGGCACAGCGCTACCCCAGCACCCGACGTCAAAGGTAATCCCGCACTAGATTCCCCACTGTCGCCCGAACCCCCAATCTCTGTTAATCCCGGTATTTTCTCAGCAATCTTATTAACCATGGTGATTAGCGCTGAAATCTCCTGATCTAATTTATCGAACCGAACCCGACTCTACACCCGTTCCTCCGTAACCACCCTAATGTTTTCATCGCTTTTTTACAATCGCGTTTCCATGGCGGCTACGTAGTTCTTCATTTGTGTCTCTACCATCAAATCCCTCAAACGATCCAGCAAGTCGGACCAATGATGCAAACTCCAATAACCAAGATTTGATATAGACACATGCCCTCAAGAACAGATGTTCTTACTCAAAACACCCTAAGTTTGCATAAAACCAATAATCGTTCTTACTCGGATATTTATAGAATCCGATAACACAAAAGCCCAACAATAATTAAACATAACTAAAGTCCACTAATAGTCCAGCCCATGATAAAATAAATTAAGAAAAGACTCATGCACGTTCCACAACTCCATCCACATTCCTCTTCCTTCTCGTATAAACCCACCACGGCTTTGGTTTGGCAACTTCATCCACGAGCGGTCAGCTCCTCCTCCCGCACTCTATCACGGTACTTGAAGGGTATTGTGATGCGAATTGGACATCCGACACTAAAGAATTGTTGTCTACTAGTGGTTATGTGTTCACTATAGAGGGAGGAGTTGTGCCATGGAGGTCTATGAAACAAATGTGCATAGCACGATCCATCATGAAATCCAGATATCTTGCCTTTGATAAGGTCGGTAAGGAGGCCGAATGGCTCCATGACTTTCTTGAAGATATTCCATGCTGAACCAAAATCGTGCCTCCGTTGGTGATTCACTGTGATAGTCAAGCGGCTATGGAAGGGCCAAGAGTTGGTTATATAATGGTAAGTCTAGGCATAGAAGTCAACACATAATACCTTGAGACATTTGATCACAAGTGGGCTTATCTCTATAGGCTATGCTAGATCAATAGATAACCTAGCGAATCCGCTAAGCAAGTGTTTGCATCGAGATCAAATGTATAAGCTCTTAGAGGGAATGAGAGTTAAATCCACAACTTAAAGGCAATTATAGTGGATACCCAATATTTTGAAATTGGAGATCCCATGGACATGGTTCATTGGGAAAACTGAGTTATATGAGTTTGTTGATACCACACTCAGTGAAACTATTCCCTGAAGGAGCTCGAGAGTGTTGTTGACCTCTCAAGTGATGAGGTTAAGTCTTTGACTTTTAATGATTCTTGGATACTTCGAGGAGGTAGAGTATAGCATAATACTCGAGTAAGAATCACCTATGTAAGTAGGAAGTGAGGGCCGCTTCTAAGTGATAATTATGAATCCAAAGAGGTTGTTCATGGCATGTTATGACACAATCATGAGAATGGACAAGGTTGAGGCTTTACTGCGTTTGTGCTATTGTCTAAGTATATACACAATGGATGAATAGTTCAATGCCACGTATTTACTAGTTCGTCGGTATGCTCGATAATAGTGACTAAGGAAGGTTTAAGGTCACAAGCCACCGAACATGATCCTTTATTGTCTCTTGAGGCCATATTTATGTGTCTGCATGCTTGCATCTGACTATTTCCACTTATGTGGGGGACTGTTTGAAGATCGTGTTAGGAAAAAAAAAAACTAAGGGAATTAAAAATATGCATTTAATGCAGTAGTTGACTGCCTTGAATGGTTAACTTTGACCGTGATTTCGAGCCTCGAAATGTATCATTTTTTTGGGATAAAATATGTAGTGTTGAACTTTGTTCTGAATAGATGATCGTAGTGTGTTCAATTTTTCGATTCCAATTTTCGTGAGTGAAAAATAGATGCTCGAAGTTTGTCATGCAAAATAATTTTTTAACTAATAAGGGGTATAACTTACCTTATTGGATTTTAGGAGTGTTGACGAATAAATTGTATTAATCAATATCCACATTGGATTTGTGACATTGGTTAATATGGTATTTAAGTCTATACCACTTAGTAGAAGATAATAGAGCTACATGTGGTGAGCTTAGGCCACACATTCTCATGTGTGCGAGCCTTTTTACCGACCGCCTCACCCACGGTGCGCCGCATCGCAACCAAACTTGAGCATGTACCCATGCCCAGCTCCTATGCCTGCAACCTACACCCGCGTCCGCGTCCATGGACTTGGAATTGAACTTAGATCTTGTAAATTGGTCATTTTGGTGTCTGTAGGCTTATCCGCCGAGCTTGGTCATTGGGCCTTGTCGCTGGGCTTGGTGAGTTGCTTGTGGGCTAGCCCAGCTCTTGGTGTATGGTGATCTCGCCACATTGGATTATGTCTTTTTGGAATGTGCTGGAAGATATCTCTTCAGCAACCTCTCCATGTCTCCACTCCCACGCCCATGATCTCCTGCAACCTCTCCACGTCTCCACTCCCAAGCTCATAAGCAGCTTTTTTAAGTTGTTTCAAACACTTAAAATATGCCAGCATCCTTTCACCTGGCGGAAGAAGTCTATAAATAGGCAGTGTTGTATCCATTTCAACACACTCATCTCATAGCATTATGTGCATTCACTACTTTGGGTTCTTCGGCTTGAAGTCACGGCATGGAAAATGGAACGGGTTCCAGCTCTCCTTCTTCTCGTCTACTTCTTCTCCTTATATACTCCCTATCTTCCTCTCCAAGTTAGGTTAAAATACCTCCATAATAAGGAAAGGGATTTGGATAATGAGGAAATAATATATTTTATTATCCATCACAAAACAAAATATTTCGTGCCCTTTTCATCATCAAACATTGTCAAATATCATCCTCGTCACCATGCCACGTCAGCACTTAAAACCTGCATTTTTCACCACTGTGAGTGCACCGGTTTGCCAATTGAAGCACTTTTCGGCCATAAATAACTAAGTACAGAAACGACTCATCAATGATCTTCTTCCTTCTCGGCTGTTGTCTTTCTCGCTGATCTCGGGTGAATAATGGATGATCAAAAGATGTGATTTTCGTTCACCCTCGGCTTTATATACGGTTGAACTCTTAATCCTTGTTGAAGTAGGGTTTGTTACTTAATTATAGAAAGATTTTATTTATATAAAAATATCTAAATATTTCCATATCCTTTTCTCTCTCATCCCTAAGTTTCCTCCCTTGATATTTTCGTTCAACTTGCTCCAAAAAATCGCCTAAATCCTCCAAAATACGACTGCCACATCAGATCCTCAGCACGTGCCAAATCAGTCCGAAGATCTGCAAAACAGCTCATAAAATACGGTTCAACTGCCCAGGTGGGCGCCAAAACAGACATAATTTGTATTGTACGAATTAGACTCATCATGAATTGCAATACATACGAAATATGACTTATAGAAATACAATTTCTGTAATATAGAGACTTTTGAGCTAGACCCAACTATGCTTATAATATATGCAGAAATGTGCCATAAATTTACTGGAAATAGTTTTGTGATATTATTCTAAAATTAACGTTATGGAAAATAATTGGAGTTGAGATAACAAGAAGTATTTAGTTAGGGTCATTGCAGAACTATTTAAATTATAGAGAATATATGGAAGAAAATTAAAAGGTCACATTCACATTTAATTGGAATTAAAAATTGGTTATAGCATTATGTGCATTCACTATAGTTCTTAGGTTGTGCAAGAGCTCTTGTCCCCGCCGGAAGTCCTGTTCGCCGGAGCTTGAAGTCCTGCTGTGTTGCACACTTTCAAAAACATCATCATTTCATCTTTGGGGATGATATGCCAGAACCGAGAGCACTACTCGGGGCGTATTTCATCTTGCAGAGAGAGATCATCTTCAACTCTTCGAAGTTTCTTTCTCCTCTTTGTTTGTGTTTTCCATTTTCCGATTTACCATTTCTGAATTGTAATAGCATCTTGATTTAACATCAATAATTATAATTGTGATATACAAGTCCTTGTAAATTGCGGTAGACGACGTTTTGATCCTTTGATTTGGGGAAAACAATGTATTCACATGCTTCATTGCCTGAACGGCCAGGAGCTAAAGTTGTGTATATTTGTATCATATATATTTAGTGAAAATAATTATTATGCTCATTAATATGGATTTAGCAAATGACAGGTTGAACTATTTTGTTAGGGTTATTTCTATTTAAATTACGAAGAGAAAACTCGAATAAACATTTAATTCAAAATAAATAGTGGTTATAACACTCTATAGTTGATGAATATTCACTTTTTCATCATCTCATATTTAATTTGCATATCTGCAAGTAAATATTAACTGAACTTGTTGAAATTTATATTATTATGTCACATCAACTTGATATAATCATGCATTGTCTTATGAATATAAGTTGGATAACCTTTTATGCGGGGCCTTTTAATTAATGCGATGAACGACATTGTTTTAATACCTTTCCAGAAACACAACCAAGCATTGTGACGTATTTGAAATGAATTAGTAATACAGTGTGGTGTTTTCTATTTAATGGTTACAGTTTCTAATTTCATCAATATATATCTCTTATCGAATTAACTTAATATTATTTGTGTGATATTACATAAAAGTGGAATTTCTCATGCGATCTAATGAAATTAATTGAACTCCCTCATTACAAATGAAACAACATTACGTTTAGCCGCCGGCTACATGCTACCAGCTTGGTTGGTAGGTAGGCAGAATAATAATATTCTCCTTATATTCCATCCGCTCAAATTATTTATATTATTTTAAATATCATATATTTGATTTGATTTCATTTTATTTTACTTCTATTATATTTTGCAAATACGTCCTTATGTGAATATGTGATGTCGGAAATAAACATATCCACTACCTCCATAATGACTAGTTTGAGTTGTATGAAAATGGAAATCTTAAGTGTTGTTTTTGACGCTTTCAGAATAAGAAAATTCTAGTTATAACTTCGTACAAAATATTGTAAGAGAATCCAAAAGTGTTAAATTTATTTTTCTCCAATTGAATAGCTAATATTAACCAATGGTTAGTACTCAGTATTCGTAAATAGTGACATTGGGTAAGTAAAGAATAAAAAATTTAAAAAAAAGTAATAATAACACTTACAATATAATCAAATTGAATAAAATACTTCGATTTTTTTAACTTTTCATAGAAACTCAATCTGAGACTGAGACTTTCTAGTAATAGGTAAAGATTGTTAGTGAAGAAATACATGAGGGCTCTCCTTAATTAATTACATGACTGGGATATATGTCCATTCAAAAACATGTGTTTTAATCATACTTATTTAATTATTTATACACATAAAATTCAAATCTTGTAGATAAAATGATTGGAATCCGACTTAATCAGTCTCACAACTGTAGAAAAAATAGGTACATCAATCAGTTTGACTAAATTGTGCATCTTATTATGAGAATGACGGATTAAATATGGCATCATGTGAGGATATATAGTTTCACATGAACTATGAAAACTTGAAAATGGACTTCAAGTAATCCTAGAGAAGCGTAAGCAATTCGAATAGATATTAGAATCTTTCAATTTCCAGAAAAGTAAACATGGATTACAATATATAGTACTATCTTATAGTAAAAAAACACAAATTCGATACAGTATAATCACTCAATAAAAATTCAAACTCCAAAGAGGAAATAAACATCACACACAAATTCTCTCAACTCCAAACTATATATGATTTGTCTATTTTGGCATCACTAATAGACGTACTTAGCATCTATTAATGTTATTGAAAATATAATATAGCAGCCAGCTCTTTTAATTTAGCAATCGGGATTGGCTTGGAGGTAAGCCTCAATAGCCTTGAACATATGCAGGGCCTTCTCTTTCCCCTCCTTGATCTTGTCCTCACTAATCTCGGTATCGCCTTTGGTGTTGTAAATGCTCCTGTTCTTGCAGATGCTTCCTCCTGCTTCAGTCGGGACAATCTTGATATGGTAAGTGATGGACTCGAGAGCTCCGGCCAGAGCATCACCATCGATAATACTGTATGTGTGGGTCAAGTTTTCCTTGTCGATAGCATCAACGCGGTGCTTGGCGCTCTTAAACTGACTCCCTTCACCGAAGTGGATAACCTTAACGGTCCCAACACCACCATCGCCTTCCAAGATTTCGATGTTTTTGATGGCCTGAGGCATGATCTTGGGGATGAGGGTGTCAGCGTCGAGCACCATGGCCTTGAACAGCTTTGCAGCTGAGATTGAGGAAGGAATCTCGATGTCGTAAGTGATGGCAACCATGGTTGATTTTTGTGTATGAAAAAGATGAAAATTGGAGGATTTGGTTGTGATGGGAAAATGTGAGAATGGGAGATGGCATTTTATAGTGTGAGATGGAAGTTTCTCTGCCCATTTTCCTTGACTCAAAAAGTCAATGATTTATCAAGTGTTTTAATAATTGATGAATTTTGTATGTGAGGTGGTGTCCCATTTACAAATAGTTAGCCCCTCGTTGCGGACTCTTTCTGTTACTGCATGACAATGATGGTTTTATTCTATCATAATAATGTTTACTATATCAAATACATGTTTGTACTGTACAAATATAAGCATTACTTGCATACGATCCACCTAATTAAGAGAACCAAAGAAGCATGCAACTTTGTATGATAGGGAATAAAATTTTGAATTTATTACTTTGAGTTGTAAATATTTGATTTTTTATATCCCATTTTGTGCACTCTTATGAGTCACACTGTTTAGATGATTGACATGTTACCCATTATAATTGTGACATACAAGTCCTTGTAAATTGCAGCACATACGAAATATGACATATAGAAATACAATTTCTGCAATATAGAAACTTTTGAGCTAGACCCAACTATGCTTATAATATATGCAGAAATGTGCCACAAATTTACTCAAAATAGTTTTGTGATATTATTCTAGAATTAACCTTATGGAAAATAATTGGAGTTGAGATAAAAAGAAGTATTTAGGTAGGGTCATTGCAGAACTATTTAAATTATAGAGAATATATGGAAGAAAATTAAAAGGTCACATTCACATTTAACTGGAAATAAAAATTGGATGGCAAAGTTGGTGAAGGTGGTTGGCCCGGGACCGATAGGTCCTGGGTTCGAATCCCACTGGAAGCAACTTTGTGGAGCCTGTCACCTATGGTTAGCCTAGGGTGGTTGAACTCTCCTGTGTGGTTTGCGGCTGCTTTGCACAAGGAGCGGGGTTTACCCAGGTCTTGACCGGTAGCGGCGGCGCGGGTTCCACGTATCAAAAAAAAAAAAAAAAAAAATTGGTTATAGCACTCCATCGTAGACTAATCTACTTTCTATCTCTTGTTCTTTGTTTCTCTCACTGAAATGTGAACACAAATCTTCAGCTACAATTCTGCATTGATTAGTCTTTGGAAGCTTTCTTATCACTCTTTAATGACTTCCAACTGTATATTTTTTGGTTCATTGGTGTATTTAGTTTGAACCTAACCACTTTTATTTTGTCATATTTTTTAACTGTCAATATCTTGAAGCTTTGGGATTGCACACGAGCTATATGCAATACATACTTTACATGTATCCAGTTCATACATATAAAGCCTTCTACTTGATTATAATTACCTTTCTTTGTCATTCTCGACAGTTGAAAAACTTTTTCGTCGATTTCCCGGCTGTATTAGAAGGAACCCAGTTGAAACACATCATCTCTGGACCGTCTTTTTTCTCACTGCAGCTGTTCCGGTTCTTGAATCAGTTACTGTTGTTACTCTTCCTCGTGCTCGAACATCGTTTTTCGCCTCAGCTGATTCCTTGCCGTGTGATTTTGTAGGAGCAATAGCTTCAGCAGCTGCAGATTTCGGAAAAATCTTGCATAGTGCGTGTCTGTTCTTACATGGACCGCCGTCTTTTAGGCCTGGAGAAGGTTGTTTCCTTGCCTGTGTTCTGCTTCCTATGATTCCATCGTTGTCTGAGTTAAATGTAAGAGAGAAGTTATGTTAGCAGAATGAGAGTGGACATGAAGATTAGATTATGTGGAGAACCTCAGAACAGTTGAAACAATGCATTGTGATCGGTTAGAGTGACATAATTGGATCAATAAGAGCAAAGAACATAACACGAAAAGAATCAAATATCCTCAGAGAAACAAACTATATCTTCTCAAGTTTTCGAAAGGATTATAGATCTTTAACCCTAACTTAGATAAGGCTATGCAGATTGCCTCGTGGATAAAAATACAATCTCGCGATACAAATGACAAATTTGCCTGTTCTATTGCAACCTTATAACTTACTTCTGTAAGAACCATTCATTTAAGGAATGATACTTCAACATGTTGAGTTCTTTACTTACATATTTGGATACACATACATCTAGCGAGAAATAAATTCATGTTAGAGGAGAATACTTAAAGTTGAGAGTTACCTGGGCTTGATAAGACTGCACGTGGACGTGGGGCTGAATTTGCTCTAACGCTATTCTTGTTCTGCTCCACATCTGCATTGTTTTTGTTGGTTTCTTCTGTTGAGTGGAAAGAGTATTATCATTTTTCAGATATATAAACTCAGTATTATACTGTCATAGACCTCATATATAATCAGCTGGTAAATAACTCACCTTTGGATCTGTAAAAGCTAGGAGGCGGTGATAATGGGACACAAGTGTGAGGAATTCTCACAACGGGCCTTGGGGAATCATCTGCAAATCCGAAAATGGAAAACTTTCAAAATGAACAGCTGCAGGACAATATTTTGGTGTTTCTATGTAGCAAACACAGAGAAGGACGTGGCATTATGAAGATTAGCTTAGCATCATTGCGTGATCCAAAAAGTTCAATTAATAAGCATTGATCGATCATGCAAACAAATAGCCTCTCATCGAGCTCCAAATAAAAGTAAGATATATGTGCCTCTTCCAAAAATGGCATCTTAACCACAAAAGGAAAAATATGAAACAACGGAGGAAAAATAGCTTCTATGTAAGATAGTATATTGTATGATCTCCAAATTGTCATCTTAGCAAGTTAATCAAGAGGCTATCTTTGTCTTTCTGCGTAGGATCATCACGTTCATAAAAGTAAAGTTGAGCTAATGGTCTGTTAACAATTGTAGCTACGATGAGATTGATTATGAAAGTAAAGTGAGTTAATGGCCTATTCACATTTGAGCTATGAAACAGAACAGTTCTGATATTGATAAATGCTGCAGCTCTTTCTTGTGTTTTTACTTAAAAGAACACTCAAAAATCCTGAAGAAAACACAAGATCAAGACGATGCTTTCGACATGGGGTGGAGTTATGGAAAGAAAATCGACTCTCATTCCCCAATCGACAAAGAGAAATGCAACCCACACACAAGATAGCTTTCCTTTATTCAATCTAGAGGGTCACACTCACATCTCAAAGCTTCTTCTCCCCATGACTAAGCTACTCATTTTAAGATCACAATGTAGGAATTTAGTGGCATTTACACAAATTTCTCATCAACAATTATTCGAAGTCAATGAATCATCACATCATAAAGGGTTTACCCTAGCAGAATCAAAACCCCAACTAGAAAAATTTCTAACCAACACACCAAATCAAAACCAATCATGGTACAAACTGCCTATGAGAACAGGACAAAAATTCAAGAAAAGCAACGCATAAAGTCGATATATTTGCAACAAACAACAATTTTCATCAAATATCAAGAAACCCAAATTAAACGAGGAAGAATATCAAAAATCAAAAATCAAAAGATTACCTGAAGAAGATGAATCATTAAGAGATAACCATAGAAAAGCCTTCAGAGATTGCAAAGAAGTCTTCTCGTAAGCATATTGATCGGCATCTTCTCTTTGAACCCTCACCTTCACTTTTGGATACACTTTTCAAACAAAAACAAAAACCCCATTTAAGAAAGAAGCATTTTAAATCATCCCCAAACCCATAATTTAGCATCGGAGAATCCGAGAACTTACTGTTTTCTTGCAGATGCTTCTTCCCGGATTGGGTCATAACTCATAAACTAGCCCAGAAACCTTGTGAACAGCAGTTACATAAAAGAACACGGAATCAGAGGTGAAAAAAGAAGCATGTGTTAAAGATGTTACAAATTCAATGGTTTGAATGAAAGCTTCTCGAAACCCAAGTATTTATTGTTAAAGGAAAGGCAACGTCAAAAGGTGAGATCAAGTTGTTGTTTTGGTGTCGCTCGTCTTTTCGAATTTCTGAATCATTATGTTGCACGAGTCATATTGTAAACAACAAGTCAACTACAATACTTTTAATTAAAAAATATTTATTCTGTTAAATCGTGTCTTACAAGAACTTTTGTGTAATTAATTAATTTTTTTGGGTATAATGACGATATATCTAAATCTAATTTAATATTATTATAGAAATGCTAATTTTAAGATTTGATCATCCCTTCTTTTTTAATGAATTTGTATGTTTTATCGTGCATATTTTAAGATATAATGACGATATATCTAAATCTAATTTAATATTATTATAGAAATACTAATTTTAAGATTTGATAATCCCTTCTTTTTTAATGAATTTGTATGTTTTATCATGCAAATTTGAGGGGTGAAAATGATTTTGCTGGTGTCTATTTGGGGGGTCCCATTTCCCACTTCTAAGGGACAGGTGCTTATAAATTTGGTCGGCAGATTTTGTTGTGTTCAATTTATTTACGGCCAGAAATAGATTAATTTAGGAACTGAATGATTAAAGCGTTTAATTTTAGAATTGAAAGAAATGATGAGTCTAAAATTCCAAGATTATGTTATTCTATCTCTTACCTTTACATTAATTTTCAATAAAACCGTTCGTTAATTATCAATTAAGTTATGTATAGTAATGTTACTAATAAAGAATTCGAAACACGATTAGAAAGAATTAGAGAATCTCATTTGAATTAGCATGTAGCTGTGGACTAAACTCCATGGCATTGTGTTAGGACAACTAGGGGTGAAAACGGATCGAATACGGACGGATAGTGCTCTTCCCATATTTTGTCCCATATTTTTTTCTCGAATTCGGAGTCGAATACGGGAAGGCCGGATACGAATACGGATTCGGAATATTCGGGATATGAATACAGGGCGGATATATGACGAATTCGGATCGAATTCGAATAACAATAATCGGATAATATGATTCATAAATAATCATCTATTTGTGATTATAACACATGAAAAAAATCACGTATACAATATTTAATAGAAGTTTTAATGCAAACTATAGTTAAAATATTACCCATTATGAAAAACATAATTTTTAGGATCAAGAAAGTACGAAAAAATTTCAAAATTCAACATAAAATACCTAACAATAACCATAGATGCACTTAATATATTTTTTTAATATATTTTTTTAATCTTAATTTATTATTATATTAAAAAAATAATTATTAAATAATCCGGGAAATATCCGAATTAATAATCCGGAAAATATCCGAATTCATAATCCGGAAAAATATCCGATTAAATACGGGAAATATCGGATACGGGCGAATAATGTGAAATTCGAATTCGAATCCGTATCCGATTTAGGCTATCCGGATTCGAACCCGTATCCGACCGGATACTAAATTTGCTCCCCAAATTTGATCCCGATCGGATCCGGCTCCGGATCAGGCGGATAATATCCGATCCGTTTTCACCCCTAAGGACAACCTTATAATGCTTTGCTTCCAAGTGAAAAATCGGTCACGTTCTTGCTCATCAACTTCTGCAGATATTCCTTGCGTTATTGCATCCATTGATACATTTTTATTTTTAAAATCATCATTATTTTAGTCAAATTCTTCCCAAAAAAAAATTTCAACAGTTATAAACTAGGTTTCTATAGTGCCTCTTATTAGTACTTTTTCCGCCCTACTATTAATGTTTCTTTTGGTTTTGGCACGGAGATTAAAATTTTTTGTTTAAGTGTGTATTTTATGAGTTAAAATTGTATTAATAAATGAACACAATTTTCAAATAGTGATTGACGGAATAAATGAGAATTCATCCAAATTTTTGTAAGGCATAGTTGAGACAATCGATTTTTTTTTTTTTTTTCATATTGTATTTTAAGAAAAAAAATTAAGTTTCCAAAAAGTTAAAAATCATAAATTTCTGAATTCAAAGTGGAACGAAGATAGATTTTTGGAAAGAGAGAGAGTATGATAATGTGGAGATGAATAGTAAGTAGAAGCGATCCATTTCATTTTTTGTTTAAGAGTATTTTTTTTGTTATTTTAAGAAAGAGGACAGTAATAGCAGAACAACCCGATTAGAAAAGTAGGACACTAATAGCGAGATAGAAGTAAACTAGTGAATTAGGTAATTACGTGTTTTTTGTCCCCAAGCAAAAGAATTGGTTTTCTAATTAAATTACTATTTTTTGAGTTGCTAAAGGGAATTAGGTATTGAATCTCATTACCCATAAAGTAACACAAATATGAATACATCAGATTGCCCTCAAACTTATGTCAGTATCGACACGATACAACTTAATTGATATTTTTATTATAGTCGATTTAATAATAATAATAATAATAATTCAAAACCCGTGTTAGTAAAGTTTTTCTATCTATTTACATCCATATTCGATAGGGGCAAAACCAATCTCTTTTTGTATGTTTTGCAAGCAATTCGGCCAAAAAAGTTGAAGACTCTTGATAAGTCTAGAGACCAGTCATAATGAAAGCATGATATTTCCTTCTGTTTTCAATTTTGAGGCTGGAAATAATTTATAGGAAAACGGAGCAAATTTCCCCTAATCTACTAATCTAGACTTCCGTTTCATGTTATTATTCTTGATCATATTTTTGTAGTTAGTATAAGCATGCAAGAATTTTTACCTACTCCTACTACTATATGAGAGATGCAGAAGTGGAACTAACATCCTGCTTCCTTCCATACCCATTCCCACCTTTGGAGCTTCCAATCTCCTCATCAAATTGCTTGATGTGCTCGATCTCCTCGTGCTCGCCCTCACCACTACCGCGGTCACTCTTATCGTGCCTACAACCAGTTTCACCCTTCAGTTTTAGTGTCTTGAAAGCAATATAAAAAGACAAAATGCAGGGCAGAGAGAGGGGCAGAGGAGTAAAAGTGTTGAAGAAATTGCATACAGTGAATAAGCACTAATTCCGAGAGCCACAGCAGCAAAGGCGACAAAGTACATCCAATCAACCTACACAGGAAAAACAAGAAGAATCATAAGAAACAAGAAGAATCAATGATACTAATATCCTTCCCACACCTTTTCATGGTAAGCGAAGATCCGAATTAGAACTGCCCACATGTCCGAGGTTAGGAGTGACAAGTTAAGCATTGTTGATCCACTTATCTGCATATGCAAGTTGGAGAAGAAAAATTCATCACAACATTGTGTTTTATGAGATTATTTTCAAGATTGGAGACTGTACCTTCAGTAAGACAGGCACTCCAGAGTAAAACAGAAACATAGCAACAGAAAACCCGACAAAAGGAAACGTCTGCAACACAAAACAAGCAATGTTATATCAGTCATAGCAAGTAAATTGATGAACAGAGAGAGGGAGGGGGCGGTACCGCTCCAGTCGTCCAGTGAATAGATTTGAGTTCATCACGCTCAAGTACGACTCTGTAGCACATGATTAAAGAAGTGCAACTCAGAAATAAGACTTTACTTGCCATTAAACAAAGTGTTTAAGAAACTAGTTAACAAATAACAGCAAAGAGATGTAAAAAGAGAAATACATTTGGCAAGCACTGATAACTGCACCGAACAACCCCAAGAAAGCCATAAGCTCAACCCTATCGGCACTTTTAACAAAATACTCCTGCATACAACAATTTTACCTTGTTATATGAGAAGCCAAGACAAATGGTTCGTAATAGATATGTACCTCGCTGACATTACTAACACCGTAAAGTGTGGCCCCAGCTATGACAAGCAGATCACCCTTGATAGGATTGCTACCACCTAAACCAGCAATAAGTATAAGACCACAGCTAGAGCAACAGTTTTAGCCATGTGCAGGTACTGCTTACTTGATCTATCTTCAGAATGGACATCTGAGAAGACAACCATTACGAGACCAGCTACACATATAACGACACCAGCCAACTTCATGCATCTGTATTTTGTCTTCAAGAAGAACCAAGTGAGGAACAGGACACATGGTATGGACCAACAGTCCAGCAGCATCACACTTGTAATTGATGTATACTGATACGCCTTCACCACTGTTAGGTCAAGAGATACTCAGTTTGTTATTTAGTAAGCGTGCACAAGGATTATACCCTTCCGTTCTAATTCATCATGGTTGGGGAAACAGAAAAGGGTGCGTGTGCAAACACTTGTTGCCTTGTTGGTACCATCAATTAGATAGTTCTAGACTTGTTAAAAAAATTCCAACTATCTTAAGTTACAGGTGTTGAGGAAGCACGAAAATCACGTAAGCATATTCATAGATACTTACCAAGAAAATTAGCTTCCACATCAACCACTCCAAGCAAGATGTAGTAATACCATTTTGCCTGCTTATAGAAAAGAGTTGTACAAACATGTAAACCGAGAGAAGTGTTATCCAAAATAAGCATTTGGTTGTGAAATTATTATCTAGCAATAAGGTGCATGTATACAAGATTCACTTCCAAATACATACAGATAGGTTCTGCTCATATTAGAGGAAAATCTCCGAAAAACACTAAAATTGCCTCTATTCAGATTTATCTATTTATCAGCTTACTGCCATATCGAAGCTCCAGACGAACCACACTAAAAAGGAAACAACCATATATTTCCAAATAAGAATAAAAACACACATGGCAATTGTTCCTCCTCAAACTCTCTAGCTCGTTCCACATAAGGTCGTATTCGTTTGCTAAAGCCTCAATCATAAATATTACAGTAGTGATATTAGCTAAGCAAGAATGACAAATAACTCATCATCAGTCATCAAAGCAGCTACAACTGAACGAGCAATTGATAGACAGTTTCACAGTTAAAGCCGAGTAATAACTGACCTTGAGAGCTTGCCTCCGACAGAGCATAATGCTCCCATACACCAATGCGAGGAGTACATAGTTCAAGAAAGATTGAGAAGTTGGTGCATTAATTCCTATAGTTTGGAGACATAATTGGATTAATTAGAAATCTAAAAAAATCCAATTTTTGTTCATGGACTGTATATTAAATACAACACCCATTATTTCCAAGTAAACCCGAAAAAGAAATTCTTAATCTTGATGTTATACATACTTAAATGCTAAAGCATATACTACGTAGCACCTACAATGATGGATCTAACTTAAGCCCCACAACATAAAACAACTAAAATTTAATCAAGACAACTACATAATGATGCTATCATCAACATAAATGGGGAAAAAAGGACAAACAAAAAACCTTTTTTCGAGAGTTCTGAAGATGAGAATCCAGTCGAAGTCACCAAAAGAGAAAGCAACTGTCCTAATCCAAGTCCCACCAATGTATTCTTTGTCCAAAACTCCTCCAACTTCACCATTTTCTTTCTCCAATATGTTCAAAATTAGGACAAAAAAGTGGAAATTTCAAGAAACCACAAAGGTGAAGTCTTCCTCAAATATTCAGCTTAAACACCTAGAAATAAAATTTTCCAATAAGAAGACGAATCTAAACTAATTGTTAATTTGATTGGTGGGAAGCAAAAATGGAAAGTTGTTCTGAAGCAAACTAGCAGAAATTGCCTCAGAACTCTTCTAAATACCTGATCTACATGGCTGAAGAGATATAAATAGAGAGAGAGAGAGAGAGAGAGATGCAATGATTGATGGAAACCGGTGAAGTGGAAAACTGAGCGGCTGTCACAAATCCCCAGATTCTTTTATCTCTCTGGACTCTTGTATTGGTGGACGTTAATCGTAAAAAAAATAAAACTTGTACACAAAAGTAACTTATAATCAAAGGTGGAGCTACTAATCAGATTGGGCAGAATATAATTGAAAAATGGACACAAAGACTCCGGTTTTGATCGTTCAAGCTTTACAGCCACTCAGCTCTAAATCAAGAAATTATGCTTAAGCATAAGAATATGAAGATTATACTTTTTCGTAAAAGATCTGACGTTTTGGAAAAAAGGGTCCACTGATTCAGCTCTAAGTTCATGATCAAGATGATATTTGAGTTGCTTATAGAGAGAAAAATTCAGGAAAAAGACGGCCAACCACTTTTCTGATGGAACAATTTTCATATATTCGCATGCTATAATTCATTTTAGAAATTGTCCTATTAAATTGAATTATGATCTCTTCAAATTAGGTTTTTCATGTGTGAATTGTCCATATAAACTAATTTATCAAATAATAGGTTAAAATAACGGTCAGCTTCAAAAAATTTATTAAAAAATACTCCATTCGTCCCATTGATCTTGTCCTCCTTCTTTTCGGCGCGTTATTAAGGAGATTTATTGAAAAATACTCCCTCCGTCCCATTGATCATGTTCTCCTTCTTTTCGGTGCGGTTATTAAGAAAAGTCAGTAGTTATGAGTAAATCGGTGGGTACCATAAAAATATAGTTGCTAGTATGAGTAGATAATTGTCATTTTTTAAAGAGGACAAGATATTAGTTGTATATTGTCCTCTTAAGATACTTTCACTTTCAAATAAGATTATTAATCGAATATATTGCATTAATACATAAAAAAGTGAAGTTAATGAAAAATATCTGAAAGTAACGGTTGTTGTTCCTTTGTAGCACAAATATATATTTTCACTAAATTAGTAAAAAAGGAAAAGAGAGTTTCCACCAGCCGCATAATGTTGGACACCTTTACACCTTTGGGTTGACACTTCTTGAACGTGTGAAGGGAAAACCAAATGCTTTTCTTGATTCTCATTATTTATATCACAGTTATCGAATCAAATTATATTATATGTATCACTCGCAACACTTTATCCAGATTTCCTTCATCTTTGACATAATAGCACTCAAATTATAAAGGATTCCCAATCCAAGTGCCAATAATGCCTTCCTCTTCCCCAAATTCTCCTTTACGCCTCTCATTTTATGCTCACTGTTATTCTTATTCTCTCATAGTCATTGTTAGCTGAAAGAAACAGCAGTACCAACGACGATGATGAAGATGAAGACGCACCGAAAAGAAATCTTCAAGTTACATACCACAGATATATAACAAAAGCTGGGGTAAAATGAGGTTTTTATAAAAGTAGACCAACTCATTAAGTAAAAGATGAATCAACTTATAATTCACCTATAAATAATCGATGTACATTATGACTCATTGATTCTAACACTGTGAGTGTAACTTATAAGACTAATGCACAAGTACTATATCTTCAAAGCCTGAATTCTCCAACAATGTAGTTCTAATAATTCTTCCGGAGAGAAAAATGACACTAACTATATTTCTTCGAGGCGATGAGTTATGTTTGCATTTCAATTCTGTTTCCTAATAAATATTGCATTATCCATGGATAGTGCCAAAAAGACCTGAAATGAAATTCAGTGTTGAAACAGCCGAAGCAGTATCAAAATGATGGATGATAGCTCAGTTCACTAGCTTATGATGAAATGTAACACTACGAGTTCAAACAAGCAAATGCAAGCGTAAATGTAATTGAACACATTTTGAACTCTTCACGCATATGATACAATTACTAATTAAAGGATATAACTAAATACAGTTTCAGCCACTTACTGAAGGAAAGCAACTTTAGGTGGGAAGAAGAGGTTGTCTTTCATTAGGCCCCACATGATGGCTAGCCTGCACACAGAAAATATAATTGAGGGTAACCATTTGAAAAAGAAAACAGAGAAACAGAGCATGATCATCTTCAAGAATAATAACAAGTTGTACCTCCTCATTAGCTCCAGCAGCCATTTCTAAGAAGGATGACTCCTTTGACCTACAAGAATAGACATTCAGTAGACGCAGTTAGAGACTACAACCTTCCCCAGATTGAACATTTTAGCCCAGAAAAATGTTAAAATCAACAAGAAAGAAGCGTAGAAGCTGCTTCAGTATGAAGTAATATAAATCCACTGGGCCAAAGAAAATTCAACTAGCAGTTAAAATGTACTAAAAATTGACATCTTGAAGATATCAAAAGTGACTTGCTCCAATGCATTCCAGAAATTCTAAAATCTGATGACTTATTTGTTATTATTGGGATTAAATTTCTACCAGTACCCTATCCGTTCCTGTTGTATCTTTTCCGACAGAAAGACACCAAGCCCCTACATACACTAATTAACAAGAGGGACGGACAATACAGTTCTTCACAATAGAAAATAGAAGTAAATAGAACATATCCAAATCTAAAGTGGAAAGTAATGGCAGCATTAAGCAATGTACAGGGAAACTATCCATATGTTGTGCGTGTTAGAACATTTCATGGTGTACCCCTCTACTCGTTGTCCAAGAAATTAGCATAATAGAATTTACTATATTAAAGCAGGAAATAAAGTCAGTGAACTAAACAAACCGAGTGAAAATGGGATTGTCAGATCAGATTTAGCTTATATGTAAGTCCTTTCATATCTTGTTCATACAATTGAGCTCTTAACAATTGCATTTGGGAGATGAGACCCAGAAGATGAAACAATCCAAACTTATCAGGAAAACCAGATCAAAGTAAGTATGCCTCATGTAAGCGATTAGTTTAGAAAGAAAGAACAATACCTATGATCATCCTGCACATTCACTGTCTCATGTGCACTTTGCTGGTCATCCTTAGCTTTTGCAAGAGGCGAAAAGAACTAGACAATTAACAAAGCAAGAGGTAAGTCCCAATATGTACACATGAAAGAACAGATACCTCCATTACTCATGCTACCTGGTGCATTGAAATGAAAACAACAGAAATCCCCAACAAAAAGTTTATGGTCAGTGTATGGCCAAACATGACAGCTGATGCTATGCCTGTAAATATTGTGGCTACAGTAGATGAATACTTCTTCAAAATCGTATCTGGCAACATATTGAAAAAGCTTGGGTGAGCATTTATTATGACGCATCAACTATCACCTGTAGTTGTGTGGAGGAACTAAGATAGTGAAGTGCACGCAATATTAGTCCAAGAAGATAAGCAAATAATCTGGAGACCGTGCCCTTACCAGCATATTTAAAGAAAAAAGAGGATAGAATTCCCTGGGCAGCGTTGTTACATAATAAAAATATGGTAGCTTTCGAATGTCCTTCCAATATATCAAAGCTACTAGGACCTGAAACATTTAAGTTACATTATTAAATAAGAGCAGGAAAGATTCCACCTTCTAAATAAAGACCAATCCTCCAATCTGCAACGAATGACACTCGAACAGAAGCAAAGCTAGAACCAGTTATGTGCTTCCAATGATACTTTCAATACAAAATGAACTAAACTACATGAGGAGATAATTTTTTTTGCTTCAATACCTTTAAATATGGCAGATCCAAGAATTCCAAGAAAGTTGAATATAGCTCCATATCCGTACAGAAATAAGTTCTGTAATTAAATGGCAGCGAGAACCTGTTAGTGGGAGACATGGAATATCGTGTGGTACAAGATTATGTACTCAGAATTCGGATGACAATAAATGCTTTAATGCAATTCATTCTCCACTAGATCGGTCATGACATGAATAAATATGTACGTCAATATACATAGAAGAGTTGAATTACCACTATATCTATATTTTCGCAAGGATACTGCCATAAATATGTAAACAACTTGTTTTCTCTTCTTTACCCACAGAGGTAGGGGGTTTTAACGAGGGTTCATATCCATGACAAAAGGGGTCACAAGACAAGACTACAAGAATCAGGACAGATACTAAAAATACCACATTAAAAGAACTTGTACTGTTATCACCTGAAGATAAATGCTGGTGTCATATTGACTTTTTAGAGCATATTCATTGAAGACTGAGGCCAAAGATGGAACAGTAACCTGTATGAACGCTTAAAAGTCACTTTTGATTGCAGAGAATGAATCTACGAGAAAGCCTACAAGGTAAATAGAGAAAGTAAATCATGTCCAGGCATACATATCCAAGCACATGTAAATGCAAGTACATTCTGTGAATCACTTACAAATGTCAAAGTATACACATATGCAACAGTTGAGACTGGCAGAGCCAAAGCACTTGTGTCCTCGGGTAAGGATTTAAGTTGATTTATGCTGATACCAATCAGCAACAGCGCAAGAGCCTCCCACTGCAATATAACAAAAAAGCACTAGAAAGTATAAAAAATATTATTATACATGTTGCTTTGTGGAACATCTTGCTACCAACTGATTGAACTCTTAGACTATATAAGTTGCAGGAACCGGTGAACCTTCAACTTTTATAAATAATATCGAACTATACCACCTTAGTCTCTCAATCAAGGAAACTAACCTGAATTATTGAAAATTGACGTTTCATAATGATCTTCAAAAGTACAGCAATGACCAAAACCTGCAAAACAGTAAAAATGAAAGTAACAAATATAGAATCATAAATACTAGGTAAAATTAAATAAAACAAGTTGCTGGTTATTTAAATTCCTATTTGAAGATACTAATAAGCTTTACTATTGCTTGAATAAATAAGAAGATTCTGATAAGTTGGTTGCGTCCCACGAGTTGAGGCAAAAGATGCGCTGGAATTTAGTAGACCCAACATTCAACAGTAGACGCAACAGAAGCATAAAACTGTAGGAGATTTATGATGTAAGTTTTGAAACTAATTTTACAGTTAAAAATATTCTGGCTTATACTGCATGTAGCTGAGATGCCCGTTCTTGATGGAATCTATGAACTGCCATGATAGCTTCAGAATTCTCCTGATTTAAGAATCCACTAATCACGAATAGAAATTATTGACGCTTCACAATTAAGCTTGTAAACCATCGGAGTAAAAACTAAATCATGGATAATATCTTCCAGACCTTGTTCCCACATTTTTTAAAGGAAATAAGATAGAGGACTAAATTCTAGCACATCAAACAAGGGAAGCTTCACTAGAAACGTACCTTTAGATTGCTCAACATTTTCACAGTTGCAGGGTTGAAATAGAGCTGGAAGAGAAAGTTTGTGGATGGGGAGTTATTAGTTATCCAAACAAGGAGAAAAAGTAAGAATATGTCGCTATGTATTCAAATATAAACAGTAAATCACATCTAATAAAATCTAAATTGTACATTTCATACAGTTGGATTTGGATACAAAGGGACTAGCTTAAGTATAATGTACTTGTTAAAATGATTATATACTAGAATGGTATCTTTATTTGGATAGAAAATTGTGTGAAGCAGGATTCTCTAAACAATAACCACTATTTGACGATCCATGTCATTACATAGTTAAGTGCAGTGCTTGAGCTATAAGATCCCTTTACCTAATTTATAATATAAACACCAAACAACAAATAAAAGGTAAAGACGCTTTGATAAATGTCATCCTAGTAAAAGCTAAACGGGCATAAAACGTTACCCCTTCAATGCTAACAAGTGAAACCTTCTGAATGTATTGTATCACAAAGGAGGTGAAAGCATGCATGAATCAAACTGATGCTAGTATAGGCACTGCCAGTAGATTAAATATATTGTCTAGAACTTTCTATAGCAAAAACAGGCATCCATCATAATAGGGTTATCATGTTCTAATATTTCGGTTCTCATATGTTGCTTTATGATATCTTTTTGCATCATGGCATCCGTTGGTAGAATGTTGAACAGCTTAAAAACAGCTGAAGCAATAAGCTTCTTATACATAAGTCATAGATACAGTACACAAGACATGGCAGTACATCAGAATACCTTTTAACATTTTGTAGCAAGTACAAAAACATCAAATTGAACAAATACTACAAGATATATCAAGCATACTAAGATATGTTGTCCATTAATCGAGGACCTGAAAGATAAACTTTAATTTAGGGCATGAATGATTCAATATATTGATTAAGGCTAAAAAATCATGTATTGCAATTCATTCTTTTTATTAACTTTTTTATTAGTTTCAGCAAAATTATTGCACGAATGATCTACTGAAATGTACTAAATAAATATATTAATTTTAAAAAAAAATAGAAATGCATCAAATTACATAATACACTTTATATTGATAGCTACAGTTACTCGGGCCTTAAATTGACAGGTTTCATGTTCAAGCCCCAATCAGTAAGCTGACTCAGGCCCTACATTGATGAAACTTCTTTTAGTAGTATGAAGACAAGTATACCTGCATAATGAACTTCAGGTAGTTGTTTACAGCATAAAGAAGGGCTGGAACAGCAAGTAACATATTGCTACGAGCAGCCTGCAATTTACATACAAGTAAGGATGTAAAAAATATAATAAAAAATTTACTGATCAAATGCACATAACATAGATTGAAGTATCCTTGAAGCTGAGTTTTAAGAAGTTAGATCCATGTTCAGAAGTACCTGAACAAACGTGGAGACTGAGAGAAGTGGCTTCTCACCAGCCTTCTGCCTCCTGGCCTGCAACGGAGAACCCAACTCCATAATTATGACAAGGCAGAGATAGAGTATGGATTGAATACTAACACATTAAAATAGATTGTAGACTATGATATAATGTTCAAGCTTTTTACATGTGTTAATGAACTGCATACAAACAGCCAGACATGATCACAAACAAAAAGGTTAAAAATCTAAGGGTGAACTGCTGATCCTTGTGATTCTTCACCTCATATGCATTAATGTAATTATTATGCTCCATAGCTTTCGATTTTCTATTTTTTCAAGAGGCATTTTAACCTTTTTATTGGGCACTGTCTTGCTTGTGAGAGAAACTTTTTTCTCTTAGGATGTTGCTTTAAAAATATTAATATATATTGCATTCATTCTAATGATTGAATGGATAGAAGTACCTGAAATATAAGCATTGCAATTGCGATAATAACTTTTGCAACTTCTGTCAAAAAGTTGATACTAATGGGGCTAAACAAGAACCGGCCATCAACCTTTGACATAAAAATCAGAACTGGCTGGAAAAGACATATCGGACATCAGACAAGGCTTAGTTATACACTAATGGGATTAGATAAATGATAAGCATTCAAACTGCACACGATTACTTAGGCAGGTTTACGATGGGAACTTATGATTCTTGCTGTTAGCTTAAAAAATTAATAAGTGTATATATATTTGAGCGAGCATGATAAGGGAACATATAGATCGTTATGCAGATAATTAAAAAAAAAGGCTTAAATGAAAGTTTATCTATGTTTAGTAATAATACTAACAATAAAAGCATCTTCACTAGCACAATCAATAGGATAAACCATGAAAAGCGTACCTGTAAACCAACTAGAACACAATCACCACCAACTAATAAGAAATTAAGCACCCGCTGCTTTGATGAAACCTTGTCCCTATGTTGATCATAAGCTCGTGAAACAGCCTTAGTGGATGGATTTACCAATTTGGAATGACAGACACTGCACTCTATCATCCCGGTCATCATCTGTCAGCCTCGCAGGCAGGCTACTAGAATTCAACCTGGAAAACAAACGAAAATACCCGCTATGACAAATCTAATCAAACCACTTTCATGAATCAACACAATCAAACTCCAAAATCTTCTATCCAGCATCCACTACATAACTATAACTTCAAAACACTTTTTTGCCTGAAAGCTGAAACCAGCACTGATAGAAGTCTAACAATATTGGTACAGCTATAACACAATTGATCCAGCGCAGGTCAGGAAACCAATGGACGTAGCCGATATAAGATAATCGAAAACCGGTTTGGAGTGGGCGGCTAAATCTAAAAGAGGCTGCGCCACCGCGTTACGAAATCATTCTCCGACCGCAGGGCAAGAGATTGAATTCAGTTCAATTGATTTTCCCTCCTTTCTAAACATGTGGAGTACTGGAGTAGTAAGAGAAAGTTAAAGAAAGACATGTGAAAAGGTTTCCATTTTATGATTTTGGAAATTGGATTACTAAATAAGATGCAGTAGACCTGCTAGGTTTGGTAACTAGTTCGGTAAAAGAATAGAGTAATAAATAACTATACAAGCACGAATATTCTCACTCCGTGGCTCACTTTTCAGAAAGGGGTGTCCCATTATTTGTGGCCATTTTTCTAATTTGATAAAAAAATTACTATCATATTTTTTACTCTATCATTTTCTTTTTCCTACTTTATTACATTATCTCTTCAACTTTATCATCATTTATCTCATACTCTTTTATTATCTTACTCATCTTCTCTCTCATACTTTATGCCGAAAAGAACGTGGCCACAAATAGCGGGACGGAGGAGTACAACGTACAAGTGAGAAAATTCGATACTAATTAACCCAAAATACTTAAATTACCAAATAAACTCGTACAAGTATATTTGACTATCGCTACAATTGCTCGCGTACGAATTTAGTTGAGTCGATAAATTCAATGCACTAGTACGTTAGGACTTTTAGACTTCATAGATTACAAATTATTATAGGTTATAGGGAGAATTGTCAAATGAAAAAGTAGAATTACAACCATTGCATTAAGCATGAATTTCAAATGAAATTCATGAAATATCAAAATATTTTTTGTTAAATTATCAAAGACAATTTAATTTATCAAGTTCATATTACAGGAATTTATGATTTGCTAGGTTCGTATTCGTTTAATAATCAGTATCGACAAATTAGGTGATCGGTAGGACAAGTCAAGCTTACATAAGAACATAATTTACCTAATTCACACCTCGATAATGATGCAGGATATCCTCATCGTAGAAAACGTAAACACCGTCAATTGAAACAAACTAAAGAAAGACAAAAGGCACCTCATTGAAATCAAATATATTCTGATTACAAAAATGAATCAATACATAACTGAGCTATAACTCTGTCAATTTACATTGTATCGTGTAAGAATATATTCTATACCATCCAAAGGTTGAATTCTCAATGCTGTATTTCAAAACTATGGCAAGGAAGAGGCAATATGTCTGAAAAGAAGAATAACAGCTAACCGGGGTTCGTTGAAGTGGCCGTTGCTAATTGCGTTTTATTTTCCGTAAAAACATTGCATTAGCTCCTGTTCTTTGCTTTCCAGTGGTGGAGCCAACCAAGGAAACAACCTGCAATATCCAGGAACAATTAGTCAGTAACTACTTCGATCTTCATAATCTTCCAATCTTGTTAGTTAAATTATCTTTGAAATTATAATTACTTATTTTCTGAATTTATTTTCGGCCGCTCATAACAAATCAAAATCTTTGCTTGCATAAGTTTCAATTAGATAAAGTATGCTTTCAACACATTGAACTTGTTAAGAGACCACAAGACCCCCACATACTAATGCAGATAACACGCATCAAACTGTGAGCAACAAAAGCATGATGCTGTTTTGCAAACATACCGACGGATTAGCTTCAAGTGGGAAGAAGAGGTTGTCTTTCATCAGATCCCACATGGTGAGTAGCCTGGAGAACGCATGCAGAGTTATAAGGAAACAAATGCTTTAAACCAAAATATCATACGTGCAATTGTACATATAATAACAGATCGTACCTCTTCATTTGCTCCAGCGGCCATATTTAAGAAGGACGAATCCCTTGACCTGAAGGATGGAGAATGTTCAGTGTGGAACTAATTTGTCAAGACAAAAAATTGTCAAATATCTCTAAGACTAAAACTAGATTTGGGGAAGCTTTATGATAAATCGACCGAGTAATTACAATTTATATGTTATGGTCTACTCAACCATCAGTTAAAGTATGGTAGTCACTCGTCAGAAGTTACTACTTTTGGGGCCTTCTTGACAGGAAACAAAGCTCTGAACATTCTAAAGTAACTCAAAAAGCTGTTGCCACATTAAGCATTGAAAGGACCAAACAACGGATAGTATATGACAATATGGAAACTTCAACAATTGCATAGGACTATAGAAGTAGAGCTCCCTGGAAGAAGCACCCTCGCTAAACAAATGGAAATATTTTATGCTCGAAGCATGCAAATATTACAAAAGTAGAATGAATACCTATGTTTATCTTGTATATCCATTCTTTCTACCATCCCATTTTGTGGTTCATCCTTGACTTTTGCAAGAGGTGAAAAGAACTGACACCAGAATAATGCAAGAATAAGCCTCAAAACATATACATGACAGAAAAAAGATACTTCAGTTAGTAAAAATACCTGGTGCATTGAAATGAAAACCACTGAAATCCCTAGCATAAAGTTTATGGTCAAAGTATGGCCAAACAAAGCAGCAGATGCAAAGCCAGTAAATATTGTTGCAACAGTTGACGAATACTTCTTCAGAATCGTGTCTGGAAACATGAAAATACACTTGGATCAGCATTTAGCAGAAGTTAATTAATAAATCATATTAGCCTACATATAAAGGAAAGCCAGTGTTACTAGCCCGTGTAAGGATATAATCTGCAGATAATATCATTCTCACCAGCATATTTGAAGAAAAATGACGATAGAATTCCTTGTGCAGCATTGTTGCATATCAAAAGCATGGTAGCTTTTGAATGTCCTTCCAATATATTGAAACTGCTGGGACCTGAAATGTTAATTAAAAAATATTTTTTTTAAACAGTAAATCAAATTTTCTCCTGTAACAGCAAGCACAATTTTCATATGAATGACACGATGAGAATAGAAAAATAAGTAATGCCTAAAAACCAAGTTATCCTATTCCAAGATATCCCAAATCTTTTTTTTCCAAACAGGTTTGCATTGATATGAAGACTGGAGAAGCAACATTTTTCATAGGTACCTTTGATAATGACAGTTCCGAGAATTCCAAGAAGGTTGAATATAGCTCCATATCCATATAAAAATAAGTTCTGCAGATACCCACTGAGAGTTATATGCAGAGAAAATACTTACTTAAATCTCCATGAAACATGAAAGCAAAAACTAAGATTTTACACAACTACTATAATCCAGACTACTAACTTAGTCAAAATTTCCTATAGAATATAAAACCAAATTATTTTCAATTAGAATATTCAATGAACAAAATAAAACCAATTTTTATCTTATTCCAGGGTCACAATCACTACCAAATTAACTCTGGGGCATCACGAATTGGCTACTAATGAGGCGGTAAACAATAGACATTTGCCACTTTAGTACCATAACTCTACCTGCCACCTTGCATATGAATATTATGGGACACAAATGTTGCCATGTGCATGAGAAAAAGATCATAAAACTTGAATCAGAATTAAATACTCTAGATGACATAGAATACTCTCCCAACATTATGTTAAAATTACCTGAAGATATATACTGGTGTCAAATTGACTCTTCAGTGCATATTCATTGAAGACTGAGGCCATAGAAGGAATAGTCACCTGCATTCAAAAACCTGAAGCGATTTATGCCTGCAAGAATAAATCAACGAAAAGTCTAGAAATACAAAAAGAAAAAGAACATGAACAAGCTTATTCTATACATCCATGCAACTCAGAGATATTATCACCAACATATGCCTGGATAACTTACAAATATCAGTGTGTAAACATATGCACCAGTTGTAACAGTAAGACCCAAAGCAGTGGCACCCTCTGGCATGGATTTTAGTTGATTGATACTAATTCCAATCAGCAGCAAAGCAAGAGCCTCCCACTGTAATATAACAACATATTACTACCAAATGAATGACAAGGTTGCGTTGGTGGCTCAACTGATAACAAAATATCCCATGAAATGGGAAACCCTTATTCACTTACATAAGTTTGATCTTATCTGGTTAGTAACTGAAACTGACCTGAATTATTGAAAATCGGCGTTTCATGACGATCTTAAGAAGTACAGCAATGACCAAAACCTGAAAGTGTACTTATGAGCACAAGATTTAAGAGATGGGCACATAGACCAAAAACATAACCAAGGCAAAAAATATCATAGATGGTTCTTTTCCTTATCTAGAGATGCTGATGAAGTTAGCTAGCACTTACATGAACACATAATGATGTTCATCCATAAGAAGAATAAAGGAGAAAAAATGATGTGGAACCAATGAAATAGAGTCAAAACAGTGGAGGCATAAAGCTCTGAGAAGTTTAGTAAGTTTAAAGGTATATTTCTCCACCTAACCGTGCCTAAAAATAATTGCTGGAAATAAACCCAGAAATACACAATGCCTTGATGAGATCTAATTATGCCATAGATAATGGAAATAGCTTGAAATTGGAGTGATTTTTCCTTCTAAAAGTCTGGAAAACAAATTAATCTTTGCTTCAGAAATAGATTTTAAGACATTAGAATTGAAAATTGGATAATGTTCCAACAACTTTATTTCTCTCTAAGAGTGTTGGAACATCAATCAGATAAGGATTAACACACTCATAAGTCAGATAAAAGAGAAGATATAAATTGCCAAGAGAGCTGCATTATCAACACACCTTTAGATTGCTCAACATTTTCACTGTTGCAGGGTTGAAATATAACTGAAAAAAGAATAAGAGAAATGAGGAGTTATTAGTTAGAAAGAACCTGCAGCCACTATATCTTCAATAATATATTTAGAACTTCACAAAATTATGATGTTGTAACAGTATCCCAAAAGCTTTTGATCAACACCCAGAGCCTGCATATGGTGTAAATGATAACTGCAGAAATGATGTGATATCAGTATTCATAGGGAAAAATCCAAATCAGTAGTTTACCTGCATAATAAACTTCAGATAGTTATTTATAGCATAAAGTAGTGCTGGAACTGCAAGAAGTGTATTGCTACGAGCAGCCTGCAAATATAATCAGAGATAACATTTTTCATGAGGATATTAACACATGGAAAGTATTAAATATACTCTTCATATATTTTAATTGAACACGAGTATTAACATCTTAGAGAGAGTGGATTTACTATAACATACTCTTCATATATTTCTGGCCAATGTCTTACCGGTCACTCTATCATTTTCAAAGAATTTAAGTTCAGTGTATTAAACAATAATGCACATAAACTTATAAAATATGATCCTTCAAGCAACTTAAAGGGTGTGCAGTTAAATGCGTAATAAAACAATCTTAAATTTTTGAAGGGGAGAACTCAAACTTTCTGTTACTTGGTCTACTTTAATCAAATTCTCATGTTTCTCGTCCAGAAACAAACATGAATTATCTGATAACCTAAAATATCCGGCTTCTTAAGCTCATACAAAGTATTCATTGCTCTGAAAACTTCCGTATTGCTCCCTAATGGTCAATTTAGTGAAAGTGTGAAACCAATCAATTTAACGAGTTCTGTTACAACAATTAAACAGAATACATGTCAGGAATATAGCTACAAATGCTGCTGCATCGCAGTACAAATTTCAAGCATCTGGATATCAATGAAGATCAAGAAAAGGACAACTAAAAGATTTAAAATTACATGAGGCAAGCCGAAGATGAAACCAACTCCCAGTAACATGCTGAATAAAAAGTTTTAAGTGTTTAACTTAACAATTAACAACAATAAACTTTTAATGGTTACGAATGCTAAACTGAATTGTAATATCAGTGATACTAGATCCATGAAAGTGCACCTGCATGAACGTTGAAAGTGAGAGAAGGGGCTTTTCACCAACTTTTTGTCGCCTAGCCTGCAAGAAATTATCCCAACTTTTTAGACACTAAATGGCAAAACAAAAACTTTAGCCTTTTTCTGGTTAAAGTTCCATTGTTCTATGTACTATTGCAATGCATACAAATTCAAAAGATTATATGCACACATTTATAGGTTGATCACAACACTCCAAATGAACGGTTTATAAGATACAGTGTTTTAAGCACCTTCAATTTAAAATCTTCGAAAGTTCTCTGAGGCCTGCAAGTATATAGTGTACTTCTATCTCATTTCATTAGATAGCCAATGTTCTTATTTAATTTCTCAACTTTATTATTTCTGAAACAGCATTGGATACTTTTTGCTTTCACTACCACTAGAATTCTGATTGAGGGTATTAATGTCATGATTGCTGCTCGTTTATTGGAATAAATTAATTGATTAGGTAGGTTTCATTTGAATAATGATGGTTTCCTTTTGCACATTTGTACCTTCCCGTATGTAAAGGGATGCTCAACACATTGATGAAATAAGTTGAAAACTTGAATAAATCATAAAAGAAGGTTCTCCTTCCTTGCATCCAAAAAAAAGTTTCAGCATGAGGAATCATTTCACATCTGAAGGTTGAGAATATGTAGTCACAGCTATAACCTAAGTAGTACAGAGTACGAGATAAAGTGCTGGAAATCTAGCAACTCGTTATGTTACATTTCAAAAGTCCATGTCTTCACCATAATAGATAACAGAAGTATCCCATCAAAGAACAGGAAACTCTTCCATTTTCTAATTCCTAAATTTTTCATAGAGATCTAGAGAAAAAGTACCTGGAATAAAAGCATCGTAATAGCAAAAACGACTTTTGCAACCTCTGTCAAAAAGTTCACACTAATCGGGCTAAATTTGAAGCCGCCATCTACCTTTGACATATAAACCAAAATAGGCTGTAAAAAAGAATATTAGACAAGAGTTAGCAGCAATTATGAGAATCATAGTAAATAACAGGTAGTAACTGAGCACAACTACAATGTGGGAAAATGCTTATATGCACATAAGCATGTTAACCAAGAAAAGAAAAACAAAAGTTAAGTGTGAGCGTATTATGCAAGAAGATCTACATTGGCCAAGTTACAAAATGGATGTGTTCAAGGAGCTCTACACTTTACAATTTTCATTTCCTTAAAAATAATCCCACAGATAGATCAACCAAAATATGGAATTAGCAATACACTAGAGAAATGACTAACACCTCAGTATCAAATCAATTTGGTAAAAGCGAAAAAAGCATACCTGTAAACCAACAAGGACACAATCACCGCCAACTAATAAGAAGTTAAGCACTCGCTGCTTTGATGATAACTTGCTCCTGTGTCGATCATAAGCTCGTGAAACAGCCTTAGTGGATGGATTAACTATTTTGGAATGACAGACACTGCACTCTATCATCCCGTTCTTCATTAACCAGCCCCCAAGGCCGGTATGACAATTAACCTGAATGTACAATCCATCAGTCATTTCCACGGATACAACTCAGCAGCTAATCACAATTCACAAAGGGAAACTTTTCATTGAACTCAACATCCGCAGGGACACAGCACCACAAATTGCAATAAGCAATTCAACAAACACATTTGTATAAGATCAATCACCACCACGACCGCGTAAGTCAAGTTCAAACCCCTGGCAACCCCCTAAGCAGAATTTCCATATAACCAGATCTTATCACAAATAATAAATTTTCAAAACTCTAATGCCAATTCCATACTTGAATATACATACAAAAGCACGCAGCACGCACGTGATCGCATGTATACAGATAGTGGATACTGTCAAGGATATCACTTATTAACAAAACTGAAGCAACTTTCAGTTATGAATTTACAATCCACATTTTTCTGAAAATCAAACAGAAGTGATGTAGCTTATGCAGGCTTGATCCATCAAAGTTGAGCTTCAGATCATGAAACTAATCATAAGTGAAGACACAAAAAAACACGTACTTTGGTTACAATGACGCGCCTGTTCTGATTCAAATTTCAAAATGAGATCAATTGATTGACCGTAGCTAGATCTGGGCGAAGCTCCGCCGACAGATCCGAACGCCGGAGGAAAAACACCGCCACATACACCAAACTGCGCAGAGGTAGATTTGTATGTTTTTTGTCTGAAATTCGTTGAAATAGCAATGAAAGGTGAAGAATGTTGCAAAAGAGGCTTTGATTCAAAGGTTTTCGGAGACGGTCCGCTTTGGTTTTGGATCTACATATACACTCGTAAAAATGCTTTTGTCACATTTCAAGTAGGTGATGAGAAGACGGAAATATGAACTAAAAATAAATTAGTAATAAATAACTGAAATACCATATGCTAATCTTAGCTGTAAGTTTGGAAACGAATTCAATTGAATCCAATCGAATATATTATGGTGGGTAAGACCTAAACTTTTGGAAACGAATTCAATTGGAAACAATTAAATCTATGAAAATTATATTTTTTTTTAAATGGTGTTTCTCAAATTCATATAACTTTGTGTTAATACTCAACATGTCATTCTAAAACGAGTTAGGTAAATTTTACCTTCCTATGATTTTAGTCAGGGGCAATTAATCTTCTTGTGGTTTAGAAAGACACAATAAGCCTCATTGTAGTTTTTACTTTCTTGTATATTTTTTCTTGCGTGTATTTTATTCAATTTTTGACTGGTAAAGTCTGAAACACCCTTAAACATATAGTACATATATTAATAGCATATTATAAATATTAAAATAAAACTACAAGGGGACTCGTCTCGGTTTGTGTATTTTAATCACATTTGAGTGGAAGTTGTGAATTGCATGCACCTCTTTGCAAACTATATGGGGACTCAATGCACCTGAAATTATACGAGAGAATTTGCAGGTATGTGAAACAATAATAAGGTAAATTATACCTCTTTATAAATTACAAGGGATTGAGCGCACCTTTTAAAAACCATAAAATGAATTTGCACTTGCCTGAAACCATAAGGACAAGGGTGGGAGCGCCATTAACAACCTCCAGAACATGAGAGGTATTGATTCCCGAGAGGCCAGAGCTATGAATCAGAAACCTCGAACGCTGAGATTGAACTTGAATTAATCTAAAGTAATTTTCATATTTTATACTCGTTATGTTCGTTTCAGTCGAATTCATGTAAGATGTTTGTAAATAATTTATATGGAAGTGAAGTATTATGTATATTATACTATGATTTTTCACATATTATTTGGGTTGGTAATGGTATCGAATTTTAGTTAGAACGGAACAATCACTAAGAATTATATTTCTATTAAGTTTGATATTAATGACAACAATTAAAAACTATGCCCTGTCCAAAAAACGCATCTGTAGAAAGAAAGAAAACATGTGAAGCCTGTAAAGACTGTTAAGCCCCTACTTGGTTCCATTTTGTCCTAGTGAAAGTATTATTTTTGGCAAGTTGAATTCGTTCTTTTTTGTCTTTTAACTTGGTTAATAAGTGGTAGTTGAGTTTCAATTTCAATGAGAAAAACAAACGGCGGTTAGTTGAAACTTTGAAATGACAATTTTAGTTTTCTCTTCAATTCTTTGGTTTACGGTACAGGTTATGTTGTTTTCAACTTTAACTTAAAATATAAATGTTAATATGAATATAGGTCCAAACAAGTTTCACAGAGTTTATTTACATGTGAGTATTATTTTATGGGGTAAAAAAGAACATAAATCCCGACCAATTCAGACCATTTAAAATAAAATGAATAGACCAAAATTGGAACATTATTTTTAATATTTTATGGAGTTACATTACTCGTAGTTTACTTAAATTTAACTATACAGTAAAAAAAAACTAGAAGCTACTATTTTGTTTGTTTCGTTATTTCTACAAACACACATTAGCGCACTTAAATAGTACTCCCTCCGTCCCGTTATTTGTGGCTCAATTGGTTTCGACACGGGAATTAAAAGAGTAGATGATAAAGTATGAGAGAGAGTAGATGATAAAGTATGAGAGAGAAGATGAGTAAGATAATGAAAGAGTATGAGAGAAATGATGATAAAGTAGGAGAGAGAATGTAATAAAGTAGGAGAGAGAATTTAATAAGATAGGAGAGAGAAAATGATAAAGTAGAAGATATGATAATTTTTTACCAAATTAGGAAAGTGACCACAAATAACGGGACACCCCTTTCGGGAAAGTGAGCCACAAATAGCGGGACAGAGGGAGTATAATTTTACGATTATGTTTATTAGTTTTCTAATTTGTTATCATTAAAAGGTTAGAATTGTAGGTCTATACGAAGATGATAATTATACAACCTAAAAGGCAAGAAGTAATGTTTGAAAAGAGACGGTTAATGAATCGCACATGATTAAGTTTGACTGTCAAATCATAAATAATGATGGCAAGAGCTGTGCCAACAACTATAAATAATTAATTTAGGAATACCATAAGTAAAGTTTAAGCCACAATAGTTGTTTGCCCATAACAAGTTTGACCTAAATTTCTAGAAACGTTACCATAACTTTTTTCAGTTGGATATTAAAATATCCCGATTGATATAGTTATTCAATTGTTGTTTGTGAAACATGATTAATATAATTATTCATTTATATTTTTTTATAATTTGTAAATTACTGACATGAGTAAGTTTACTCAATTCATATTTTAAATAACAAGTCTTTCTTCTCAATAAAAGAATAAATCTTTAATTTTTTTTCAATTTTGGTATCAATTCGATATATTAATTTGTGGAGGATGAGTACTTTCTTGTAATTATGGAATCATTAGACTCCATAACATGGTAAAAAATAAAATCTTATGTTAGTAACATTGTTCGTACAATTGTTTGAAGCCATAATCACGAATAAACCAAGTTTGAGTCCAATTTACCACGATAAACTTATTACGAGCGAGAGAAAAATTTGAACAATGACTTGTTTTCCTCATGTAAATTATATTTTCTATATGATATGACTGATATATATATATTATTATTATAAAAGAACAGATCTATTTTAATTAACATTGGATAATTTTGGAATTTTAAGTGTACTAGTCCAGAATCTGTTACGCAATTAATGAAGTTTGTCTATTTAAGGGCTGGTGAAATGCTATAATTCTGTCGGCGGCCAGGTGCATGTTGGACAATTTAGCCCAGTTGTCTGCCGGCAACTAATTTTCGAAAAATAAATTAACTGAAATTGGACAATTGAGTTTTAAAACTTCATTTTAAAATTGTGAGTTACTACATTTTATAAAAGTTAATTCTGGGTAATTGTTTGTTAGCAGTTTCTCTATGTACGTCGTTCATTTTTTGTAAAAAACATTTATATTTATTTGTACAAAATGTATCCATAACTATTTTTTACAAAAATGAAGTGGTATAATAATTATTAAATAAAGGTTATTCAATGCACATTTTGTATAGTAAAACAAAATCTAGTATATTGGACCGTTAATGTATAATTTATGTATGAATGATCGATAAAAGTGACACTAATAAATAATTCATCCGTTCTGTTACTCTTATTATATTTTTCTTTTATAATTGTTTTATAATTCTTGTTTCATTTAAAAATAACAAATTATTATAAATATTTTATTTGAGAATTTCTATCTCTACATAATATATTTTCTTTATGTAGAGATAGAGTTTCTCAAATAAATACTGCGTTTAAAAGAAATGAAACAAGAAATGAGATAAGAATAGTAAGATCGATCAAATATTTTGGATAACAAGTGCATATTTTCGACACCAAAAACTGAAATAGTGAAGGTAATTTTGACATTTTTAATAAGTACTCCCTCCGTCCCGCTATTTGTGACTCACTTTTCCGAAAGGGGTGTCCCGTTATTTGTGGCCACTTTCCTAATTTGGTAAAAAACTATTATCATATCTTCTACTCTATTATCTTCTCTCTCCTACTTTATTACATTCTCTATCCTACTTTATCATCATTTCTCTCATACTTTCTCATTATCATACTTATCTTCTCTCTCATACTTTCTCATTATCATACTTATCTTCTCTATCATACTTTATCATCTACTCCCTCTGTCATACTTTATCATCTACTCTCTTAATTCCCGTCCCGAAACCAATTGAGCCACAAATAACGGGACGAAAGGAATAGTACTTCTATATATAATAAAAATAAAATAAATATATGTAAAGAAGAAAAAGAAGAGCGTGAAATAGACAGCTGATCTACCACAGTCTGTCGTCGGTGGCTGCCTCCTCGTTGCTTCTCTTCGCATTTCATCCAAACAAAAAAAATAAATCCAAATTTCCACCAGAAATCTCGATTATTTCTTCCATTCTCTGAAAAAGTTCAAAGAAAAACAGAATTTTAATCAGAATCTCGAATCCACACTGGTGTGCGTGAGTAGTTGACCCTTCACTTTCTTTACCTTTCTTTAATCTTCAATGCATTTGATGTTTCCACGTTCGGAATCCCTAATTCAGTCCATTTGATGATTTTCAATAAAACCGTCACTTGATTACGCTGCAAAACCCGTAATTTCGCCACTTCCGTTTTGAAACTCCTCGAATCATTTGTGATTTGAGGGAAAAAAGCTTAAGTATCTGAATTTTTGAAGCAGAAAATGGAGAGCAGTAGCAGAGGATTCGAGAAGATCGGGTTAGCTATATGCGTCGTAGCAATGGCGGCGTGTTTGGTGAGCGCTGCCGACAAAGAAATTAAAGTGAAGACGGTGAAGGGGCAGAAGGTGTGCGACCAAGGATGGGAGTGCAAGGGTTTCTCCAAATACTGCTGCAACCTCACCATCTCCGATTTCTTCCAGACCTACCAATTCGAGAATCTCTTCTCCAAGAGGAATACTCCGGTGGCCAACGCCGTCGGCTTCTGGGATTACCGGTCGTTCATCGTCGCCGCCTCAATGTACGAGCACCTCGGGTTCGGGACCACCGGCGATAAGCTTATGCAGATGAAGGAGGTAGCCGCATTCCTCGGCCACGTCGGCTGCAAAACTTCTTGTGAGTTTTGCTTCTGTTCAACTTTTTTTCAGTCGAATCTTCGAACTAATTTATATAGTAGTACTAATTTATCCAGCATTAACTCATATTTTGTTGATTATGTCTTTTGGATCTAGATGGTGTAAATTTGAGCTTGTAGGTGACTTGTTTCTTTGATAGATGAGGTTTTGTAAAATTCTTGACTTTGTGGATGTGTTTAAGAACTTTGCCATCTAATTCTTATTCTATTTGATTAGTTTGGTGTTTCTAGTTCTTGAAGCAATTATGGGGAGATTATTTTCCTCAATTGATGTTGACTTTGTCTTTTGCCTAAACTAAAGTAGTTTTTAGCAGTCATTGTTATGTTTTTTACATGCAGATGTTATCTAATGATTTTGGGGATTGGGTTGATTAGGCTTGTGGAAAAATGTCATTTTAGGTTCCAATTAATACAGTCTAATCAAATGGGAGCTGTTCTTTGGGATCTTATTTTGTTCTCATGTCATGGTAATTATTATGTTCTCATGTTATTAATTGTTATGAACTTGGTTGATTGCTATCGAATAACATCTTTCTGATGTCTAGAATTGCTTGATTTGTTGTGGCCGCTCCTACTTCCATACATAAGTTAGTTATGTCGTGGAATCAATGGTACGATTGGAATGTATTTCAGATTTCTGGAATTTCACAATGCTTGCATGAAGAATACATTCTATCAAGTGACAAATAGTCCTTGTTGGCTCCTAGTTTCTGTCCGTGATAAAATAACACTAATGTTAAATTGCCGAACATAATAGCCTTATTTTGGAAACTGCAGTTCTTATGTTGCTATTACTACCACAAACTTTAATATTTAAAATATCGAGAATTTCAGACGTAGCTTGTTGTAAAATAGAAGCAGATTTTCCGTTCTGTTGGTGATCAGGTTATTGAATTCGATTTGTGGAACAATTGATAGATATGAGAGAGATTCTTTTATCATCGGTCTTGCATAAACATCTTTCGGTTGAATAGTTGGCCTTCCTTCCTTCTTCGTTGGTCTTCTGCAATAATCAGTTTGGGAATCATGTAGGTGGTTATGGAGTGGCCACGGGTGGACCTCTCGCATGGGGTCTATGCTTCAACAAGGAAATGAGTCCCAGTCAGAAGTATTGTGATGAGTCGTACAAATATGAGTTTCCATGTGCTCCTGGAGCAGAATACTATGGCCGTGGTGCGATTCCGATCTATTGGTACTTCATCTATTCCCCATGCTTTGTTTTTTTCACGTATTCTCCGTGATTTATATCCTTGTCTTTTTTGCCTATTTTGTGGTTACCCTTACTGTTAGAAGCCATGCTAACTGTTGTGAAGTATTTTGACTTGATGTGAATCGACTAATGCTAGCCTCGGTACGTTAAATGTGTACTTTCTTACTACCTACTCAGTATTCCACCTTTACATTTGGAATAGTGTATGAACATGTTTTTAAGCATGTCCATGAATTTCAAGATTCATCTCTTTTGAACCACCTAATTTGTTTAAAGTTGTGGTAAAGTATATTTTTAAAGTTAAATATGGTAGTTGAAACAACCAAGATATATGAGTGATGCTTTAATTTGCCTTGTTTATATGGTTAAATTGGTTAAGCTTTTATGGTTTCGAGGGGCACAGTTTCAATCCCTCGAAGTTTCTACCTTGCATGCTATGAATTTGCTATCTTCATGTATAAATAAAGTATAAAAATGTTCCTCTTCATGTAATATTGGTTTATCTTTATAGGAACTACAACTACGGAGCCATTGGTGAAGGCATTAAGCAAGATTTACTGAACCATCCCGAATACGTTGAACAAAACGCCACAATTGCCTTCCAGGCCGCCATGTGGAGGTGGATGACACCATTGAAAAAGGGACAACCATCCGCTCATGAAGCTTTCGTCGGGGACTGGAAACCCACCAAAAATGACACATTATCTAAACGAGTTCCCGGGTTTGGAACCACGATGAACATCTTGTATGGAGATTACACTTGTGGCCAGGGCAACATTGATCCGATGAACAACATCATATCTCACTATCTGTATTATCTCGACTTGTTGGGCGTTGGTCGAGAGGAGGCAGGACCCAACGAAGTACTCTCGTGCGCTGAACAGGTTCCATTCAATCCTGCCTCCAAGTCATCTTCTTGAAAAACCTTCCTTCGTATCTGAATCTCTCAGTAAAATAAGATTTGCATTTGCATGCCTCTCCAGTTTAAGTGTGATTATCTGTTAGAGTGAATTACTTGGTATTGCTCAGTTTTGTTATTATACAGGTTTTGTGAATTCGAATTTGTTCTCTTGCAAGTGTAATTTATGGTGTAATATTTCATACACGAATGTACTTTGTTGGTCTATACTTGAGATTGAGAACCCATTATATTTATTATTTAATTCTCTCTCTCTCTCTCCACATACACACACACAACTAGTCGATACTATTGAATTTTGCAAATATTAGCATGTATGTGTGTGTGTATATAACGATGAAGCATTAAGTAGAATGGAATTTTACCAATCATGGTACGGGAAGGAAGCAAATAATTTGGTACTACATTTTTCTATAGAAGAAAAATCAAAGTAAGTTGCGTAAAAATGTTGAAGAGAATATATGAACCACAGGCAGCACCAGTTACACAGCATTGATGAAAAACTTAAACTTCCCAACAGAAAAACCAAATTACAACTTGCACAAACAAGACAAAGCTGAATATTGATCAGCAACTGGAGAAAGAAAACAGTGCCCACATTTCTCAAATGCTGCTTTATTGACTTATAGTGCCTGCATCACCTTGCTTTGCTTGGTATCATCAGTTTTCAGGCGATTCTTGAACCCCAACAGCTTGTTGAGGGCACCGACATACGCGCGAACACTTGATATGACAATATCCATGGATGCTCCAGTCCCACTGGTTATATAGAAGAAGAAATTCATGTTTAAGTAATGACTAGACAATACAATAAATTCTTTGGTTCTGTTACTAGAACTTGTTTTCTATTTCGGTACCTGAATGAACGGTTGATTGGTTGTCCAGTCGAAGCATGGGTTGATGTTATGCTATCATCACCGCGTATTAGAACCCTTGTTGTGGATATAGCGTCGATGCCTTCAGTAACAGCACTCATGGAATACTCAAGAAGTGTTACTGGAACCTGATAGCATGCAAATATTGTTTGGTTGTTTCATATATTAAAAGGAGGGAATACAAGGCCTTACAAGAGAACAACCATGTAACTGATAAGTATTTTGGTTATCCTTGCTGTTAGAAACCATGTAGTTATGAAGTTTCCAAGTTCTAACCTTAATAATAAGGTCAACTGCCTTATATGCTGCATCGACAGGCCCTGTCCCAACTGAACAAGAAATATGCTCGTCGCCATTGGCGTCAATGAGTTTGACTGTTGCGGTTGAAAGGCCAAGAGATCCACATGTGACCTGTCGAAAAGGTGAACAACTACAGTTACTGAATGAGCCAATGTACCACAACTATATCCAGCGATGGACGATTAAGATGAAAGTAGGACGTGGACATGCCTGTACATCTTCAAGTTTCCAAACAACTTGTGGTTGGAAGACTTCATCTGAAACTAGGGCAACTAGGTCATCATCCGTGATATTCTGGAACATCAATAGAATGTAGAAACTGAGAAATGGCGTCACAACATTATAAGGTTAAACATTTTAGTTGGTTAAGCAGTCAACTAGTTACAGTGGAGGCAGAGTGTGTGTGTGTGAGAGAGAGAGAGAGAGAGAGAGAGAGAGAGTCCAATCAATATCGTAGTAACATATATAACGTATAAGAAGAGGTTCCAATTATTATGTACTTATCATTCTTATCTTTCTCAAATGTTCAAGTCAGAATATGACGAACATTCATTTAGTCTTCTACTACTGACTTGGAATATTTCAGCAGCAAAGCAAGAATCCAAGTACCTTTTTACTTCCGGCTACGGCTTTGAAGCGTGCAAATAGATCATCAAGTTCCTTGCCATCAATATCGTAGCCAAGCTTCAGATTCATTTGGAGAAAACAACAATGAATTAGGAGGACCAGTTGCAGAAGCTATTTTGATAGTTAATAATTAAGCTCAAAATTCCAATTTACCTCCAACATTTTGGCTTTCAAAGCATGACGTCCACTGTAAAGTAACATACAAAAAACAATCTTAAGAAAAATACTCTAGGTACATCAGGTATTAGATTGTGGCAATCATAATTTATAATCATGAAAACATTAATGTTTCTTGAAAGTAACATAAAGCAAAAGAGTCATAATTAAGATTGATTTTTGCTGGAATGGGGAAAAGATCTCCAAATTTCTAGAGCACATGCAAAAATAGACTACAGCTACAATCCAATTATAACATCATATTGTTCTGCCATAGTTCACCCTATTTTCAAGGTAATCCAAGAACCTGCCTATATGCTGTACATCAACTCCCATAATAGATCAAGAATTCAAGTTTACAAATGAAATTGTGTTAGTTTTTCTGTTTTTTATTGTGATAATTCAGTATTAGACAGCTCTACATGCATAGAAAAACAGCAGCTCATAATTGAATTCAGTTGTTAAAAAATGGCAAAAATTTCAAAGTTATTTTTCCTTATCTCTCATGGATCTTCAACCTTAAGGAATCTAAAGTGTAAATTTATATTCCATCCCCCAACTGGGATCCTAAACAAACAGCTTAAAGAAGAGTATTATCTTCACTTTCTTTTGAGGTCATGGATTCCACTACCTTTTTTATACAGAAGCATGTTCTGGACCAAAGATGCTTCTGAACTTTTTAAAACAGTAGCAGAATGATAGTGTACTTGATTTAATGTATGTTGGGACATTTTAAATAGGAATGAGATCACAAGAAACTTAAAGTTCTGATATGTTGTGATGAACAACAATGAAGATACAGTCAAAGATGAGTGGAATAGAGTAATAAAGCAGACATCAATCCATCATCAGGCAAGTCTAGCATACCTGAGTTTTCCAAGGACTATACCAGATTCATTAGAACGCAGAAGTCCAATATCTTCTGGAGATATAATTTCATAGGTACTTTTATTTTTAAGCATGCCATCCTGCAAATAGCTCAAATGAAATTTGTGAAAACGAAATTCCAATAACAGCTTAAATGGTCGAACTTTTGCAAATTCACCAATTTCAATTAATGAAAAAGTAAATCAATATATCAAAGACGTGTTATCTGGAAATGCAAAAGACTCTTATGTAAAAGCAAACATTTGAACACTAACCTGGTGAATTCCACTTTCATGAGCAAAAGCATTAGCTCCAACAATTGCTTTGTGTGGCTGGACACGGAGCCCACTATATTCTTCTACCTAAAAACATTGTTCAGGAATGTGAGAACAATATATATATATATATATATATATGTGTGTGTGTGTGTGTGTGTGTGTGTTGTCTATTTAACTAAAGAAAATGTCAAAAAAACATAAATGAAGCTGCTGAGGAGGGTATACCATTTTGCTCGCCATGATAATATGTTGAGTATTGATCCCTGTGTAAAGACCATCTAGTGCTTGGTCTCCACGGCATTTTAAGGCCATAACAACCTGCATGAATCAGAGAAAAAAGGAGATGTTTTATTCAGAGAAACCTTGACGACCCTTGAACAGAGTTCTTCGACAGGAAGAACTATTGTAACTTGATGACCAAAGCCTTACAAGTACAAACATCTAGAAGGAACTATTAAGATACTCTTATACTGTATTCCCTTAGTTATAAATAACAATTGAGACTTGAGATACAGTCCAAACAGAAAATTAACTTCTCATGATTAATGTGATGATATGCCCCTCTTGATATATGTTAGTTCAAAATATTGATTCTTCGTGAAGACACTTCACACCGGGTGTAGATTTAGAAAGTATTAAGGCTTTTCCAATCTCCTCAAGAAATAAAAAGACTACTGACAAGAAGTGGAGTAGAAAAGAGAGCACACCTCCTCTAGCGAGGCATTACCAGCCCTTTCACCAATGCCATTTATGGTAACCTCAAGTTGCCTTGCACCAGCATTTGCCCCCTAAAGTTGAGAAACACACCAGTTTGAATCCTGCCTGAATTTAGTTGCCTAGCACTCAAAGGGGAGGAGAATACATACCGCTAAAGTATTAGCAGTAGAGAGACCAAGGTCATTCTGGCAGTGAGTTGATATAATCACATTTTCAATTCCAACTGTGTTCGCTTTGATGTCTGCAATAAGTTGTCCAAATTCAAAGGGTAAAGTGTAGCCTACTGTATCAGGGATGTTAAGAGTTGTTGCACCAGCCTTAATAACCTCTCCCAGAATTTGATAAAGAAATTCTCTGTCTGATCTGTGATGGACCAACAAGAAGAGAGAAGGAATAAAGAGGTTGTATTAGGATGGAAAAGCTACACTGAGTGTGCCTTCCCTAGTTCATAGCAACTGAAAATATTAAAAATTATGATGGTCGCTTCAATCATAAAATACAAGCTCATATTGTACTTCAAACACCAAGTTTATGAACCTGTAGGAGGTCTCCAGCCCAAGCTACCCCTGGGAGGCCTCAAGTTCCAATTCAAACTATTGTATAAATGCAAAAAACCACCTCAATATGCATATGCAGATCTTTCACACAGCTATGATGTTAAGATGGAATCAACATTTGAAAGCTTAACCGAAAAAGTAAAACAAAGAAACAAACAGAGGAGGTTGGTGGGCGGGGAGCGGTGGGAGGGTCGGGGTGGGGGGGGGTTGAAAGGCTTAGCCCCATGATGCTTTCTTACTAAAAACAACTGCATTGACTTCTTCAATCACTGTTGTTAATTCGAGTCTCCACAAAAAATCAGGAATGTTTTCACCTAATCAATCGCAATCAGGTGGTACAAATTTTTCTGAGCTTGAATTGCAATGTTCTCATAAAGCTTATCTGTTGTCTTTCCAAATATATGAAGATAAATTACAATCTTTTAAGTACTAGCTGCAATAAATAAACATTCGTAGAATATATAGCTTATCAGTCGAAAAAAATCACAATAAGAGAAACGAATCAATCTGTGTCACCTTCCCGCGTCTTCTGGGCTAAATTCAACGTCGTCACATCCCAAACTCCGGGCATAAGCAACCATACTCCTCGCCTTCTCAATTACTTGCTCCGGCGTCATCTTGAGCTTGAACTGCATATGAATTTCACTCGTCGCAATAAACGTATGAATTCTCGGCTTCTTCGCATACTTCACCGCCTCCCACGACCTCTCAATATCCCTCTTATTACACCTAGCAAGGCCACAAATCACCGGAATATGATCAGAATCCGCATTTCCGACCTCGAGCGCAATCAGTTTGACGGCTTCGAAGTCGGCCTCGGACGACGCCGGAAATCCAGCCTCGATGATGTCGACGCCGAGGCGCGCGAGCTGCCGCGCGATGTCGAGCTTCTCCTTGGTGGTCATGGTGGCGCCGGGGGACTGCTCGCCGTCGCGGAGAGTTGTGTCGAAAATACGCACATACTTCGAGTCCGGAATGTGATTGGGGATGTACTCCGGGCGGCTGAGGGAGCAGCGGACAGCGGCGGCGTAGGCTGGAGGGCCATTTCTGTAGAGGTAGAACGAGCGGATAGGGATTTTTGTGGAGGCGAAGGAGGTGGTAGGTGGTAGGATGACTGCGCGCTTGCAAATCGAAGACGCCATTGTTGTTGAATGTCGGATATTAGTTGATTAGAGAGAGTGTATAATTTGAACCCTACTATTTTACGGGGCTTCCGTGGGGCCCGCACTTTATTATCGATTGTTCTCCTCGATTTATATTTATATATATAATTTATAATATAATATAAAAAATATTTATATAATATTAAAATATAAAAACCCTCAATTTAGGGTTCTTGCGAATCTCTCCTACCATTTTCTATTCTCTCACTCTCGCAGCCGGTCGGCGGAAGCTTGGTTTGGGTGACAATGGTGAAAGGCCGCGAGGGGGAACGCGTCAGGTTCTCGCTCTATTTCCCCTCTCAATCCGACTATTTTGTGCTTAAATTTGAAACCGATGGCCGATCTCTGGTTCAATTTTTGATTTGTTTTTTCTTGCATTTTCTTCTTGTTTGACTGTTCGAATTCAGGCTTTACGTCCGTGGGACTATCCTAGGGTACAAAAGGTAAAATCAGTCACAATTTTTTTGTTTGGTTGATGCTTTAATGGAGAAGAAAGCTGATTGAATGTTTGTATTGCGTGAACAATAGGTCGAAATCGAATCAGTACCCGAACACATCGTTGGTTCAGATTGAGGGTGTCAACACACAAGAGGAGGTAGCGTGGTACCAGGGGAAACGCATGGCGTACATCTACAAGGCCAAGGTGAAGAAGAACGGGTCTCACTACCGCTGCATTTGGGGAAAGGTTACTAGGCCACACGGTAACAGCGGTGTCGTTCGAGCGAAGTTCAAGTCCAATCTTCCCCCGAAATCAATGGTACATTTCTCTTTTACTTCATCCTTTTTTTCGTCAATGTTGTTGTTGTTCATATGTTGTCGATGACGATTGAGAGTTTTGTTTGTGAAATAGGGTTCTAAAGTGAGGGTGTTTATGTATCCGAGCAACATTTGAGGTATGAACTCATGCTTTTCCTTGCTCATCTCTTTCTATCATTAGGTTCATTGACTCTGAAAAATACATCATTTTTTAATGTAGCATTAGTTCTTTAGATGTTGATTTTATGGAACCCTGTTTTACAACCAAAGATTGTGGTTTATGCAGGCTTATTAGTTATACAAATAATTACTAGTAGTTACTAAAAACGAGCTTGAATAAGTTCAGTGTCTTAACGATGTCTTAATTACTACTCCATCCGTCCCAAAATTGATATCCCATTGCTTTTGGGCGCAGAGATTACAATGTTTGGTGATTAATGTTTCAAGTGGTGGAGTCTATTTGTTTAGATTGATTGTGGTGTACTAGCTTGTAGTATCCATTCTAGAAAGGGGACATCAAATAACTGGACTGTTCCGGAAAGGAATTCGAGACATCAATATTGGGACGGAGGGAGTAATAGTTACCCTTTTATAAGTTTTGATGAGGTCATATCTTGGTTTAAGTTAATTTCTTGACATGGAAAGATTGATTGTTACTCCGCAGCATAAATTCTTACTTAGAGCAAGTGTATTGGGATGTTTCACTAAGAAATTTAGTTGTCAGGATCCTACATTTTGTAAAAATGAAAGCAGTATATTACCTATTTCCCTTGTATTTGTCTTCAATTTTATAATTTTTGTTTTTAAATTTTTTTGCTGAACTCGGTCATAATGTGAAGTATATGTGCTCATATTCATCGCCTCTCTCTCTCTCTCTCTCTCTCTCTCTCTTTCTGATTAGAAACAGATTCTTGTTGATAAAATCCTGAACTTGTTATTTGCATTTTGCAGTGATGGATTCGTAAGGTGAAGTCAAGTTTGTCTTAAATTCTCTATGGGTTTCATTTTGGGACTAGAAAAAAGTTTTGTATCATCATTAATCAGGTTTACTATGATCTTGTTGAATGATGCATTGAGTTTTGAGATTGCAAATGCCCATCTACAATTAAGTATAGTGCCCTTCTTTTCTGCTATAGCTTTTCATTATGTTAGCAATTTTCTTGATTATGCAATAAAATTACGACCTTTTATGTTCGTAGTATCACAATTGCTTGTCATGATAAGCTGTACTTTCACAAGCACTAATATAGTTTAAGGGGATATAATCACTATCCTAATTAATGGATTAAAATATAATTTTATCCGTACATTATTACCATGTATTTATACATCTGTGCAGATGACTGTATGATTTTATTTATAATTATAAACTTTGAAGGACGGTGGCTGATTTTGTTAATCTTCATTTTACATCTTTTTAGATATTCTCTTTCAGAAACAAATCAACCGCAACATGGATGACAACGAAACTATAAACTAACCCTAAAAAAGTCTCAGGATAGAGCATTGAAGTTTATTTACCCAGTGCATATTTTAATAGCGGTTGGTGGTACTCTCGTTATTAAAAAAATATATATATAGTGGTACTGTTCTCTTATACTCATTTTTCTATAATAAAATTTAAATTTATCCAAACCTTATCTTTACTATACAAAATACTCAATTTTCCTTACATTACCCTAACTTTATGAAAAAAGTTAGACTGACACCAATCATTTTCAGCTGTTTTCCAGAATTCGAGACGAATTCAGTCAAGAAACAAACAAAAATAACATACGAGTGTAGATATAGTAACTAATCCCGCTCGTAGATAATAAATCCCGCTCGAATCCCGCTCAGTCCCGGTAAGAAACACAGAAACTCCACTCGAGCTCAAATCCCGCTCGGCGCTCCCCGCTCGTGTCTCGCTCTGTCCCTCTCGGCAACGGTAAAACGTACTCAAATCTCGCTTGCGAGTCTCGCTCGGCACTGTCTGAAGTTAAACTCAAATCCCGCTCGGCGTTGTCCATTTCTAGTCAAATCCCGCTCGACACTGTTTGAAGTTAAACTCAAATCCCGCTCGGCGTTGTCCATTTCTAGTCAAATCCCGCTCGGCACTGTCTGAAGTTAAACTCAAATCCCGCTCGGCGTTGTCCATTTCCAGTCAAATCCCGCTCGGCAAGCAGGAATTCACGAGCGGGACCAAGCGGGATTTGAACAGATCTGGAATTTAATATCCAGATCTATCACTTTCTCTTATCTTTCTCCCAAAATTCGTTCGGCCAAAGCTCTTCACATGTTGATATGTCATGAGATTCAAGCGGATGGAGGTGATTTAGTTATATGGTTTTCCGTGTCCGGGACGACTATCTAATTTTCTTGTTTTGATTATGCCCTTGTCACGGGTTTAATGTTTGGATCCTGTAATTTTGATCCGCATGCTCAGCATGATCCCCGTTCCTCGACTGTTTACACCATGTCAAATGGTTGTACACCAATAACGTGCAGAGAATTGCTGACAAAATTCGAGAGTGGAGATTTGGAGTTGGACGAGTTGGGGTTTTTGAAGGTGTCTAATGTTCTAGCCTTATTTTTCTTTGTCATCGGTTACAGTGACACGAGAGTGGTGGACACTTGAATTTAGGTATTAGTGGACGATCTACGTGCATTTTACCAATTCCCGTGGGGCTCCTACACTTTGGTGTTTTGAAGCACTATTGTAGTTTTGTTCCGAGAACACCGTAACAAATTTTGAAAAAATATCATTTCTATGGATCCGTTTGAGCACTCCAGGTGTTTATTATGATTTCTTTAATTTAATTAATTTAATTATTGATATATCTCTTATACTAATCAATATTGATTTTCATTTATTGTAGATTTGGTCTTACGATACTATTCCAAATTTAGGAGTGATATCTGCAGAAAGGTTGTCTACAACTGGATTGCCTCGTTGGCAGAATTGGTTCTTCGGTGAAGGCCAACCGCGTAGGCTTAACAATTTCTAGCATTGTTAGGTAAAAATATTTAATTTAGTGTTGATTTAAATTTTTTTTTATCATTTAATATATGGAGTATATTATATATATATATATATATATATATATATATATATATATATATATATATATATATATAGGGGCTTATATTGGGAACACCCCCTTAATGAGAGAATGAAGAACATTTTACATCCATTGATCAAGTAAAATAGATTGCTAGGATTTAAAGATATTTCATTTATTTTTGCATTCTTTTTAATAAGAAATAAGGGAGTAAGGGTAGTTTGGGGATGTGTAAAAAATAATAGATGGGTTCCCTTTTTTTCTCTTTCATTTCCCAAAACTTTCAAATTGAAAACATTTCATAGGTTCCCTCCAAGCTTCAAACTCGCTGAAAATCGACGCCATTCTTCGATTCGCATCTTCAAAATCGACGCGATTCTTCGATTCACATCTTACACCAACCGCCTTGGACGAATCGTTGTGTATGAACGGCACGGGTACGATTGTAAATGTGCATATAAATTTGTGCGAAACGCAAGAGATGGGGTGAAGAGACCTTGCCGGAATTGAGATCAGTTGTGGGAATTGAGACTGATTCCTCAAGGAGAATACAAATTTGTGTTGGTAAAAGTCCGATTTGTAAAAACCGAAGGTATGTTCGAATTTTGTTGTTAATTTTTTTTTCGAAAATGCTAGGGTTTATACATTTCAAAATATATTTTAGGAATATATTTTCAATCTAGTTGATACAATTTTTTTCGAAAGGGGGATTGGAAAAATTAGGTTCATACCAATTTGTGAGCCATTTCAAGGTATATTCGAAAAATTAGGGTTCATACCAAATTAGGGATTGGAATTAGGGGTTTTGTAGAAATGATAACAGTTTATATGCACATTGTGTATAAAATATATGCACAAGTCTTTGTGTACATTTCGTATGCACGTTAACGACTAAATCTTTTCCATGGGTATTTCATATGCACAATCATGGGTATTTTATAAGCACATTATCTATATTTCGTATGCACATTATCTATATTTCACATGCACAATCACTGGTATTTTATAAAAGCCTATATGCACACCATGGGTATTTCATATGCACATGATCTATATTTCGTATGCACATTATCTATATTTCATATGCACAAACACGTGTATTTTTTAACAGTCTATATGCACACCATGGGTATTTATGTGCACATGATCTATATTTCGTATGCACATTATCTATATTTCATATGCACAATCAAGGGTATTTTACAACAGTCTATATGCACAACATGGTTGTCCTTACCCGTGAAAGGAGCAAATATCACGTTATACATGTGTATGCACATTTAATGTAAAAATTATGCACATCGTCAAAATTTTCTGCACATATGCAGAGGGTTCTCCGAACTTAAAAGTTATGCACATCGTAAAAATTGTCCTTACCCATGAAGGTAACACACTTGTCATGGTGTTCCCTGACCCTCACGATTGCATAACACGAACTATGCTTGAGATCGGTAACACGAACGATAATGAGATCGGTAAAATCGAACCCCATCATCCAAATTCAACGTATATCAAAACGGACATCAAAACCACAAATCCCAACGTATATTTCGTAAAATCGAACCCCATCATCCAAATTCAAAAACTTTTGACCAACAAACGGTGTAAGCTCTACCGGACACACGGGGCTATACAACATAGAGGTTTTTTCGATAATACATTCGTCAAACAACTTTCAGGCTCATTCTCGCCATCTTCCAAAGAAACATAAGACGGATCAAATTATGCTTGAAATAATACAAATTAAGCTTAGATATCAATAAGTTATTTTTCATAAACCCTAAATCGCATCAATTCAGAAATAGAACAACAATAGAAATTTGCTACTAAAAAACCCTAAAAAGCTTCAATTGACACAGAAAAATTAAACGATATGTAACTTCAATAGACAAAAACGCGAATCAGGAATCACGAATTCAGCAACAAAAAGATGATTTCCCCTTTCAGAAATCATGAATTCACACAAAAAATGAGGCGAAACCGATTAATTAACTTACCCATATCTTGTTGCCGACGATTTGAAGAAATTATAGATACAAGACGATTAGATTTCGGAGTACTGGAGCTTCAAGACGATTAGATTTCGAATTCGCGAGGATTGGGGATGAGCTTCATCCTTCACTTTGTCATCTTACTCGATCGCACGCTCAAGAAATGTTGTTTGATGAAAAAACATAACAATTCAAATTGCTGGAATACCCTTAATGATATATTTTTAAGTCAAAAAATCTTTTCTTTCCTCCTTAAATCCGAGCCACACATCACAAAAATAGATGGATGGATCTTGTTCTCCTTTCTCTCATTAAGGAGGTGTTCTCAATCTATCCTTCATCTCTCTCTCTCTCTCTCTCTCTCTCTCTCTCTAATATATATATATATATATATATATATATATATATATATATATATATATATTTAATGTTGTTTAATAATATTTTATTTAATGTAATTGTAGCATGTTGTCCGAGATGGTCTCACACCATCCGATACGGAGACACAAACTCCGTATTGCATAGTGTCACTGGAGACGATCGATTTCATGTATCCTACATTCCGGCTGAGAATCCGTTACAACCCACGATCATAGAGGACCATGGGGAACGAGAGTTATACCGATTCAAACAGCAGATACAACGTCCCTCCAGTCCTTGCTAGAGGAACTGGACAGAGGCAATACCGTTCCACTGAAGGTGTTAAGCGAGTCCGAACGGAGGCAGGACCGAGGGAGTCGGGTCACCAGCAGTTCTTGACCATGGAAGACGTCCAGACAATTGTGAGGGAAGAACACCGAACCTTTCGGAAGGAAATAGTTCACGATATTAAAAACCTATTTCAGTCGGTGTTTGGTCGATTTAGGAGTTGAGGCTTGGCTTCTACGTCCTCTCACGTCGATAGCCGTCAGAACCTTACACCGCACGACATTGTGAGGAGTGAATCGGTGTCGATGGGGCACCGTCGTGAGCGAGATGTTCGTGAGGAGATGGAGGATAATTCTCCCCAAGTTGAGGACATAGTCGACTCACTGTACCACCCAGAGATTATGGAGATGGGGGATAACTCCCCCCGGGCTGAGGACAGAGCCGCCTCAGTGTACCGTCCTAAGTTTATGAAGATGGACGAGTTGGATAATGAAGAGGTGAAGCCGATCATTCTACCGACGTAGGGTCGACATAACATCTTTGAGCGTGACTGTTGTGCTCTGGAGTCGGTCCAGAGCATGTTTGACTATTATGACCCTATTTACGGAGATTGTCCGCCTCGTCAGAGCTGGTCATACGGTGCACAACTCATGCACCTACTTCCTTTCGATGGTGGTAATTAGCATCGGTATTATGCTCCCGATCAGGAGCAACCTTCAGCACACCGCGTCGAGGTTGGTGCATCGTCTTCCAATCCCGTACGGATTGAGCCCACCCTGTCTAGTGACCACAATTGGCTCGATACATTTTCCGTCGATTCAGTTTATCAAGTTGTTGGGATTTTGTATACTGGAAGCAAATTTTATGCTTGTATACAATGTGTTTTGTCCCTACCACTATTTTATTCTCCTATCTGATAAATTTATATATTTGCACATGTACTCCTTTATCTTGTACAAAAGTTAAATTTGTGTAGTGTGTCGGGTATCACAGAAGACAACACAAATTGGTTGAACTGATAAGATATAAACAGTTATCACAGCTGAGACAACTTCAGGATAAGTTGTCGGTTTAAGCTGCAGTTTAGATAAGAAGTGGCTTGTCTTAGCTGATTGTCTTTACTGGTACACTGAAGATGGTGTATTGATGGATCACAGTGAGATGTGTTCTCCTAACTGACCTTAGTGGAGAACCAAGATCTCGGTGACTTAGCTGGTCTTAAGCTTGGTAAGACTTCAGCTGAGTGCATTTGGCTATCTATCACTTTGACCTACTATGGTGAACGTCATCGCGACCGGATTTACGTATCTTGGGTGTTAGTAGTTATTTGTGGCTCAGGCTTGTTGTCTGTATCTTGCAACCGTATCCTAGTAAAATGGGTTGATAATATCCCCTGAGGAACTCGAAAGGATTAGCACACTAAATCCGGCCGGTTGATTAAGTTCAGGTGTGTTAATAAGGTCGAGTGGTACTACTCAGGAATATAAGATGTTAATTAATTTAAGCTAGCAGTGAGCTTAATTAATTAATGGATATTTCTATCTTAAATACGGAGATCGATTAAGTCTAAAGTACAAGCCTTTGCTCAATTTGGGATAAAGGTGTAAGTCAGCACGGATTCTCCAGAAGCTTTATTTCTTGTATTAGATCCCTGATCTGGTCCAATTAGTTGCCTAGTTATTTATTATCTCTCAGAAATCATTATTAATGGATTAATGTATTTTTACATTATTTATTAATGTTATTTATCTGGAATTAATTGGCTGGGCCAATTAATTGATAAATATTAGTAGCCCAGTGGATTAATTAATTATATTATGGGCTAATTATATGGAAGCCCATTAGAAATATAATTAAATTAATGGGCTACAAATATATTGATATTATATTGGCTTTTGAAGCCTATATATATTAGTATTCTGTTCAGAAACATGATACACAAACAAACAAATTACACACGCCGTGCGTGAGTAGACAAAGAGACAAAATCTTATTTTATTCAGTTCTCTGACCACCCAAAGGAAGAAAAAGGCCGAGACACAGATCAGAAGATCTGACACACGAGCAACAATCAGAGCTGCAACAACATACGAAGGAGGAAGGTATCGTTCTTAACCTTATATTTCGTTCACAAGTACCGTATAATTTAAATATTTAATTTAGTTTTTTAATTATAGCTTCCTTTTTAATTTAGTTCATTTAATTTTAGGCATTGACGACTCCACGTGTCAACTCGGAGCCCCAATGATGAGCGCTCCCATAGTCGTTGAAAATTATCGTCAGCATCGAATGTTTGGACTATGGTGTTTCACGTATGCTGCAAATTATGCTGTCCTCCAGACACTTTTCGACGAGCTCGAGGATCCTCGTAAGGATTTGGAGTAGGGGACCATGAATTTATACATGGGAGCGTTGATGAGGATAAAGAATCTCGGGGGTATCGACCGTGATAGCCGATTCGGCATTCTTTGTAAGTAATAATATTTTTTTTCCATTTACTTAATTAAATAATTACTGACATTTTTTCCATTTATTTAACAGATGTGATCTGCCAAAATTGGAAGAAATGTATTCTGGACCCAGATCATGACATGCATGACGTGGAGTTCAATTATCGGCGTTTGTGACCGTCGAACGAAAGCCTCATGCAGTATATTGTCAGTGCAAACTTGACCGCCATTGCGCAAAAGTGGTATAATGCCAAATACGTAAGTATATATATTAATTTTGCTTAGTGGTTTATTTATATATTACAAATTATTCATATTAAGTATTTTTATTATTTCTGAAGCTGTTATTGTCGTGTCTCTGCTTCGATCATTGAGTCACTGTTCGGATCGACCGTTGTCATTGAAGGATTGAGGTTTATGATTCTCTTGACCACAAAGGCAATGATTTTACCCGACGGCTTAGGATAAGGCATTGAGACCTGTGGTGAAGCTAATAGGTCTTTATCTGCAGTACGGCTCCTATTGGGACCATAATGAATTCGGGTCCCGGGATCCTGAAGATCAGTCACCCATTGTGCAAATTATGCCCTCGAGAAACAATTGGCTTAGCAAGACTCGTGGAGCTGTGGACCGATGTCGTGCATGGTAGTGGAGCGATTCATTGCCACATATCTGACCATCGAGTGGGGCAACAACCTCGACAATGTAGCAATTCATCGCCGATTGATGGCTCAGAGGATCTTCGAGATGTACTACACACGGCCGAGTTTATGATGATTTCGTGATTTGTATTTGATAGACATATTTTATTTGGATTTATGACTTTTGATTTTGTTTTATGGTATTTCGAGTTTTTGACTTATTGGTACGTATGTGTGTATTTTTTTTTTATAATGGCTAGCAAGACTACTTAATAAAAAATAATTATAAATTAACATAATTACAAAATAATATTAATTTAAAATTCAACATTGCAATAAATTTCGAGAGCAATTACGTAATATTAAAATACGAAATCATAGATTACTTTGATAATTACAAATTGAAGAGCAATTACGTCATATTAAAAGGCTTCCGACTCCGGTGAGTCCGACACATTCGTTCCCAGATACTCCCTTCTGGTATGACCAACCAAACCACATATGCTGCATTTTTTGGACCGTGTATTCTCCCACTAGATGTACCTGCTTCGGCACTTGAGGGTCATCTATTATTCTTCGATCTCCATGTTTGTCGTCTAATTAAGGGTGTCAACACAACCATTGAGGCCACATCTGACAGCACCCACCAATTACGCATGGGGGGTGCCAGATACAATGTTCCAACATATATCATCTTCCAATTTTCTGTCTTGTATGCGTCCGAGACGAAGTCTAGTAAATTTAGTCCAGCGGCCCTATAGACAAAAAACCTGTTAATACACTGCATACACAACAACCCTATTGATAAAAAAATCTATTATACATGATAGTAGCACAAGCATACGAACACGAGATCTTATCGAGTTGCCACTCACGACATTCACAAACGCTTCTGCTGATTTGAACTCTCCATTGAGACGTTCCATCGTGAACATTGAATTAGTCTCCATTCACGGACACAACAGTGAAGCGAGGTAAACGGTCTTCTAACGGAGCTAACTTTAGCTCTACAATAATTGTGTGCACATTATCTCGTGCCATGGCTTTTGCTCGACGTTGGTCAAACCACTGCTCCACCATGTGACCTATTGCCTCGATCATAGAGCATATCGGCAGACGCCGTGCTGTGAGCAGCCTCGAGTTGATGGATTCATCTATGTTTGAGGTCAACTGACTGTACCGGCAAACGGAAGACTTCAATCTAGCCCACTTTTTTGGTTCGACATCTATTAACTTCTCGTATGCCTTAGGATAAGCTTGACGAATCCCTTCCATTGCATGATCAAAATCATACGTCGTATATGTATATGCAGCATCATGATACATCTTGATAAACATCTTACCATATCGTGTAATCTTATTCTGAAGTTGATAGTAACAAGTGTCATGGGCTGCTTCGGGATAAACAACCTCTACCGCGTTAGTTATGCTCTGGTGTTGATCGAAGATGATCATTAAATGGCTTGGTATCGTAAATGCTTCTCTCAGTCGGGAGATGAACCACGTCCAAGAGTAATCGTTCTCAATTGGACCCACACCAAAGACTAGTGGAAATATTAGGTCGTTGTCATCTATCGTAGCAACCACAAATAACACGCCTTTATTCCTTTCTTTCAAGTAAGTCGCGTCGACCACAATCAGATCTCGAAGGTTAAATACCCACGAGTAACATTAAAAGCAACGAATAATTGTTGGAAACGACCTTCTGAATCGACTTATAGATCATTCATTATACCTGGATTCGTTGTTTTTAGTACGTAGAGGTAACGAGGATGCATATTGAACGAATCTGAGTGTCCACCAAAAATCACCATAGCACAATTGCATGCTCGTAGAGCTACATTATAGCTTGCTTGAAAGCCGAATTCCCCCTGGATAGCTGCCATAATTTCTTTTGGTTTTAGGACAGATTTTTGACGGCACATTCGCTGAGCAACATAAGCAGTGAGTGCCTTTGCACGCACTCTCCTTGGACTAGTCTGCGAAAAATCTCGATTATATGTGTGTTCAGCATGCAAGCAGTATACAATCCACAACACATCTCTGCGAAACAATGCCCGTAGAAAAATTGGGCTATCGCGACTCCGTCTGCATTTATAGTTAACCCGACTAGAGTCAGAATGAGCCACCCTGAAATCAAGACCTTGTTCCATGTGCCGAAGTGCAACATTAGCAAACAAATCCTCATTCTCCTAAAATGTCGCCCCTTCACGGAGTGGATAGTCCACAACGTGATCTAGATCTCGAACCATAGGTGAGTCGGATGCACCGAGAGGAACAAGTGGAAGTACACCATCACTTACTTCTTCGTCGCCACCATATATTATTTCGTCGCTTGGAGGGTCACGGTTGTCCGGCATGAGTATAGATATCAGTTGATTCACACACCTTCTCATCGGATCCATGTCGCGAAGTCGCCAAACGTGCAATCATTTAATGTACCAAGCACCTCATCGTATTCTTCATTGGATGAACTATCCAAATTATTTTCCTTCATCAATGTTGGACACAACATGGTTATCCTCTACGTGAACAAAGGTTTCTTGTTCGCAGACATTCTCAGCCCGATTGCTACCACCCGCTTGCTCTTGAAAATTGAACCTTGAACTGAATTGTTCAACAACATCGGGTGTACGATAAGATTGACCATTGGAGTGCACAAGAAATAAAGTCGGCTCGATTTGTGTACTACAAAGACGAACTAGGATCATATCGGTCGAGAGAATGTACCTAAGTGTAATACCATGACGAGAAACGTAGGTGTAATAAATTTCATAATTTGACGAAAGTAAAAAGGGATTAAGATTGTATTGAATGAACTGACGTAAAATCGGGAGACAAACACTGTTCTCAGGAATGCAGACAACTCTAACATCACCGCCAACATACTCGGACAAATTGTTAAATTGCCCATTAAAATGAACAATAATATTAGACAAACTTTCCATTTTTTTTCTGGAGTGTGGAAGCAAAATTCTACAAAATAATTTTTTAATTGAAAATGAAATGAAAGAGGATGGAGTGTGTTCGATTTTGGACGTCAATCACAAGTATTAATAGAGAAAATTTCATGACAAGTCGATTTCCACTGTATAATTTGCGGATAATGTGGAGCGGGATTAGGAATGGACCGACCGGGACGAAGAATGGAATGAGCGGGACTTGACAGGGCCGAGCAGAACTCTATGAGCGGGATTCTGCTCCCCTACCAAGTCAAAAAAGTCAAGTGGGACTTGGCAGGCCGAGCAGGATTCTGCTCCCCTGCCAAGTCAAAAAGTCGAGCGGGACTTGACAGACCGAGCAGGATTTTCCGAGCGAGATTGCTCCCTGACAAGTCAAAAAATTGAGCGGGACTTCCGAACGGGATGTTACGAGCGGGATTCTGCACTTGTAATAGTGAAGAGAGCGGGATTTGGTGAGCGGAACGCGAGCAGGATTCTGTGTTATACTTCAGATACTCGATTCCAATTATTTATGCACGAAACAAAGCAAAATAACAAACTCGCAGGCTGACAAGTCTGAAAAGTTGGGATTTTTAAGTAAATGTGTGTATTTTGTGTAGCAAATATAAGTATAGGGTAAATTTGACTTTTGTAATAAAGATTTGGGCATTTAAGAAATTTTCCCAAAAATATATATCAAAAATAACTTTTGTAAGTACAAAGACTTAACGAAGTTGGATTTGGCTCTTGAATTTCTATAAAAATAACTCAATTTCATTAAAAAAGAATTCTGATGCAACACCATTTCGTATGCCTAGGTAATCCTTAGAGGTCAACTGCCGGTCTGCAAATTGTGGATTGATATGGACATTAATAATTACGAAAACTAATTAATCCGTCTCATTTCTTTTCAGTACGTATACTAAGGAGAGTTGTTTCCATTGAATTTGCCTCATTTCTTTCCAATATGTAAATTAAGGAGAGTTGTTAGTTGTGAGTAAAAAGGTCTCACAAAGGAAAATTAATTAATTGTGTACTTGTGTGTAGAAAAATTGTCATTTTTGGAATGAGACAAGATGAATGAGAGTCATGGGATAATCCGAAAAGGAAATTGATAAATTGAGTCACATTCCCTTAAAAAGACATTGTAAGGAGAAGGATATCCAATCTTATATAGAAGAGACATGATCTTCACCAAATCGAATAATAGGCTTTCACACGCCCTTCACGTGTAGGCCGGTATGAACATCATACTACTATATGTGGAAACAAATATTCTATAGGGACTAGTCCAACATTGAGATCAAACAAACCATTATCGACTTAAGCCTGCTCTGATACCCAATTTGTCATTGTACGATAAATTGAGGCACATTCCCCTTAAAAGGACCGGTAAGGAGAAGAGATATTCAAATTTATATAGATGAGTTAGGATATTCACCGACATGTAAGAACATTGGACTACTACACGTGGAAACAAATAGTCCATAGAGATTGGTCCAACATAGGGACCAAACAAACCAATATCGGTTCGCTGCAAATCCTCTGACCTAAAATTGAGTGTCTCATTGGATGGAGCACTAATAAGAGCACGACACATGTTTTTTTAACTAAAATCTTTAACCAGATCTCAACCAGAGTTTAAATAAGAAAAAAGTAAATATATCAAATAGTTAATATATATATATATTAAACAAATAAGACAAAATCCCTAAATTAGTCCACCCACGACTTCTTCCCCAAATTAAAAAACGAAAGCAACAAAAAGTATCCTTCCACTCTGCAATGGTGATCTGTTCGATTTTTAACTAGCTGCCCATTAATAACATTTTGCTTCAAGGTAATTTCGTTTTATGTAAATTTATTTATATTAACATCCTTGTCCCTTTCTTTTGCTCGATACTAATATAAAAAAGTATTTTACTGCATTCAATTCATCAAGATTCATACTGATAATCCTTAGTTTCAAAGTTAGCAAACTGAAATTCAGGGAATAAATCAACACCTTTAATTCCTGCGGCTATAATCATTTTCAATTGTTGTTGATCATACCTTTAATTGAGATGAAGTAATATATATCATGACAATCATAAATGTTAATAAGTTTGAATCGATCATTATTTTCAGAAAATGGACAAGAATAATATTGTGAATGATGGACGTGAACCATGCCGGCGCATACTTGGTTTTGGCAACCAGGGAGACACCCACATGAACAATGAAACTCTGATAGGGCATAATTCACTTTCCAGAAACGAGTGATGAGAAAGATGGCAGTGAAACATATGATGATATACACACTCGTTATCAAAGTGTAACAGATATTCATGCACGTGTACTGAAGGAGTTAATTCCAACAATTGATATGAAATTTGAAAATGAGAAAGCTGCTCATCAGTTCTATGAAGCATATGCAAAATCAATAGGATTTGGTGTAAGAATATGGAATGCTCACAGAGATGGGGACAAAAATATTGTGGATAGGCGATTCTGTTGCAACAACGAAGGTGAAAGACTAGCTGATATACGAGATGGTAAGATAAAAAAACGTAGAGCTTTAACAAGATGCAATTGTAAAGCCAAGATAAAAGTTAATCGTCATGGTACAGGTATTTTTCGAGTTGTTAAGTTTATTGCTGAACATACTCATAGTGTTGTCACTCCTTCTAAGATGCATCTACATAGATCATACAGAAAAATGACTGCAGCTGAAAAAGCTGAGTAGATATAATCCGTAGCTATGGGCTTATCTCATCCTTTCTATATAACTAACCACCAAACCCCAGCTATTAGTAGGACTATATGACTCCCTATAAAACAACAAAAAGTGATTACTACTTTACGACGGATCTACTATTTAGATCAATTATTTCCCATTTAGAAATGTTTCATATATATGAATTACAAAAAGAGTATACCGCCTATATAAAGCCAAGATTGCTTGGGTAATCGTCAACCCCTTCTCTCTCTCTCAAACACATACTCCATTAAAATAACATAATTAGTTAGGGAGATGGGATTGCATGGGAAGTTGGTTGCAGCAATTGAATTCAAAGCTGGTGGGGATGTGTTTCATGAACTTATCAGGCAAAAGCCACACGATCTTTGCGCAGCCAGCCCTTACATACAAAGTTGTGACCTAATTGAAGGTGAACATGGTCAGGTTGGTACCATCATGTGCTGGACCTATATTCACGTTACGTAACCTCATCATCGTAATTAGGGTTTGTTTGATGCTAGGGGTAGTAATAGTAGTCCTCCCCAAAATACAACATATAATCAATTATACGTTGAGGACCACTTGCTCCTACACCTAACATCATATAATGAGCTTCAACACATTCTCTTCACAGTTTACTGTTGATTTAATTTATTCAAAAAATACTGAAGGTAATAAGTTGACACCAACAAAATGACATATCTAGCTCATCGACTATTACTTCAATTAATGCTATATGCTAAATTTGCGATACATAGATGGGAAAGAGAGGAAAGCCAAAGAAGTGGTGGAAGCCATTGATGAAGAGAAGAGGTTGGTTGTGTGGAAGGTGTTGGAAGGAGACATATTGGAGGAGTACACAACTTTCATTATCACAATCCATGAAGAGACTAAGGGTGATATTGATTTGGTGGCGTGGACTTTAGAGTACGAGATGTTTAATGAAGATGTGGGCCATCCGACTTCATTGCTCTCCTACTTCATCGACATCACCAAGCACCTCGAAGCACATCACGATGTCAAACCTTGAACAAATTAAATGTCTGCCGTTTCCATCTTTAGGAGGATCCGGAGGTTTGATTGTAATTAATAATGTTTGCTTCTTCTTGTGTAATAAGCCCTTGTGGCAAGAAGCATAATGAGAGGGACTTGTGTTTGTGTGTATTAATTTTGTGTCGGTTGTATGATGTGTTGTTTCTTATTTCCAGATTTTATGTGATAAAGAATGTTCCATATATCTTTCTCCATGAAATTTAAATGTAATTATGTATTTTCAAGAGGCCATCCTTCCCCAAATTGTATACTTAACCTAGAATTTTCTTTATATAGAAGATTAGTTATTTGCATGTCCTGTGAAATTTCAGTTTTGTACATCTCTAAAATCTTATATATTAAAAACCAAATGATTTCAATTCTAAATCAATCTCAATTTCAATTCAATTGAACTCAATTAGAATTTCATTAAATTAAGGGGTAAATGTTTATTTTTTTATTTTCAATAGATACACATCTACATTAAAATTCAATTTCAAATCTAACTGCATTTCACTCTAATTAATCTTTCCAAAAAATATTTACATTAAATTTCTTTTAAATTCTTTAATAAATAGTTTATTTTTAAACTATTCAAAATAATCTATTATTATCTATATAAAAATTAAATATTATAATTTTAAACCAATTTAACTTGCATTAAATTTAGTGGTAAATATATTATTCTCTTTATTAATTTATGGATGCACAACTACATCTATATAAAAAAAACAATTCAATTAGAATCAATTTCAATCAAAATTCATATTACTTTAAAAAAAATCAATATGAATTCAATTCAATTTATATTCATTAATAATTAATAGTATATTTAATTAATAATCCATGTAATTTATATATAATTTTATTTATTTAAAAATCGGATGTTCAATTTCTCAGTATTTGAAAGCAAGGGCATTACTCTTATTTCAAAAATTATATTTATATATTTTATATGATTTCTCATTTCTTTCGATATATTTGTATTTAATTAGTTAAAAAAGAGAGTTTCATTAGTAAAAATATTTTTTAAAAAAAAAAGAAATGAGTTATGCAATTAAAATGGTAAATTTTTCACTTTTTCAATTGTCAAAATAATTTTTAATGTACAAATAAACCAAATTAAGAAAGAATTCCAACTATTTAAAAAAATCCATAGTGGGCATATATTTAACTAAATATGAATTATTAATCATTCAAACATTTAATTAGCCTAATCTACATCTAACTATAAATTATTAACCATATATAGGTCTAATTTAAAATAATATTGTCAGAAATAACATAAATGTATTCAAAACAAACTTTAAGTACCACAAGTCATGTTAAACTAATCATCCACAAGAAGTAATTAATTTCGGTAATAATGATTTAAGAGATTATTTATGTATTTACCCATTTATAGATTTACTTAAGAGTATTTTTATTTTTATTTTTCTCACTAGGAGAGCAGTGTCTAAACTGGCCGACTGGTGACAAAGTAAGGTGAGCAACAACAGGATGTTCAATTTTTAAATTGTGTTTCTTTTTTGCGTGCAGCCACTCATGCATCCCTTCCCTTCTCCTTTCTTTCTCTTGCCGGGGTGCATCTATGATGGATATATAATAGATTAGATCTTAATTGGAGGAAATGCATCGATTATAGACAAGTAATATAGTGTTATAGACTTTGTATTCATTAATTTGGGAACTGTTATTGATTGCATTCTCTTTTTTCATTTGTGAAGGTAATTTGTTGACCACAAATTGGTTTGCTAAGTGATGTTTGATGTTAGTGATGCTCACATTCATATTAGATATGGATAAGTTACATTGGGGATAAATAAAAGAAACTACATGTGAATGGGAAATTAGACTACGACGGTGTGGTGAAGAAGAAAATAGCTTCAAGTGAGTGGTACGACCTTGAACTGTGCGAAGGTAGTTCTATATATGAACAAGCTCAAGAAATAGATATATGATAATGTAATATCATTTGTTACTATGATCATATTAATAATATTTTAAGAAAATTGGAATTATATTTTTGGAGAATACAACTATGTATCATGCATAAATATATTCTTAAATTGTGATTTCAAGCCCTTTGGTGCATGCTTGTATGTTTTATTTGTAACTTTCATCATCAATTCATAATGTAGACATATGTTCAACAAATAGAGTAGTAGGGGATAGAGTAATATAAATAATAAAATTGAATTAACACAACTTTGAACAACTTCAAGGGATAGATTAACATATTCCATGAAACTGGATTGTTATTTTATGTTAGATTTATTATTTAGGGTTTACTATGTATTATATAATGTATATATATATGTATTAACTATATTAATGTTACTTCATCATGAAATTGTAACATTTTTCGTGCGTAGCACGGGTGTCGTTCTAGTTGTAGATATATACCCCTAAATTTACATAATCCTTAATTATTGAAATAGCAGATTCACCCATATATTCTAAATCCAAACCCATATACCTTTTCCATCTTATTATTAATGTCTCATTTGCTTTTTTGAGTTGACTATTATAAAAAAAAGAAAGAAATGATTGACTACATTCAATTTAAATAAATAAACTCGTCACTTTATACTTTTACACAATAATTTTATACTTTTGAACCCACCGTTTTAATTTCCGTACCCAATTCCAATGATACATAAGTAATAGGATGAAGTGAGTATAATATTTTGATATACACTTTTGTAATTTCTATGTATGTGATAGACGTTGTAGCACCCCAAAATTTTCAATATAAAAAGCACGACATATCTATTCATGCATGTTATCAAGTGTTTTAGTTCTATAAATCGCGCCTTAGAAATTTAAATGAAAATTAAAGCATCTATCTTATTTGTCATTAAATCATTTTTATTATGTAAATTTATTTTGAACTTTGATTGTATTTATTTATATCATATTATGATTATATTGTTATTGTTGAGATATAAATAATAATAGAATTATGAGGCAAAAATAATATTTATTTATTTTGAATTTCCTAAACCTACTAGGATTCATAAAAGGATATAATATTTATTATTGTATTAAGTTATTAGGAGATAATTCTATATTATATTTTATGATTAAAATAGATATTTTATGTGTGATATAAATGTTTTAGGATAAAATCTAGTTGTGGTTATCCATATCCTAATTTATCTAAGATTGAATCTCTTATATGGTAAGTGATAGAATAAATTCTATATAAAATATATATGAACGAAAATAATTATGGATAAAATATATTTGATACCTTATTTGATTAGGGATGTTTGGATAATGATTTTTAAGCATATAAATACCCCTTAGTCCCTCATAATATAGCATCCCATAAAATTTTCGAAAATCTGTCAGCATATCTGCGAACTGTTTCAAGAATTATTTCCATATCTTCCCTTCGTGATTATTGCATTAACTAGTTCTTCGAAATGATTCTTTTCAATGGAAATATTTTGAAAGAATTGAAATATGCACGTTAAGTATGAAGTAACGTCCCTAGTTATGTTTTGAAAAATTGGGGCGTTACAGGCGTGGTTCATAAATTTTATTAAAATGATTAAATTAAAGTAAAATTTTTAATTTTGATTGACAATCACGCTTTCATTGTGTAACATGTGATTGCATTATTGGATCGGATGCGACAAATTAACTTATGCTCATTAGCAATGTTGTATGAATATTTAGTAAAACCTCAACATATGATCGTACACCTTTATACGACATACACCTAAATTACCGTATTCTATCTATACATTTCTACTATGTTGCACGGACACTTCAAAAAAGTCCGCCGTACTGTGTCGGACACGGACACGCTCGGACACGCGCCCGAGACGTGTCTGACACGGGAAAAACGTGTCCACAAAATAAAAAAAATAAAAAATTTTGGACACTTCCCGGACACGTGAGTTTATGTGTCCGACTCTTTCCGGACAAGCACACAGCAAAAAAAAAAAAATTAGACTCTTAACAGGTCAATAAACTAACAATTTTGAGTTGAATGATGATGTTGGGATTTTAGAGATTTCAAATCTCACCCTTCATGAGCCGTAAGTGGAAAAAAATTTGTTGGATGAAGTACCCTACACCGATTCATAAAACTTGAAATATTAGAATTTTTATTTAGATTATTATGACTTATTATGACTTTTAAGACTAATGTTCATTGTTGTTATCTACTTATCTTAGTATTTCACATTTTTATGGTATGATTATGACTAATGAGTTATATTTATGTGCTTTGAGTTGATTATTTGTGCAATGAGTTTGATATTGAAAAGCTTGACTTAATCATTTTTAAATATATATATATAATTTAATATTATTTATATCACCGCCCGTGTCCTTAATTTTTCAAAAAATGTCGTATCTCGTGTCCCGTGTCCGTGTCGTACCGTGTCCCCTGTCCGTGTCCGTGCAACCTAGCATTTCTATACGATATTTAATTATAATAAAAATATATAAAAATAATTATTTTATATATAATTTTATATTTTATATATATAATAATGCCCGTGTCATGTTCTAATAAATAAGCAAATTAAGTATATAAATAACTGAATTCCTCTAATAAATAAGTAAATTGAGTATATAAATAAATGAATCCATACACAGTCAATGAGAGACACCCTCGACTATACATCATATATAATGATATCGGAAAATTTTCTGATGCGATCCTACATCGGATATGTAATCGTAGAGTTTGACCTCCATTTAAATATCTACAAATTACGAATCGATATGAATCGTCATTACTTATATTGCGTTAAGTAATAATAAAATCTCTTTGGATATAAATGAATGATAATAATTAATTGATTATAGTTGTTTAATAATTAGATATCAAGAATATTGAACTAGTTTAGCTAATCTCGTCTGTTATTATCTTTTATTTAACAAAATAAAACTCCAGCATGTCAATGCGGCAATCGGATTTCGTGGGGGCCAGCGAGTAGCAAGAAATCAATAAAGTCAACTTACAAGATCTCATGTCCCGATCGTGCTGATTTAGTTATAGGAGTCTTTGTTTTGTGACCAACCTAAATTTGAATTCATCAATTAGCTGGAGTCTGTTCGATATTAGCAAATTAGGTAGTTTGCTTCTACCACATACTACAAAAAAATAAAGATACAAGGTTCCTTCTTTTGTGAAGAAGAAAATTAGTCCTTAACTGCTAACAAAATGCATAACGATAAATCAGACTCAATATATACCTAAGATCTCTCATTTTGTTAATAGGTAGCAATTAACACACAAGAAGGTGATTTGTATTTAATCGAGTTATTATTTCCCTTACTGTACATATATATGAATATCATTATGGCCTTATAGGTTAGAGGATGTATATGTATAAATATAGATTGTTAAGTCAGTAATCGAAGGTTATGTGTTCAAATTAATTCCACTGAAGCCCGTTACGCATGAAGTTACCCTGTACCTATCAAAAATAGTGGCCGCGGATTCCTCAACCCATAGATCTCGCCATAAATCAAAATAGTTGACTACTTCAGCTTATGTCATCTGTTTTTTATTTAACTAACCACAAAATCCTAGCTAGCTAGCATATCAAAGTGGGCAGATCATTTCGTAGGGCCACAATACTAGAAATAAACAAAAAAACTAACCGAAGATGCAGCACAATATTATTTCCCTATTTAGAGCAAGTAGTAAATATTACCATAAAAATTAAATAAACTGAAACTAAGAATATAAAACTACAAATGGCATATATCTGAGAGGTGAAGCTCGCCCTATACAAAGCCAAGACTGTTGGCAGTTTATCTGCAAACCCCTACTCTCTCTCTCTCTCTACTCAACCCCTACTAGCTAGCTACTCTGTCTCCATTAATTGGAGTCGAATAATTAATTAATTAGGGAGATGGGATTGCAAGGCAATTAAGTTGGTTGCAGCAATAGAATTCAACTCTAGTGCAGATGTGTTCCATGAAGTTCTGAGGGAAAGGCCACAGGATCTTTGCACAGGCAGCCCTTACGTACAAGGTTGTGACCTAATTGAGGGTCAATTTGGTCATGTTGGTACCATCATGTACGTCACCTATATCAACGGTACTCTCTCATCTTTGCAATTACTCTATAACGCGCGTATTCTCATCATAATCTAAAATCAATTTAATTAGTTAAGTTGGAGATAATATGAACAAACAAAATGATATATAGTTTGACAACAGATGGGAAAGAGAGGAAAGCTAAAGAAGTGGTGGAATCCATTGATGAGGAGAAGAGGTTGATGGTAGTAAGGGTGGTGGAAGGAGACTTGTTGGAGGAATACAAAACTTTTAGTGACGTGGATATTAGAGTACGAAGATGTGGGTCATCGGATTTCGTTGCTTTCCTATTTTATCGTCGACATCACCAAGCACCTCGAGGCTCATCTTGCCATCACACCAGCTTGAATAAATTAGTGTAGGTATGCCCTTCCTACTACAAGGGTGTTTGATTTTATTAATGATGTTGTAACTAGGCCTTGCAAGAGGCCTAATCAGAGAAAGATCCATATTTTCTATTCCCTCGACAATATATTTTCTATTTAAAAAAAAGTTCTAATTTTTTAACCAGGGAAAATGATGTCGGCAAAAATATAAGAAATAACCTGAAAATTTAAAAAACAAATTATCGACGGATAGTTCCGTCGGTAATACTTGCTGACGAAGAATTCCATCGATAATCTATCGGTGGTATTGAAAAAAAGAATCATTTGGTATTCTATCAGTAATTGTCGATCTGTGTTTTTTTCGTTGATGTTCAATTTTCTTATAGTGATAATATCAATTAGGTAAAAGTAGAACTGAATTTGAATTAAAATTGTGAAATTACATGGATTACCACTATATACACACAAAGGTACTAAAGTTTTGACAAATTGAATCAAAACTAATTGAAAAAGAGTGCGTAGAAAAAAATAAAAAATGATCCAATTTAATCCCAATCTTTAAAATGTTACACAAAGTTTGAGTGTAGTATATCAATATACCACACCACAAGGTATTGACATAAAAAATAATTTAATTTAATCCCAATCTTTAAAATGTTACACAAAATTTAAGTGTATTATATCAATATACCACACCACAAGGTATTAACATATATGATAAACGTATTTTTTTTAATAAAAAATACCATGCGAATGTCAAATCACTATGTTGAAATATAAGTAACAACAACCGTAATATCGTCATAGTTTCCACCAAAGTGTTTAACCGCGGCCTCGCGCGCCGCCTTTGCCAAGCCCTTTGGCAAAGGGGTGGCGGCCTTTTCTGTAACGCTCCAATTTTCATAAACTTAACTAAGGACGCTACTTCATACTTAATATGCATATCTGAATACTTTCAAAACATTTTCATGAAAAATAATCATTGAAAAAAAAACTCAATTTACTTTCTTACTCAGCGGAAGTCTTAAATAAAAATAACTACGAATACTAGTTTCATAAATCATTCCTCGTGTGACCATCACCACCAACACATCTACGCATCGACCGATCCATTTCCTGAAAAGTGTTAAAATAGTGGGTTGAGTACGACTACTCAGTGAGATGTACACATTTACCAGAATTATAAATTACACCGATAAGACATGGAAAATTAGATCATGCAAAGGATACTCGGTCACACAGACCACATGAACTTTTCAAACAGTCCGATTTCGACTGACGGCCGGATTTTGACCGATTTTTCATAGAGGATCCGATTTCGATCATATGGCCCGATCTCGACCATTGTCTTTCCTTTCAGGATCCGATTTCGATCCTAGGGCCCGATTTCGACCATTCCTTTCATGTCTGTCATAATCACATGAAATATCGAGCACAATATATAATAAAAATAAACGGTAACATTTCCCACCTTAACCTTGACTTGATGAAAAATAATGGATATCAATATTTAAGTCTTGCGCGCCGATCCTATACATTGAAATTTATCTTAATAACTCTACATAGAATGTCATGCATGCACCAACAATTTCAATAATTCATAAATACAAATAGATCCTAATAATCAAACAATGCATATTATACATAATCTACTTATTAACATGCATTTTTAACGATTTCACATAGTAATAATCTTAAGTATATTAAACACAATCTTATTTCTATTGAAAATTCATTCATGCATTGATTAATTTGACAACTCTTGAAATAAATTAACAAATAAATAATAAATGTATCCTAAAAATTCTATAGTTTTAACATGAATGACCTAACATGTATTATATCCCATTAAAATTCAGCATGGTTGAAAAAAACTCAAAGAAAACATAAAAAACAATTTTCATATCAAGCTTAGGGACATGCTGTCAAAAACTGGAAGGTTACGAATAACAATTTTTAACAAATACTTATCATTCTTGGAAAATTATACAAAAATAATAGAGTATACTAGACATACCTATTAAGACGACCATAAATTTTCACGAGGAGAGGACGACGGAAAGATGTGTAAATAATTCTTGAAACAGTTCGCAGATATGCTGACAGATTTTTTCGAAATTTTATGGGATGCTATATTATGAGCGACTAAGGGGTATTTATAAGCCTAAAAATCATTATCCAAACATCCCTAATCAAATAAGGTATCAAATATATTTTATCTATAATTATTTTCGTACTTAATATAATTTATATATAATTTAGTCTATCACTTACCATATAAGAGATTCAATCCTAGATAAATTAGGATACAACTAGATTTTATCCTAAGACATGTATATCACAAATATAATATCTATTTTATTCGCAAAATATAATTTCAAATTATCTCCTAATAACTTAATACCATAATAAATATTATATGCTTTTATGAATCCTAGTTGGTTTAGGAAATCTAAAATAAATAAATATTATTCTTGCACAATAATTCTAACATGATTTCTAAATAATTAAATAAAAAAGAATATAATCATAATATGATATAAATAAATACATTCAAAGTTCAAAATAAATTTACATGATAAAAATAATTTAATGACAAATAAGATAGATGCTTTAATTTTCATTTTAATTTCTAAAGCGCGACTTACAGAACTAAAACACTTGATAACATGCATGAATAGGCAATGCATTTTATATTGAAAATTTCGGGACGGTACATTTTCCTTCAAAGATTTCCGATGAGCCATCTCAGCCAATACACCCGCTGTCATAACTGGCGGCATCTTCTCTTTCAGGCAGCGGGCCACCGTCTCCTCAACTTTTTTAGGAAACATATTATCAAAAAACCCATCGGTGGTGGCGACTAAGGTATCGCCGCTCTTCAGATCCACAGCCATCTTCGCCGCGTTCTCTGGGCTATCAGATGTGCGCCCGAGCTGATAAGGATGGTTAAATCTGCGCTGCTGCACCGGAGACCGAAAAATCGTCCTTCCCTTCCGGATCACCGCGAATCCGCTGTCGCCGACGTTCGCCGCGCGGAGGCGGTTGCCGTCTTGTGAATCATCTCTCAGATTTCCCTCTTCCTCATCCACTGTTGATAAAGACAACATACAACAAAGTAATCAACGGTCCACACATCTTGATACTACTCCCACGTGACCAGTGTATGCATGGCAGCTATGCATGGCATGGCAGTTGAGATGACGGTTAAAGATACGCGTGCATGACGGTTAGAGAGACGTGTTATGGTTAGATTTGTATCAGTTAGGTAGTTTGTTACATATCAGTTAGGTTAGCAGTTACGTACTAACAAAGTATATATATAAATAATCCTTAGTTGTACAATTTGAAGATAGATAACCAGTTTCTATCAAGAAAGTCTTTAGTTTTCAATGAAAGTCTCTAGTTTTCTCCCATAGCTTTCATACTCCGTTTTCTTCATTTGGTTCACGATTAGTTTGTTTTTCATAGATCTTGTGTTTCAACATGGTATCAGAGCAATCTTGTGATCGTCTCTGCTTCATTTCTTGTTGATTTGATTTTCTCTTAGCATTTGATTGGATTGACCTCTTTCCTCCATTTTTTTTTTTTTTGTTTTCCATCATGCCAAGATCTGAAGAAAGTAATCCTTACTTCATCAGTCAAAGTGAGAATCCCTCCGCTATCTTAGTAAATCCACCGTTAGATGGCAACAATTATCATTCCTGGTGTCGATCTCTTAAAATTGCTCTTGGAGCGAAAAATAAGCTTCATATGATCTTGAATCCAGAATCCTTTCCCGATGAAGATGATGAGGATTATGCGGCTTGGAAACGCTGCAATCTCATGATTCAATCAACTCCTGCTCTAAGGAAATTACACCATGCATTTTATATGCTGAAACCGCAGCTGATATGTGGAACATTCTTCGCCATAGATATGGTCAAGGTAACTTCCCAAGGGTCTTTGAACTACAGAAGGAAATCTATACCACTGCTCAAGGTAATCTTACAGTCACCACATACTACAATAAACTGGATTCGTTATGGAAGGAATTGCATCAGTATAATCCTGCTCCTAGTTGTTCTTGTGGTGCCATGAAGAGCTGCACATGCAATTGCCTCAGTACACTAGCTATTCATGAAGAACGAAGCATGGCGATCAAGTTCTTGATGAGCCTAAATGATGTTTATTCATCCATTAGAGGTCAGATTTTGGTCATGAATCCTTTTCCCCCTCTGAATGACATTTATAGCTTGGTTTTACAAGATGAAAAACAAAGAAGTCTTACTACATCTATCTCAGCAACCAATGAGTCTATTGCTATGGCTGTTCAACATTCTCAAGCTAGTCAGGGCACCAATAATGATGGTTCCAGTTTTGTCTGTTATGGTTCAAGGAGTCCTACCTTACACCAGCAATCCGGTGGATCCTTTAAACCACCTAATTTCAGAAGTACTGGTACAAAACGTGAGGGGCCTATCTGTTCCTATTGTAGAAAGGTAGGACACATCAAGGAAAAGTGTTATAAACTGCATGGATTCCCTACTGGATATCAGTTCGAACCTCGTTCTGGATCATCTTCTAATACTTCACATCAGACCTATTCCACTGCTCATATGGTTTCTGCCCCAAAGGAAGTCTCTAAGAATCCAAACCCCACCCATATCTCCTGATCAATACAATCACCTGCTGAGCCTCATTCAAAACCTCTCTCAGTCCTCTCATCCTCTACGCCCACTTGTCCCTGCCACAGACTCTGCTTTTTCAGGTAACATAATAGCCTATTGTTCTTAGTCTGCCTATAGCAATGGTGTAATTGGAAACATTCCATCTGGTTCATGGATCATTGATACTGGAGCCACAGACCATATTGTTGGAAATGTGTCCTCATTATCCAACCCTCAACCTATAAAGGACAGTTATGTTATCTTACCTACTGGGGATAAGATTCCTATCACTCACACTGGTTCTATTACTCTCTTCAACACTGTTCTTTGTCCAGTTCTTTGTGTCCCTAGCTTCAATGTAAATCTCATATCAGTCAACCGCTTAATTACAACTACACCTTTGGGACTTAACTTTTGTAACGCCCCAATTTTCAAAACTTAACTAGGGACACTACTTCATATTTAACATGCTTATTTCTATTCTTTCAAAACATTTTCATTCAATAGAACCGTTGCAAAACTTAGGTTATTTTCATACTCAGCGGAAGTCTTAAATAAAAATAATTACAGACTACTAGTTCTCGAAAATAAAATGCAAAGTTCATGATAAAAAAATAGTTTAATGCAATATTAAGTTCATAAATCCTTCCTCGTGTGACCATCACCACCAACACCTCTACGCATAGGCCGAACCATTTCCTGAAAAAAATGTTAAAATGATAGGGATGAGTACGACTACTCAGTGGGAAATGCATTTATCCAGATTATAAACAATACCGAATTCAAACATGAAAACATAGACATGGTAACATAGCATGGTTGATCCGAAGATCCATAGACATAGCAGCCCGTAGGCTTGACCCGAAGGTCCCTTGCATAGACATAGCAGCCCGTAGGCTTGACCCGAAGGTCCCTCGTTGATATAGGCCCGTCAACCTTATATCCCTCGTTCATAGTTTCATTGATCCTGTACTATAGTCACATGAAAAACTCAAGTAAAGGATATAATAAGGATAAACATTAAGAATTCCCCACCTTAAATTTGACTTGATGAAAAATAATGGATATCAATGTTTAAGTCCTGCGCACCGATCCTATACATTGAAATTTATCTTAACGACTCGTACATAGAGTATCATGCATCAGCTATTCAAATAATTCATAATTACGCATAGATCATAATAATCAAACAATGTATACTATACATAATCTACTTATTAACTTGCAATTTTAACGGTTTTACATTGTAGTAGACTTAAGTATATTAAAAATAATCTTACTTCTATCGAAAATTCATTCATGCATTGAATAATTTGGCAACTCATGAAATAAATTAACAAATAAATAATAAACGTATCCTAAAAATTCCATATTTTTAACATGAATGACTTAACACATATTATATCCTATTAATATTCAGCATGGTCTAAAACAACTCAAAAAAACATGAAAAACAATTTTCCTTTCAAGATCATGAACATGCTGTCAGAAACTGCCAGGTTACGAAGAACAATTTTAAACAAATATTTATCATGCTTGAAAAATTATACAAAAATAATTGAGTATACTATACATACCTAGGAATACGACCCTAAATGTTCATGATGATAGGATGACGGGAAGATGTGTTAATAAGTTTTTAAACAGTTCGCAAGGATGCTGACAGGATTTCCGAAAATTTATGGAATGCTTTATTATGAGCGACTAAGGGGTATTTATAGGCCTAGAAATCATTATCTAAAGATTCCTAATCCTATAAGGTATCAAATATATTTTATTCAAATTTATTTTCGTCCATATCTATTTTATATAGATAAATTAGGATATGGATAACCACAACTAGATTTTATCCTAAAATATTTATATCACACATAAAATATCTATTTTAATCATAAAACATAATATAAAATTTTCTCCTAATAATTTAATATAATAATAAATATTATATCCTTTTATGAATCCTAGTAGGTTTAGGAAATCCAAAATACATAATTATTATTCTTACCTAATAATTCTAACATGATTTCTAAATAAATAAATAAATAATATAATCATAATATGATATAAATAAACATATTCAAAGTTCAAAATAAATTTATATAATAAAAATAATTTAATGACAAATAAGATATATGCTTTAATTTTCATTTAAATTCTAAGGCGCGACTTACAGAACTAAAACACTTGATAACATGCATGAATAGATATGCAATGCATTTTATATTGAAAATTCGGGGTGTTACAACTTTGCTTTTGGTTCTTGGTCCATACAGGGCCGTCAAGCGAGATGATGCAGGAGGTGGAGGAGCCGGGCATCCGCGTCTGGTTGAGGGCTTCGGTGAGGATTGATTTAGGGTCGAAGGCGGTGGATTTGGAGTTTTTGATGGAATATTTGGCGTATTTCATCAGGTGCCGTGCGTATTCTCCGGCGTCGATTCCCTTAGACGACCATCTACCGACGGCTCCTATAAGATGCGCTTAGTTGCAGATAAATTGAGCGTCTTCGCCACTTGGCTTTGACGGATTAAATTTTGGAAATGTAGAAAGAATTGGCAAGCATCGTCAATTTTGAACCCATGGTAAGCCTTGCGTGAAATATCGACTACCCAGTTAATGTTTTGTGTAAATGGAACCCTAATTGAATATGGAAACTTCAATCTAGTTAGATATACGAATACGATCACGAATTAAAATATTCGACTTCGGAATAGTTGCTTAACTTGCCTTAGATTTGGCTTTTCTAGTTGAGGGGAATGTCAAAAGTGTATGTTTCGAAGTTGGAAAATGCAAAAACATACATGCTTTCCAAAAATGCAAAAATGTACAAAAAAGCCTATTTCACATTTATTGTGCGTGCAGTGTGTGTGTACAGTGTGTGTCGGCTAGTTGTTGCATGATTTATTGTGTTGCCTCGTTTTCAATGAAATAAGATGTGATGATATTTAAAAAAAAACTGCATTTATTTGAGCTGTAGATAGCTCGAACCCGCGACCTCGATAATATTCCCATAGTAAGATACAGTTGTGCCATTTCCAATTCTCAAAAAAATTGTAACCTTTTTATTTCTAGAATAAGTGTAGACTAAACAAAATAAAATGAAAATTTAAGTCGCCAATAGGAATCGAACCGGAGATGTAACATGTTTTTTCAGAGTATGAAACCATTGTACTAGTATCCGTTCTCGAGAATATTAACGTTATTATAATCTGAAAAAAACCATATGCATGTTAAACCAGTAACCATTGTCTCTCTCTCTCGGTGCTGAAGACGTCGCTCTCTCTTTATCACTCCCTCTCTCGTTGAAGACCTTTCTCCCTGAAGACCTCTCTCTCTCTCTCTCTCTCTCTCTCTCTCTCTCTCTCCCCCCGCATATGTTTGTCCCTTTCTGTTTCTCTTCAATCACTTTTTGCAGGAATCAGAATATATTCTCTAAGTGTCAAAAATCATACTACATATTTGTGTGGTTTAAGGTTTACTTTCACTTTCACGTGATGTTGTATGGTGGAAGAGAATGAGGAGAATTTGTTTGCTTGTATGAGATTTGCTTCGTTTAGTGTCATGGTAGGAGATTTGTAGATACTTACGCTAGATATTTGTGATCCATTCCAATATCAAGAATTCGAAATATTTGCTTCGTTTTCGAAATTGTCATATTTGTGATTTGCTTCATTTTTAGTTCAAATTGTCATATTAAAAAAAAAAATCTGAATCCATTCCAATATTTGAAAAATATAGAGAATTCGAAATATTTGAAAAATATCTGAATCCATTCCAATATTCCAATATTTGAAAAATATGAAGATCTTGATCAATGTTTTCGAAAATAAATTTGAAATAATGCGAAATATTAGGGTTGATAACATAAATGAGATTAGGGTTGATAACATAAATGAGAATATTAGGGTTCCTAATTATTATTACGTAAAACCTTGATATATATATTCAAAAAATATTCAAGATTATCCTATATATTATCCAATTTCGAAACTAAATAGGATTCATTATTATCCTATATATTATATACAAGGTTATATACAATATTATCATATATAGTATATACAATATTATCATGTATATAGTACTTTATATTATGAAACCTAACAATTAATTGAGTTCCATGAATAGTGTAACATTTTCAAACCCTCTTAAAAGTAGTCAAAGCATGCTGAAAAGAATATATGAGAACTCATTTTTGACTGAAGGTACACGACAGTAAATGAAGAGTTCTTCACATCTCTTCTCTCCTTCTTCACACCTCCTCTCTTCTTCTTGACACTCCCTTGCTGATCTTGTTCGTCCCACTTAACGTAGGTTCCCCTTAAATTGAGAATACTTCACATCGGAGATTAGCTTCATCTCCCTCTTTCACTAAAAGACTTTAATGGATTTCGATCCTAACAACGTACATGTTAGTTTTATTTTAGGTTTATATATTTTGGTTTATGATCTTTGTAGAGCATGGTTATAGAGAATATTTTGATAGAAATACCATAATTAGTTTAGTATATGGTTTTTATAAATCTTGTGGGAAATTGTAATATTTTGAAGATATACTTTTGAAGATATACTTCTGGAATTTCGATAATAATTTTAGAACTGATTTATAATCTTGACGGATATTGTAATATTTTTAGGGTTTAGTTTTTTGAAGTTATACTTTTGGAATATCGTTAATTTAATTTAGGAATTTCGTCAATTTAATTTAGAAAATTTCGTTAATTTAATTTAGATAATTTCGATAATTTAATTTAGGGATTTTTGTTATTTTAATTTAGGAAGTTTCGTTATTTTAATTTAGACAATTTCGATAATTTAATTTAGAAAATTTCATGAATTTAACCTAGGGATTTTCGTTAATTTAATTTAGGCAGTTTCGTTAACTTAATTGAGGCAATTTCGTCAATTAATTTAGAAAATTTTGATAATTTAATTTAGGCAATTTCATGAATTAAACCTAGGGATTTTCGTTAATTTAATTTAGGCAATTTCGTTAATTTAATTGAGGTAATTTCGTTTAATTTAATTTAGGCATTCTGTTAATTTAATTTAGGCAATTTTGGCAATTTAATTTAGGTAATTTCGTTAATTTAACTGCGGCAATTTCGTCAATTTAATTGGGGCAATTTCGTCAATTTAATTTAGGCAATTTCGTCAATTTAATTTAGGCAATTTTGTTAATTTGATTTAGGAAATTCCGTTAATTTAATTTAGACAATTTCGTTAATTTAATTTAGGCAATTTCAGCAACTTTAATATTGATAAAGTTTGTACTGTTGAATAAGATAAACATAATATTTAAATGGATTAAATAGTTACTTTTTATTTATAGACATATTTAATTAAACGTATCTATTATTAAAAAATAATTCATAATCATTATCTTTCTAATAGTGAAAAAAATAATTCGTAATCAGTCTTTTTACTTATGGACATATTTAATAGTGAATGCGTATGCAATAATATTTATATGCCATGCATTTAGTTGGCATGCACCGTGAATGAAAACGTTAATAGTTGGTGAGACAGTTTAGATGCCATGCATTTAGTTGGCATGCACCGTATGCATAAGCATTTTTCGTTTGCTGACAGTTTTTCATAACTATAGTTATGATATATAACTATGAGATTAGTTTAATATATATCAGTATGAGAATAGCTTATTATATATAAGTATGAAATTAGCTTAATATATATACCGTTTGAGATTAGCTTAAAATATTAGGGGGATAGAAGATATATAAGTATGTGGTTAGTTTAATGTATATGTGAAGTCGCGTGAATAACATAAAAAAGTTAACTCATAATATGATTATATCATAGTTATTCCGTTTAGGTATAAAACGGAGTAATTTGATTTATTTTAGTAGTGCTAAGATAATTGTAAAAACACGAATTCATAATATGTATCAACAAGTTCTTTACTAGAGAATAATATGATTGCATTGTGTTTTTCGTGTTCATATCGGCTCTATTGGTGTTTATTTAAAAAAACTAGGTTACTCATATTGCATTTGTAATACTAGTTTGTGGTTCATGAAAAATCACAACTTGTAACTTCGAAACTGTCCGATCAGAAAATTTCTATTGTACTGAGACTAAATATTACTTTTTTTTTTGGGATAGACTAGGTTCTGAGTTTTTTTCTTTCTTCGCGTAATATGTCGCATATTAATGTAACGGTTTATGAAGAAGTGTGAACATGTATTTATGTAGTGCTAACGTTGTTTAAAAGCTTAATTTGTCAGTGTAATTAATTCTAAACTATTGCAGGGTAACTGGAGGTGGGTTAGGTACGAATGCAGGAATGTCTTATCCAACTTTGAACACACATTGGAAGGATTTTACTATAGGGGATATTAGAGCGACGTTGCTTGTAACACCCCAATTTTATAACTTAACAAATGACGCTACTTCATACTTATCATGCGTAACTTAATTCTTTCAAAACATTTTCATGGAAAAGAATCATTAAAAAGCTCAATTAATTTTTCATACTCAGCGGAAGTCTTAAATAAAATAAAAATATATGCAACTATTAGTTCTCGAAAATAAAAAAGTAGAAAGAAGATGCATAGTTCATGATAAAAACTAGTTTAATGCAATAATGAGTTTCATAAATCCTTCATCATGTGACCATCACCAACAATACCTCTACGCATCGGCCGAGCCATTTCCTGAAAAATGTTAAAATAATAAGGATGAATACGACTACTCAGTAGGGTACACACATATATCCAAACTATATAAAATGTCAATAAACACGGATATGAAACATGCATAATAAATAACTTTGATCCTTCATTTCACACGGCCTCCTCTTGACCGTAACTTTTCATAAGGGCCTCCTCTTGACCCCGGTCACAGGCCTCCTTTTGACCTTGACCTATTTTATTTCACACGGTCTCCTCTTGACCGCAACTTTTCATAAGGGCCTCCTCTTGACCCCGGTCACAGGCCTCCTCTTGACCTTGATCTATTTTATTCTCATGACTGTCATAAACACATGAATACTGTACACAATATATAATAAGGATAACGGTAACTTCCCTACCTTAACTTGACTTGATGAAAAATTATGGATATCAGATGTTTAAGTCCTGCGCGCCAATCCTAACATAATAATTATATTTTAATGTCTTATACTTGAATAATCCCATTAATACACGAGAAATAAATAAATACACAACATACACAATCACGAATTGGAGAAGATAATATTTGAAATGCCAAGCATTAAATATCTTTTCCTATTATCTCCCAAGAGTTGAATTATTTATTCAAAAATCAAAATCTAATATTCAAATTAAAATATAAGCATGCACCGTAAAATTAAATTCTTATACCATTAATCTAACAACTAAAATAACCACTACTTAAATTACATCTCCTTGGAATATCTACGAAATCAGATATGATACTATGTAAGCAATTCTGCTCTTATAAATCCAGTAATTAGTTCCAAACATACTCCATATTTATTTTTAAATCATGAACTCGATCACCACAATTTCAAAAATAATATTCTAGTAACCAGCAATACAGTGATAGATTATCATTGCCATATTGGCCACGTAAGCATATCCCCACTATTGTTTTAAACCATGTATATTAACCTCCATCCGAAAAATAAGAAAACCTATGAATTCTAAACATTCTGAAAATTTAAATATACCAAATACGTAATTCTTCTAATGATTAGTTTCCCATCAGATTAAGAACACAACGAATTATAGTATATAAAACAAGTTTGAACATTTAATGGGGTATATTAATCTGTCCTTAAGGAAATTGTGTAGTACAAAACCCTGTCTAGTTTTAAACACTCGATTGTGAAAATAATTTATTTTCTAAGAAATTTCCTAATAAAAACTTTGAAATTCTTATTAGGAAAACACAAATTTTAGAAAATTTTAAACATGCTCCGACATTCAAGATCAAACTTACCATACATATATGTACAAAAAGTAACGCATGCAGGAAACTAGCATTCGCAAATCAAAATCAAAGAATAAGGCAAGAAATCCAAATTAATTTTTCCTCCACTTATTTATATAAGCTATGTTTTCAATTTTTGCTAAATCATCGGTAATATGAAAAGTTGGACAAGTAATTCATATATAGCAATTAAGAACATATTTAACACTAGATACCTTATTTAGCTTGATGCTCTTGACTAATTCTTGAAACAAGAAACACTGGCGGATGGAGAGAAAAAGAACAACAAATGTTGGAAAATCTTTGGGAAATTTTTGTGCGTTTGGATGTTTAGGCTATGGTTGAGAATATAAATCAGATAATATAACCCTAATTAAATAATATTTTGGCCAAAGATAAACTTTTGGGAAAAATTAATATGATTCATGGCAACTAGATTTTCTCTAACTTATATTATATAACCCTAGTAATTCTATGTTTAAGATAAACACAAGATATACTAGATATTTTCGCTAACTGAAAGAGACGTTTGACTATAATATAATTAACACAATATATATTAATTTGTAGAAATCTTCGGCTGCCAACATGAATTTATCCTAAAACTAAACATAATTAGACATGCATAAATAATAATAAAAGATCTATATATCTATCTTCCAGATATAATGCCACGTCTCCAAGTATATAGATATGGATATACCTAAATTATTATAATATTAAACAAATATATAACAATATTTCTGGTTATTATTGTTTCTACCAATATTCTTAAATTCAAAAAATAAAATCATATATCCTTAATATTAAATAGGCCTACGTATATGAAGCATTAACCTCTCCACATTATCATTATATATAAAAACAACTTCAGTAAAAAAAAAAATGAAATCGCATGACACCTATTTGCATATATAAGCACATTTCACCACTAAATACCACGTATCACATAGTAATCAAATTAACATTTATATATTTTATATCTTCATTTAAATTTCTAAGGCGCGACTTACAAAACTAAAACACTTGATAACATGCATGAATAGATATGCAATGCATTTTATATCGAAAATTTTTCGGGGCGTTACATTGCTTGCCGTAGGTGGGCAGGAACTGCGGGACGAGTTTTGTAGGACAAGTCCGTTTGGACACATCATGTCGTGGAAGGATGGATGGACTGCTAGTAAGGCTCTCCATCAATTGATGTGTCGCGAGGTGACTGTGTATGATGCGGCAGACGACTGCATGTGGTTCCAATCAGCGGTGGACTCATTTCATTTGGTCCCTCCGAGTTTGCACTAGTACCCGACTTGTGCATGGGCTCTTCATCCTTCGACCCCACTGCTGACCATGATGCATCGTGCATTGCGGTGCAGTCTCTCTTCTGTGATGAGAAAAGGCCTAGTGTGGCGGAGTTGCATGCCGTGTTCAAGAACCAGATAGCCGAAGATGCATCGGCATTAGATTACATCAAGGTGGCTAATATTCTAATGCTTTACTTGATGATTATGGGTGTCCCGAAGCTGAGGTTGGTGGACGAGTTCGTTTGGGTGCTGGTGGATGATCTTGATTGATGGAGTACATTTCCATGGGGCGCATATGCATATCAAACATTAATGCACTATAAGCGGCACATATCGTTGGGAAGAAGGGCGTGCGGAAACTGCTACCATTTCGCTGGGCCCATATGGGCTATACAGGTAATTATAAACAAATTTCATCATATTAGCCAAGTATACACTAATTACTGACACATTTTTGTTGCATGTTTGAGCATTTGAAGCTATCCCTTCACTTGGGGCCCTTGCCGGAAGCATAGTCAATGCAAATGCTATCCCCCGTATGTTAAGGTGGTACTTCCCGCTACGGAAAGGTCAATACTGTGGCTTCTTTAACGAGAATGTTGAATGTTTCCCACTCATAGTTTGCTGAACTTGAACAGGAATCACGTTGGTATCTGAGCACCCAAATCGGACAAGCACTTGGGGTGCAATACCGTCGGCCTCAGACGGTATTGTTTGGTTCTGAGGCTGCGAGGGACATGGGTATCCCAAAGCCACGTGGTAGAGCAAGGGAAGCCTCCCCTCCGTTATCACCACCGACGAGTACGCGACGATCCACCCGTATAAAAGGGAAAACGCATGTGGAAGAAAACGACTCAGATTCTTCTCCTGAGATGCAGCCCAAAGGTCGACGGACTGCCTCCAATTATCCTTAAAATTTCAATGAAGCCGAGTTTAGGAAGAAATGTACGAAAGACGTGGAGAAAAGTATCCTCCCAAAACTGAAGAGTTATCTGAACGGAGTGTTGAAGAGCATGGGGCTCAAGATAGGGTCTACCTCACATTGACCCGCTCCCGAAGGTTCGAGACGCTCCACGTCGTACCAAACAGAGGTCGAGGGTTCAAGACATTCCACGTCGCAACCAACCAAGGTCGAGCCTTCCCGCCGCTCCTCTTCGCACCATCGAGAGCCCGAGGGTTTTAGACACTCGACGTTGCACCGAGCCGACACCGAGCCTTCCCGCCACTCCTCGCACCGAGCAGCACCATCGGGTTCACGCCACTCCTCATCGCACCGAGCGGAGCCCCAGCCTGAGCCTTCCCGCCTCTTCTCGCACCGAGCAGTGCCATCGGGTTCCCGCCACTCCTCATCGCACCGAGCAGAGCCCCAGCCCGAGCCTTCCCGCCACTCATCCTCACACCGAGTGGAGCCCCAGCCCGAGCCTTCCCGCCACTCATCCTCGCACCGACCCGGGCCAGAGCCCGAGGGTTCCAGACACTCAACTGCACACTGAGATGAATCAAGTGCTCAGTGGGACAATGATGTGGTAAGTTTGAACTTAGTCCTCTGTCTTAATAACCAATTACTCCACATGACATTCTCTAAAACTATATAAATTACCGAGTAATAACAATTTTTTATAAATCAATTGCAGGATCAGAATAGTCCACCAAGGGCATTCGATGAGAGCCGTATTCCTGTAATGGAGCCAGACTTAAACCATATCCTAAGAGTCTCGCACCAGCGAGTTCAATATCCAGAGGGATTTGTACATCTGCTAGCCACCCAGTTTAACATGGCACCTGACAAGGGTAAGGCACCTGCCAAGCGGGGATGGGGACGACCGAAGAAACAAACCGGGGTTCTCATAGATGACTTGGATGAGTATATTGAAAAAGCTATCCAAGCATATAATGAGTGGCGTGAGGGGGATGTGATGGCGTACGTTAGAGTTCATAAGTCTCTCTTCATATTGCACCAGAGTTTCTTCACCCAAGTCGAAGATGTCAGGGTTATGATGGACTCGAAGGTACATCCATGAATTTATGTTTATATAATGTACAAACATAATTGATTTTTAACATTGTTTAACTATGATTTTGTGTAGATGATTGACCTTTGGTTAGCTTCAATGAGATGACTTTTAGGGAAGGGGGAAGGCTTGCACCCGTACATTAACCCAGTATCAACAATTTTGGTTGATACTGATTTCTTTGTAAGTATATTGTTTTAATAGATAATATAAGCTGTGAATCTAACTTAACTCTCCAATATAATTTCTTAACACTACACATGATTTAGGCCGCACTCATACAAGAGTGGTTAAATAACTGCCAGATACTGGAAGTTTTGATCCATATGCGGATTTTAATTGGTGGACTCCCCCAGAGGGGCTGATTGACACAGTCACAAGATGGCGATGAGCTAGCTATGTAAGTTTCGAGAAACTCCAAAACCCTTTGAAACTACGTTGTCTTACAATTTGCATTGTATTGTATATGTCATAGTAGTGGCCTCGTTCCTGCGGACCACTGGGTAACAGTCTGTATCTGCCTTGACGACTGGAAGGTTGAGTTATATGACTCAATGTGGTATAGAGGTAACGAGGATTAGACCCTACAAGAATTGGAACTCTTTTACCATTGAACAAATTCTTGTACAAGCTTCTGGAGCATGCAGGCGTGTGGGAACACAAATATGGACAGCGTCAATGTCTTTTAGCCGCGACTGTCCTGTTATTCTAGGCCCCGGCCCCCACTTCACTCAGTTTGACCACATCAATTGCGGTGTTTATGCATCCATGTACGTGGAGAAGCTGCTATTCGTGTATCCGACACCGACGATGATGACTCGCCTGTCCACGTTAATCGAGTACCGAAAAAGGATGGTGGCTATGATGTGGGAGAGCTATATCCCTTAGCTATTTCTATTTGATCTCATTTGTACTGACATTTGGGTTTGTTCGAACGTATTTCTATTTTAGTTTTCTATGCGGAGTTTATTTAGGATCTGACCTATGTTTGGAAATATATTAGTAATTTATGACTTGCATTTCGGTGACTTTTTATTTATTAGAATTTGGAACTGGAGAAAATTAAACTTTATACTTCGTTAACAAAACTTCATATTTCGTTAATAAAACTTCATACTTCAAGTAATACATGAAAACAAAAAATTAAAACAAGAATATTATTCGAATTATAGATTGTACAATTAAAAATAATATAAACCACTACAATATTGAGTTTTATATAATTAAACTCAGAGGTAAATTAAGTATATGCCTAGTTATTTTTCGGAATTAATTATGTAATAATATGTACATTGAATTTTTCTATTTGTTTTCTCCGAAACGATTTGCAATTAAATCTTACATATTTTCAAAGATTTCTTAAAATATATTTTTATATTCAATTTTTCTATTCGTATTCGAAACCTTGAAATGTACATTGAATCTTATTTTTATATTGAATTTTTGTATTCGTAATAATCTATACATTTAATTTTTCTATTTGTTTTATACCTAATAACGTACATATTTTCAATGATTTTCTAAAATCAAAATTTTTACCTAATAATACGTTGATATTTACTTAACGACATATTTGTAGGGAGATTTACATGCTAGTTACCAATAATTTCTACATCTTTATAAAAATATTATTCGAATTTTTTCAGAATTATAACAAGAATATTTGACATATTCCTAAAATAAAATGAAACAAGAAATTATAACAAGAATATTATTCGAATTATTGTGAGGAGATTTAAATGATAAAGATATTCCTAAAATCAAACAAAATTCATAACAATAATATTTGAGATAGAGATTAATTGTGGATTAGGGTTAGGATTAGGATTACCTTTAATGTTTTCTGGGAAACGACGGAGGACCCTTCCCGACCGTTCTCTCGCTCTCTCTGCTCTCTGCTCTCTCTCTCTCTCTCTCTCTCTCTCTCTCTCTCTCTCTCTCTCTCTCTCTCTCTTGCTTTCTCGCTCTCTCTTGCTCTCTCAGCTCTCTCTTGCTCTCTCTGCTCTCTCTCGCTCTCTCTGCTCCTAAATAAAAAAAGGTAAGTAGAATAAATCAAAGTGAATCGGACTTGCATACGACATAGTTCCAGTTTTTTTTTCTCTTTTATGAATTTCACAGTTCCAGTTTTTCATTTTTTTCCCTCTCTATCTGCTTCACGTTTCTGGGCAGCCGGTCCGAATTTATCAATTCGTAAAAAAAAAAAAAAAGAAATTTTCTCTCGTTGTGTGCTTCAAGAATGGGTTTCTCGTGATTTCTGCAGGTTTTCTCGTGCTTCATAAAATGCATGCATGCATGTTTATTAGGTAAAAAGAGAGAGAGAAAAGATTGTGACGTTGAGAGAGAGAGAGATGAATTCAATCACTTTTGTCTACCATCAACTCATCACTTTTCTGCAAAGAGTAGGAGAAGAGAGAGATAGTTGTTGCATGCTAGGGTGTAAGATTGTTTAGAGGTGTAAAATAATATATTTGTACATTTTTGCATTTTGGTAAAGTTATGTACATTTTTGCATTTATGGGTGTTTGATATGTACATTTTTGCACATCACCCTTTCTAGTTTCTACGTGTGTGTTGGAATGGTTTGTGGATTCTAGTGAAATAATCAAACAAAATTATATTTCTGCTTAAATCTTAATTGGCTCATTGTTTGCAAGTATTGGATGAGTCGAATTTTAATTAATGGATGGTCTTCCGGTCACGTTTATTATCCAGTCCAATCCAAATAATTCTGCTTTGTTTGTTTTATTTAAAAAGAATACTATATATATATATATATATATATATATATATATATATATATCACATTTGATTCAATATTAAAAAACTAAATATTAAATTATTCAAGATAATTGTGTATGTAATAAATTATTAATTATGTGTCGGGGTGTCAATTCGGTTAAATCGAACCAAATCAATATCTGAAATTCGGTTAACTAAAAGTTCGATTATCTATTTTGCATGACCAAATATTGAATCAAAAAATTTCGATTTGGTTCGATCTTTTAACCAAAAACAGGGTCGGTTTCAATTTAACGAAAATTTCAATAAAGAAAAACAAAGAAAGTTTACACACAAAAAAAATATAGAAATCGCATCATCTTTAACCAAATATCATAATTTTTACAATTTCTTTTAAATTAAAGCAAAAAAAGTAGAAATGTGCTTACAAAATCTATTCAATATATAATTAAGATTATAGAAATCTTACATCTAACAATCTAAAAACGAAATAGAAACTAACAAAAAACCCACATAAAAGGAGAAATAATATAAAGAAAAATAAAAGATTAAAAAATAAAATGAAAGGTCAGTGTATCAAAAATAAAACAAAAAGAACCACATAAAAGAAGATACAGCGTTTTAGACTATACTTTTAAGATATGAAAAATAAATATTTTTGATTCGGTTTGGTTCGGGCCATAAACAAAGCAAAAATCGAATTTCAAATCTTTTTTTTTTTTTGGTTCAATTAAAAAAAGTTTTGCTCGATTCGGTTTGGCCAATTAACCAACCCTCCCACTTTATACCTCAGAACGTACCGTTCTTATAGAGATAAACGCGATTTCACATCTTCTTAACCCGAAATGGATGGGGAGAGAAATGTTTCATTTTTTGAGGGTACTCCTGGGAATAAATCCAGTGGAGACGGGGTGGGGTTTGTAACTCAGAGGATTAAGCACGTGGCTACGAACCACGGTGTCGGGGTTCAAATCCCTACTCGCCTACAACCGGCCCGAAAGGGAAGTACCTTTCCCTTTGGGAGTAGGAAAATCATGATCGGGATAACGTACCAAAAGCCATGAAACCTGGGTGTGGGTCTTTGGAATGACTTTTTCTTTTTATTTATCGTGCCCTAGTTATAACATTGTAAATAGTTTTAAGCTGGATAAGTATGTGTGTTTGTCGAGCCTGTATAATTCCAAGTTAAGTAGTGGATTAGTTGGTTATTAATAAAGTAAAAATGTTAAGAGTATTGACAAAATGGGGATGAGAAAGTTTGAGAGAATTAATTCGATGAAAGTGGAAAAAATTGTATTAAAAAATTGTGAAATTCCAGGGGCGCCTCTAGATAGTTAAACTTCTCTAAATTAATAATGTCAGAACCGTGAGATTTTATTATTTTAAAGAGAGATTAGTTTTTCTATAAATTAATAATTATTAATTTAGAATGAGTTCTCGAAGTTTAAAGAAATCGAATTTTAATTAGATGAACTTTAGAACTATAAATTTATTTATATAGGCAAATTAGCAAATATAGTCATCAATTTTTGATATTTTGCGATATTTTTCCTCAATCAATTTTTTTTTTGTTTTTTTTTAACCTCAAACTACTTGTGTTTGCGATTTTGATCCCACAGTTAATTTTTCCGTCAATTTGACCGTTAAATCAAATTTTAATTAAAAATAAATAAAAAATAAAAATGGTAAAATAGGAATTTTGAAATATTTAATTGACAAATTTCGTCCTCAAACTTTTCAATTTTGTGTAATTGGTCATCAATCTTTTTTTCTTGTTTTTGTTTTGTCCCCAAATATTTCTTTTTTGCAATTTTTGTCCCGCCATTAAGTTTTCTATCAGATTGAGCGTTTATCAAACTTCCATCTTCTCGGCGGTTTTTTTACTTATCTCCTCTGCCACCGCCCAAACATAGAACCCTACTGCTAATCTCAATAACTTTGCACGAAAATTATGGCTGGTCCCAAGGGAAAAAAGAACCCTTAGTGAAAAATTAAATTGGGCCTTTATCTATATAAGGGGAGATGCATTTCCCTTGAGTGCGGCTCCAGAAATCTTAAAAGGATCCATTTTTAATCAAAAGATTTTAGAATAAAATTATTTTGCTCCTCCGGTAAATGGTAATCACAAAAAATATTTTATTATTCTAAATTTTTATTAAAAGAAGAAAAACTCAACATTAGTCATATGAATAAGCTGTAATAAAAATGAAATTAAAAGCATACTACTGTAAGGAATAAAACACAAGACCTTTTCAGGTTAAACACAAGAATTTTGCCATTAGAGTAACGCCTAATTACATTAGTAGTGTTGGGATTTTGTATACTGGAAGCACTTTTATGCTTGTATACAATGTGTTTTTGTCCTTACCACTGTTTTATTCTCCTATCTGATAAATATGTATATTTGCACATGTTATCCTTTATCTTGTATAAAAGTTAGATTTGTGTGGTGTGTCGGGTATCACAGAAGACAACACAAATTGGTTGAACTGACAAGATATAAACAGTTAACACAGCTGAGACAACTTAAGGATGAAGTTGTCGGTTTAAGCTGCAGTTTAGATAAGAAGTGGTTTGTCTTAGTTGCTTGTCTTTACTGGTACACTTAAGGTGGTGTATTGAAGGATCACAGTGAGATGTGTTCTCCTAACTGACCTTAGTGGAGAACCAAGATCTCGGTGACTTAGCTGATCTTAAGCTTGGTAAGACTTCAGCTGAGTGCATTTTGCTATCTATCACTTTGACCTACTATGGTGAACGTCAAATGAGCGGCGGGATCTACGTATCTTGGGTGTTAGTAGTTATTTGTGGCTCAGGCTGATTGTCTGTATCTTGCATCCGTATCCCAGAAATGGGTTGATAATATCCCCTGAGGAACTCGAAAGGATTAGCACACTAAACCCGGCCGGTTGATTAAGTTCAGGTGTGTTAATAAGGTCGAGTGGTACTACTCAGGAATATAAGATGTTAATTAATTTAAGCAGTCAGTGAGCTTAATTAATTAACGTATATTTCTATCTTAAATACGGAGATCGATTAAGTCTAAAATACAAGCCCTTGCTCAAATTGGGATAAAGGGGTAAGCCAGCACGGATTCTCTAGTGGAATGAATCTGTGTTAATTAATTAATTTTGCTCTGGTCTGAGCATGGATAATTAATTAATTGGAGGCCCATCTTTATTTCTTGTATTGGATCCCTGATCTGGCCCAATTAGTTGCCTAGTAATTTATTATCTCTCAGAATTCATTATTAATGGATTAATGTATTTTTACATTATTTAATAATGTTATTTATCTGGAATTAATTGGCTGGGCCAATTAATTGATAAATATTAGTAGCCCAATAAATTAATTAATTATATTATGGGTTGATTTTATAGAAGCCCATTGGAATATAATTAAATTAATGGGCTACAAATATATTAATAATATATAGGTTTTTGAAGCCTATATATATTAGTATTCTGTTCAGAAACTCACACAATTTCATTCTTAATTTTCAAGATTAACGTGAGTGACAGAGAGAGTTATAAATTTATTTTCTTCAGATCTCTGACCACCCAGAGGAAGAAAAAGGCCGGGATACAGATCAGAAGATCTGACACAGGAGCAACAATCGGAGCCGCGACAACACACCAGGAGGAAGGTAGCCTTACTGTACACTTTTATTCCTTCAATTGGTATCAGAGCCTGGTTTAGGCTCTGATTGTTGCTTAATTAGTTTTTATTCCGTCGTTATCGGGCTTATTTCGTGTTTGGGGCGGCCTGCGAGCCACTGTTTTGACCCCGTTGTAACGTTTTTCTCGTGAGAAAATCCACGAGCAGTTGATAGGTTCAATGTGCTATGTGATTGTATTTTTAATTGTACTGTAATTGGTCCGGAAGGCACGAAAATCGAGACGACGAAAATCTGATTTTCGCAAGAAAATCCTAGTTTTTCCTAAGGTTCCGCCGCATCTTGCGGCGGAGATTCCCGGCGCGTCCGACATTGGATCGCCGATCGGCTTGCACCGATGGAATCCTCGTCTTATGAGCTTCGCGTCGATAGGTCGCAAGGGATCATCCGATCCCGGATGCGATCGGAATCGACGTCTGAAGTTCGCTGCTCACCATGAATTCGTTCCGGCGAATCGTTTGAAATTCGGGAAATTGAGGAACTAATCTCGGCCGGAATCCGTTACCCGGTGGTCGTGAGTGTTCCAACATCATTTCCCCTCTTTCAATTGATCGAATCGCGGCTCGGAAAGGTCGAATTTGGGCGGCGAACGCGCGGCGGCGGAGGCGCGATTTATCGCGCTGCACGCGACGCAGCAGAGGCTCCAGTCGACCGTTCTTCACAGATCCGACGTCTTGGGGACGTCGGGCAGGGCTGGAGACGGTGTAGGAGGGCCGAAGACGCTCGGAAAAGGTGCAACGGCGCGCGCCTGCGGCGGCGCGCGCGCGCGTGCGGCGCGATTCCCGCCGTTTCCGGCGGCGTCTCGGCGTGGGGAGGCCGGTTCCAGCATCTCCATGGTGCGGCGACCCTCCTGGTGTAGGCGGCCGGCCGGGAACCGGCCGGGATGAAGACGGCGGCAGCGGCAGTTTGCGTGAGGAAGACGCTGACGTGGCGAGCCACGTGAGCCCTAGCTGAGTCAGCATCCACGTATGCGCCACGTGGCTGCCACGTGGCAGACCCCTGATGACGTGGCGATGGCAGTTTTCCAAGCAGTTTTCAGATTCGAAGATCTGTATCATGATCGGGATATGTAATAGTTAGGAATTACGTATTTTTAAAGCCCGATAACGATTTTATATTTCCTATTTACGTATTTATTTTTAATTATGCTTTAGCATGCAATTGTATGATTAATTGCGCTTAGAAAAGCATGTAAATAGGATTTATGTCTTTATTAAAGCATGTTTTATTTTTCGCGATCACGTTTTATTATGTGCGTTTAGAAATTGCATGCTTTAGGAATTATGTGTGATTGCATGATTCGTTACAAACCTTTTGAACAAAAAGACTAAGCAACTTTAAAATTAAATGTTTAATTAGATTCCATTAATTTGGATTTTAAACACTTAATCGGACCTCCATTAATTGGACTCTACACGAAAGTAGTAAGATTATGTAAGTAAACGTCCACCTGCGTGGCTTGCTTGCATTTTTGAGCTACCAGTTTTGTGAGATGAGTTTTCCAAAACAATATTTGATTATTATTGAGTAGTGGGAGCGAAGCCGTAAACGTCCACCTGCGTGGCTTGCGTGCCTAGTAAACACGAGTACTCTAGAAGATAATAATTAAATAGGATGGCTAATTAGATCAAATTGAATGCGGCATGGTTCGAGTAAGTATGTCAATTTCAAGAATTTGATTCTATTTGGTCAAATTAATGGTTAATGCTTAGATGTCACCGCAGGTACAATTCACTTCCCTCGAAGTCCCTTCCCGCGTTTTAATAGTGACATGGTCCAAAATATCGAACTATTAATTTCATTCGTCTCAAGAACCTAGACGTGGATTGAAATTAAAGAGCTAGGTAAATAGCTTGGTTTAGGGTTACGCTAGTAAACGTCCACCTGCGTGGCTTGCTAGTGGAATTCTTAGAGTCGTTTCGAGGTTTTTAACATCATTGTTTTTCAAAAGGTTACAATGATAGTTAATTACGAATTATGTGCAAATATTAATTCATACATGTTTTAAAATTATATTTTTTCAGATATGTCTGTTCGAAATTTTTCAAGTTCCTAAATAGTCTCACCAACCAAACCCTAATGGGTTTAACAATTTTTAAATAATTTTTACAAAGTGGAAGAGAGATCTTACCTCTCCCAATAAAAGCTCTGCAAAGGTCCTATAAGAACTTCTGTTTAAGGACCGCTATGTCTAAGAACGAGTTTACTATGAGTATGTCACTCAAATCTTTGGTAGCGGTCAAAGAAGTTATAGGAAAGGGCAAGAGTGCTCAAGTCTTGAATATCCCTAGTAGTTCAAGGAATCCTCCGAAAGGCGGAAACCGAGAAAAAGAGCGAAAAGGGTGGACAATTCAAGAAGAGCGGTGGGAGTAAGAAGACGGTCCTTATCGGCGGCATGCGAATGCCAAAGAAGAAAGGAAGGTTCTTCAATTATGGTAAGAAAGGACACTTGGAAGAGTTATTATCCGGATGTCAAGGCAAAAACAGAAAGAGACGCGAGTCGCTCTTGTATCGAAACTGTTACGGTTTCCTCTTCTACCCACGAATGGATAGTGGATTCGGGGCAACTGATCATGTTTGTTACACCTTGCAAGGTTTCTTGCAGAAAAGGCAATTGAGCAATGGCGAGGTGGTAGTCTCAATGGGCAATGGATCGAAAGTTCCTGCAATTGTCATTGGAGATTTACATCTATCTTTTGATAGTTCCGTTTTTAGTACTTAAAGATGTTTAATATGTGCACGAGTTTAGGCGAAACATTATTTATGTTTCAAAACTCTGCACCATGGATGGTTATAAATCAAGTTTTGATAGAGAAGTTTCTATCATGAAAGACGATGATGTTATCTGTGGTGGACCATTAAACGGATCTTTATATACTATTACTTGTAAACCGCGTAATTCTGTTAATATTGCTTCCTCATCATCAAATCCTAAGAAGAGGAAAGAGTCTTCTAAGGTAAACCAAACTTATCTGTGGCACTTAATACTAGGTCACATCAATCTTAACAGGACTCAGATGTTGGTGGAATATGGATCAGTGGAGTCTCTCCAAGATTGAACCATTTCCAACTTGCGAAACCTGTTTGGAAGGAAAGATGATGACTATGCCTTTCAAGTCAAAGGGTTATAGAGCCACAGAAGTATTAAGTTTGATACATTCTGACTTGTGTGGGTCTATGTCTACACAAGCTCGTGGAGGGTATGAGTACTTCGTCACATTTACCGACGATTACTCGAGGTATGGATATGTTTACCTTCTTCACCACAAGTCGGATTGCTTTGAAACCTTTAAGGAATTCAAGGCGAAGTGGAGAGGAAGTTAGGTAAAGAAATCAAAACAACTGCGATCTAATCGTGGTGGGAAATACCTATCCAACGAGTTCAAGGACTACTTGACGAATGTGGGATTACATCCCGGTGACCGACAAGACGGGCACGCCTCGGCGGAATGGTGTGTCGAGAGAAGGAACCGAAGTCTCTTAAAGATGGTTCGGTCGATGATGAGTTATGCAACTTTGCTAGTTTTCTTTTGGGGATATGCCACTAGAGACGCAACATACTTGTTGAATCGTGTGTCTTCCAAGTCGGTACAAAAGACCCCTTTCGAGTTGTGGAGCGGGCACAAACCCGGTATGCACCACTTAAGGATTTGGGGTTATCCCGCTTATGTGCTTTGAATAGGCGGGCCGACAAATTGGAATCACGTTCGAAGTGATGTTGTTCATAGGGCATCCAAAGAAAACGAAGAGTGGATACTTTTATGATCCTAAAGAACAGAAGATCGTTGTTAGCCCTAACGCTCAGTTCTTAGAAGAGGATTACACTAGTAACCATAAATCTCGAGTCGACATCATCCTTGAAGAATTACAAGGTGGTCGAGTTCCACTTGAACAGCCAGTAGTGCAAGATAGTACTCCACGAGTAACTGCACAATCTGTTAACACAACTCCTAACACTGTTCGACGTAGTGGGAAGGTGATATTTACACCTGATAGGTATGTTCACTGGGGAGACGTTTGATTATCTCCCGGCAGATGAACAAGATACCATGGATCCCTGGACTTACAACGAAGCAGTGGGAGATGTAGATGCACCATGGACTCGAAATTTGAGTCCATAACTGATATGGATGTATACGAGATCACTGAACTACCTGAGGGCTGCAATGCTATTGGTATTAAGTGAGTATACAAGAGAAAGAGAGAGCACCGAATGAAGAGATCATGGCGTTTAAGGCCAGGCTAGTGGCGAAGGGTTTTACCCAGAAAGAAGGTATCGATTATGAAGACACCTTCTCGCTCGTAGCAATGATCAAGTCCATTCCCGATTCTCCTTGTCATATCAGCTCACATGAACCTAGATATCCGGCAAATGTATGTCAAAACCGCATTCCTAAACGGTCACCTTGAAAAAGGTAGGGACATCTACATGAAACGACCGGATGGTTATGTGAAGGAGGGCGAAGAGCATCTAATTTGGAAGCTTAAGAAGTCTATTCATGGACTTAAGCAAGATTTCCGGTTATGGCACCGGCGTTTTCGGCGAAGTAGTCAAATCCTATGGATTTGTATCCCGTCCTAACGAGGTGTGTGTAACGTATTTGTGTTAACGGATCGGTGGTGTTTCTTGCATTTTACGTAGATGACATCCTTCGCATTAGCAATAATGTTGAAGTGTTATCGACGTAAAGACGTGGTTATCCGAGCGGTTTCAAATGAAGGACTTAGGTGAAGGCGCTTACATCCTTGGGATCAAGGTTATTCGAGATCGCCGGAAAAAGGATGTTAAGCTTGTCACAAGTGTCCTACATTGACACCTGTTATTGCTCATTTTAGCATGCAAAAGCCAAGAGAGGTTTAGTACCTTTCGGACATGGCATTTTTCTATCCAAGAATCGGTGCCCCAAAACGCCCTGAAGAGATAGAAAATATGAGGCAAGTACCATATGCTTCCGTCGCCGGTAGCCTCATGTATGCGATGCTTTGTACAAGAGCGAGATATCTCATATGCCGTAGGCATGGTCTCAAGATATCGGTCTAACCCCGGAAAGGAATACTGGACTGCGGTCAAGTATATTCTCAAGTACCTTAAACGGACTAGAGATTATAGGCTTGTTTACCAGTCAGACAGTCTAGTGTCTTTGGGTTATACAGAATCGGATTTCCAGGCTGACCAGTCAGACGAGAAGAAGTCTACCTCGGGTTATGTGTTTACCTTGGGAGGTGGAGCCGTTTCATGGAGGAGTGCAAAGCAGAAATGCATTGCGGACTCAACCATGGAAGCAGAGTATGTGGCTGCTTCAGAAGCTTCGAAAGAGGCAGTTTGGCTCAAGACTTTCCTCAAAGATCTTTATATTGTTCAGAATTTGCCTAAGGCGATCACGATTTATTGTGATAATGCGGGTGCAGTGACAAATTCTAAGAAACCTAGATCTCACAAGGAAGTACCATATTATACGAGTATTCGTAAATCGAGGTGACCTGGTGATTGACAAAATTGGAACTGAATTCAACCTAGCTAATCCTTTCACGAAGAGCTTACCACTCCCGGCTTACGAGAAGCATGTTCGTGGCTTTGGGATGGTAGAGATGCCCCACTTAGGACTACAGAAACTTTTGTATAAGTGGGAGAAGATGTCGTGATAGATAGGATAGATAGCTAAGATATAGTTGGGTACTAGTTTGTACCTAGATAGCTGAGATATAGACACATTGTATACTAAAAGTTTACTTTAGTATAAGTGGGAGAATTGTTGGGATTTTGTATACTCGAAGCACTTTTATGCTTGTATACAATGTGTTTTTGTCCTTACCACTGTTTTATTCTCCTATCTGATAAATATGTATATTTGCACATGTTATCCTTTATCTTGTATAAAAGTTAGATTTGTGTGGTGTGTCGGGTATCACAGAAGACAACGCAAATTGGTTGAACTGACAAGATATAAACAGTTAACACAGCTGAGACAACTTAAGGATGAAGTTGTCGGTTTAAGCTGCAGTTTAGATAAGAAGTGGTTTGTCTTAGCTGCTTGTCTTTACTGGTACACTTAAGGTGGTGTATTGAAGGATCACAGTGAGATGTGTTCTCCTAACTGACCTTAGTGGAGAACCAAGATCTCGGTGACTTAGCCGATCTTAAGCTTGGTAAGACTTCATCGAGTGCATTTGGCTATCTATCACTTTGACCTACTATGGTGAACGTCAAATGAGCGGCGGGATCTACGTATCTTGGGTGTCGGTAGTTATTTGTGGCTCGAGCTAGTTGTGCGTATCTTGCATCCGTATCCCGAAATGGGTTGATAATATCCCCCGAGGAACTCGAAAGGATTAGCACACTAAACCCGGCCGGTTGATTAAGTTCGGGTGTGTTAATAAGGTCGAGTGGTACTACTCAGGGAATATAAGATGTTAATTAATTTAAGCGATCGGTGAGCTTAATTAATTAACGGATATTTCTATCTTAAATACGGAGATCGATTAAGTCTAAAATACAAGCCCTTGCTCAAATTGGGATAAAGGGGTAAGTCGGCACGGATTCTCTAGTGGAATGAATCCGTGTTAATTAATTAATTTTGCTCAGGGGTGAGCATGGATAATTAATTAATTGGAGGCCCGACTTTATTTCTTGTATTGGATCCCCGATCCGGCCCAATTAGTTGCCTAGTAATTTATTATCTCTCGAATTCATTATTAATGGATTAATGTATTTTTACATTATTTAATAATGTTATTTATCTGGAATTAATTGGCTGGGCCAATTAATTGATAAATATTAGTAGCCCAATAAATTAATTAATTATATTATGGGCTGATTTTATAGAAGCCTATTGGAATATAATTAAATTAATGGGCTACAAATATATTAATAATATATAGGTTTTTGAAGCCTATATATATTAGTATTCTGTTCAGAAACTCACACAATTTCATTCTTAATTTTCGAGATTAACGTGAGTGACAGAGAGAGTTATAAATTTATTTTCGACCACCCAGAGGAAGAAAAAGGCCGGGATACAGATCAGAAGATCTGACACAGGAGCAACAATCGGAGCCGCGACAACACACCAGGAGGAAGGTAGCCTTACTATACAATCTTATTCCTTCAAGTAGAAATATAAAGTTTTATATTTTTTCGGCTCATATTAGATTTGGGGCCTCTAAAAATTTGGGGCCCTCACAAAAATCCTAATTAGGATGAAATCATGCGGAATTGTGCAGACGAAACGTTATTTCCACATTAGTATATTATACAATTTTTTTTTATAATAACGTGGTGATCGCTGTTTACACAAATAATCCTGCAAAATTGCTAGAACTAGAATTAGTATAGCAACAGGTATCGAACAAAAATCCTAATTAGGATGAAAACAAGGGTTGATTAGCGACCACGCAAGTTTTGAAAATATTCTAACCTAAGACAAAAGAAAGTAAATAGCAGAAATTAAACACAAAGAAAACTTATGCAAATAAAACGGGTCCAGCAAGATAATTCACACACACTCACAATCGATCACTGACACTATTAATTAATTAATCCACTTAAATCAATTAATTGTAGGACACCGTAATTAAACTGACATATCCCTTATTTCCCCTTAATTATTCGGTAATCGCCATGGTGGGCATTGAAACGACTACTTCTCTCAATTAGATGCAACCTACGTTGGTGGCCAATCAATAGATTTAACACCTAATCAGCTTTAAGAACTAAGGGAACCAAATTTAGGAGTCTACTCGTATGGTGGACATCTAATAGTCTCCTACCAAATTAATCCAATTATCCTAAGAACAATTTCCTATTTATTTAGCCTAATGCCACGAAAAACGATGTAAGTACTAAATTAGCTATGAATAAAACTAGCCTAGGGTAATCAAACCTAAATTAATTAATTTAATCAATTAAACCTAGATTAATTCAGAACCTAAGTGATTAATTTTAAGCCCTAGTCTCATGAAAATAAGGTGGTGTGTGTTTCACATCTCGCCGGCCCTAAAAAGACTTAGCCACGCATATCGGCCGGACTGGCTAGACAGACCGATTTGCTGGACATAACACAAAACATACTGAAAATCACGAAATAAATATGCACAAAAATCTAAACTATAACGAAATCAACTAAACAAAAATTAAAACGAAATTAAACAAAAGGAATTAGAAAATACCAAATTTAAGTCTTCAAATCATCCAACGGGAAAATAAAACGGAAGCATCCAAATTCGGGAATGTAAACGGAACAGGAACATGTTGTTTTCTCCAAATCAAACTACGAACAATAGCATAAAATCTTAAATTCGAATTCTGGAAAATGATCAAATACTCGGTCTCGAATCTCCCTCGGCTTCGACAATCTCTCTCTCGGTCGATCTAGGCTCTCGGTCGTCTTTCTCGGCTTCGGCTTCGGTGTGGATGAATGGTGTCGAATGATGATGATGAAAAACGTGAATGAAGAATGAAAAGTGGGTTCGGTGTGCAGCGTGCGTATGGATGCGGATCTCTCCCTCGCGGCGCATCTTCTAATCCTTTATATATGCTTATTCCCTTCCTTGTAGAATTAGGTTTTCTAAGTATGGAAAGATATAATACAAAGTATATTATATCAATTTCTTTTCACACTTAATTTTCCTCTTAATTTCTTCCGGATTAAGCATATATTGCCTTTAATTCGCACCCGCCACATCAATGCCTCGTCACCGCCACATCATCATAAGAAACTGCAAAACAAACACCAAAACGCAATCCAACGGCCAAAGTATCGCCAAAATAAACGGAATATGGATAGTACGAATTTAGATCTATCACAACGGTAGGGTTCTGTGTTGGGGCGGCAACAGAAGAGATAGAGAAAAACAATCGCCAAGAAGATTTAAGTTTGATTAATTCTCAATTTTACCCTTTTATTATTTTTTTAATTTAATAAAAGTTTAGGGTTTATATATCATATTTAATGTCATTTTACTATTTATTTCAATATATAGAAACAATGAATTATATTGAATTTGTTAAGAAATAATGAAATCATTTAAAAAAACAAATACATTCATATATTTATAACATTCATTGACAATAAATGCGTAAAAACACTAAAGATAATAATACAATTCATTTGGAACTAGTTACGCGCATGAAAACGCTTATTACGCCTAGAATTCTTCACAATTTTATGGTGCAGTTTGAGAAAATAATAGCAGAACTTTCTGATGCAATTAGAAAAATTAGAGATTCATTAGATTTGAGTTTTAAGAAAAAACTAGCAACACTAGAATCACATTTCACAAAATTGCATTAGTGTTATTGGTTATTTTCAATAGTTATTAATTTCTTATATAAACAGTACCATATATTTACATTAGTCTTTTCTGAAAATTATTATGTTATTTTCTTATTGAATTTGATGATTTTTATTATATTGGCAGGAGTTGGGATCGGAAAAACTATTGTATTAAAGAGGTTATTAATATATCGAGTATTGAATTATAAAAGTTTTTCTGTATAGGCACGATGGCTATTAATTCCAAATCTAAAGGGGATGAGCACAAATATTAACATCCCAAAATATAAGTAAAAATATATACGGAAGATGCGATTTTGTTATTATTTTTACAATACTACAAATCTAAATTCGAAATATTAGAAATCGAATCAATGGTAATTATAATCCTATGTAGTCCCCACGTGTGAAATAAAAGCAGCAACAACGGTAACATCGTCATATTTCCCGCCAGAGTATTTAAAGCCGGCCTCTTGCGCCGCCACCGCGAAAGGGGTCGCGCCTTTTTTCTTCAAAGAGTTCTGGCGAGCCATCGCAGCCAACATCTCAGCCAATATACCCGCCGTCATCGCCGGCGTCATCTTTGCTCCCAAGCAGTGCGCCACCGTCTCGTCGACTTCCCTAAGAAAAATATTATCAAAAAGCCCATCGGTGCCGGCGACTACGACGTCGCCGCTCTGCAGATCCACCGCCATCTGCTCCGCCTCCTCCGGCAAATCTGATGTGAGTCCGAGCTGATTGTTAGATTTTTATTATGAAATTAGATTATTAATTAAATTAATTAATATGTGATTTAAGTGGAAGAGGCATGTTGGTTGGCAAATGGATGAATAAGACACATGGTTTCATGGTTGAAACAATCCATCCGAATGGTTGTGTCTTTTTGTTTCGTATGTGTCAACTAAATGATGAATGCTTGTGTCTTTTGCTTCATATGTGTTTGTGAAGAGTTGCGTCTTTTATGAATGGGTGCTTTAAATCTATAAATAGGACATTTGTAGTAAAGGAAAGGTCATTCAGAAAAACATGATTCATTCTTCTTTCCTTTATTCCTATTGTTTCACTCCATACATATATATTAATTAGTATCTCATTAGTCCCGAGATATCAAGTAGTTCGCCAGAATTACGAGAAGTAGTGCAACTACTCGTAATTGAGAAACCGTTGTATCTTGGAGACGAATGTTATAGACCGCTTGCACCGAGTAGCGGAGCATTATCATCTTGCGGAGAAAGAGACTAACTCTTGCCTCGGTTTGCATTTCGTTATTTTCGCTATTCAATTTTTCATATGTTGTTTGTTATGTTGTTATAGTATTTATACTAACATTTGGGTTTATTGTCGCTACATTTTTTCACACCTAATTTTTTAATAACAATCGCAAGACGATAATCGTGTTGAAGAAATGACGACAAGTAGCAGTGATGTACTCGATCCCCTTGTCCAAGTGATGACAAACAGTAGCAACGTGCCGCCGAACTTTACAATGGCAACAAACAACCAAATTCCAAGCGCCCATGTTCATGCAGAAAAGCCGACAAAGTTCTGAGGTTCTGAATTTAAGTGTTGGCAATCGAAAATGTTGTTTTGTTTAACTACTTTGAATTTGTCTCGATTTTTTTTGAAAGAGACACCTCCAATTGTGGGGAAAATGAAACCGATGAGCAAAAAAGCATAGCGTCTGATGCATGGCATCATAGCGACTACATATGCCTGAACTATATCCTAAATGGGCTTGACGACACTCTCTATAGTGTCTACTTGATTGCAAAGACGACGAAAGAATTGTGCGATTCTTTCGAGATCAAGTATAAGACCAAAGATGTCGGTCTAAAGAAGTTCGTTGTTGGACGATTCTTAGACTACAAGATGGTGGATACCAAAACCGTTGTCGAACAAGTGCAAGAGATTCAATTGATCAAACATGATATCCTCGCCGAGGGTATGGTCGTTTCTGAATCCTTTTAAGTCCACAAGTGGTTTTGTGTTTACCATAGGTGGAGGAGCAGTTTCATGGAAATCCTCTAAACAAACATGTAGAGCTCGGTCTACAATGGAATCGGAATTCATTGCTCTAGACAAAGCTGACGAAGAAGCCGAATGACTACGAAACTTCTTAGAGGACATTCCTTGTTGGGAAAAACCCGTGCCACCCGTCTTGATACATTGTGATAGTATGTCTGCGATAGGGAGAGCACAAAATAGTATGTATAATGGTAAGTCTCGACATATTCGTCGAATACACAATACCGTTAGACAATTGATCACTAGTGGAATAATATGTATTGACTATGTGAAGTCAAAATACAATATTGCGGATCCGTTTACTAAAGATATTAATTGTGATCAATTGTACAATGCAGTAAGGGGAATGAGATTAAAATCCACACTAAAAGAACGCTCTTAATGGTAACTCTACCATGATGATTGGAGATCCCATGAACATGGTTCAAAGAGACAACTAAGTTAAGAATGTTCAAGTTGTGCACTTGGAAACACAATTAACAATCCATTCTCGAAGCTGACCCAAGTGCAAACCTGTAGCTTGTGGTAAAAGGGTAAGCTTATAAGCTTTTAATGATTCATATAGTCTTATTGGTGGAGTATGGCAGGATACTCTTTATAGGAGATCACCTATATAAGTGAGAAGTGTGGCCGCTTCAAATAGAAAAACACTTATGAATCCAAGATATGGTCCCAGGCCAAAATGGACACAACGTGAGAACAAAAGATATTGTATCTATTATTGTGTATATGTTATTATCTTGGTTTACACGAAAGCTGACCGGTTCAAGACATCGCATTCACCGAGCAGCGAGTAAATCTGATAACATTATACTAAGGAAGGTTCAAAGCTAAAAAATACCTATCCTGATGCAATAATAGGTCATTGGGACTTTGGTTTGCATAACAAATTGCATTTGCATTTAATAATCTAACTTCCATGTGGGGGATTGTTAGATTTTTATTATGGAAATTAGATTATTAATTAAATTAATTAATATGTGATTTAAGTGGAAGAGACATGTTGGTTGGCAAATGGGTGAATAAGACACATGGTTTCATGGTTGAAACAATCCATCCGAATGGTTGTGTCTTTTTGTTTCGTATGTGTCAACTAAATGATGAATGGTTGTGTCTTTTGCTTCATATGTGTTTGTGAAGAGTTGCGTCTTTTATGAATGGGTGCTTTAAATCTATAAATAGGACATTTGTAGTAAAGGAAAGATCATTCAGAAAAACATGATTCATTCTTCTTTCCTTTATTCATATTGTTTCACTCCATACATATATATTAATTAGTATCTCCTTAGTCCCGAGATATCAAGTAGTTCGCCGGAATTACGAGAAATAGTGCAACTACTCGTAATTGAAAAACCGTTGTATCTTGGAGACGAGTGCTATCGTTGTATCTTGGAGACGAGTGCTATAGACCGCTTGCACCGAGTAGCGGAGCATTATCGTCTTGCGGAGAAAGAGTCTAACTCTTGGGTTTGCATTTCGTTATTTTTGCTATTCAATTTTTCATATGTTGTTTGTTTTGTTGTTATAGTATCTATATTAACATTGATTTTATTGTCGCTACATTTCTTCACACCTAATTTTTAGTAACACTGATAAGGATGGTTGAACTCGCGCTGCTGCACCGGTGACCGGAAAATCGTAATTCCCTTCCGGATCACCACGAATCCGCTGTCGCCAACGTTCGCCGCGCGGAGGCTGTTTCCGTCAAACGACATGATGCAGGCGGTGGAGGAGCCGGGCAGCATCGTTTCGTTGAAGGCTTTGGTGATGATTGATTTTGGGTCGGCGACGTATTTGGAGTTTTTAACGGAATATTCGGCATATTCCATGAGCTGCCGCGCGTACTCACCGGCGTCGATTCCTTGACACGACCACCCGCCGACACCGTTGGCCACGCCGATAACCTGCGCTTCGTTGCAGATGAAGTGAGCGTCTTCGCCTCGTGGCTTCAACGGATTAGCCTTTGGAATGTAGAAAGAATCGGCGAGCATCGTCAATTTTGAATCCATGGTATAAGCTTTGGGTGAAATAATCGAGTTAGAGTTAATTGTTCATATATATATATATATATATATATATATATATATATATATATATATAAGCCGACGTATATATAGACGTAGATGGATATATAGATATACATGAGAGATGGAACCCTAATTCAATATGGAAACTTCAATCTAGTAAGATAGAGATGATGGATCCAAGATGGATCCCAAGTTGGAAATATATCTTTCGAAAAATAGTTGCCATCATTAGATTAATTTCCAAATAATTGGAGTTCCATAGGTTGTGGTTCCATACATATCTCGTAGTTTGACTCGATTGACCAAATAGAAATAAGAAAAAATTAGTTGGGGGCCAATCTAAATTTAAATTTAGATGGCAAAATCTCTTATTTTTAGGAGTAAATATATGTTCTCGGAGTGTGTGCGAAATATGTAAGGTGAATTTACAATCTCCAAGATTAAAACAAGAATTCTTTGGCAAATAGAAAGAGAATTACGGGTAGTTATGGAAGAGACTAGGCTCCACACCTACCTTAAACTCGCTTAAATTTATAAACTATTATAGAAAAGCGGAATTGTTCTACTCCCTATTCGTGTTTTCATTCAGATTAAGAAAAAAATTGAGTAATTAAAGTAAATAAAAAGTTAATGATGTAATGGTGCTAAAAGTTGGATAAAATAGTCTTTTTCATACTATTGTATTAATTAGATCTATTAAAGTTAGTAAAATATTTAGTTAGACACAAAAAAATGTTAATAAGAATATATATTTGCGATAGACGAAAAAGAAAAGTATGCATATAGATTTAGAATGAAGAGGATATTATATAGTTTAGGCAATAATTAATTAACACTTTGTCTATAAAAATATAAGGGGGTACTGCTGGCCCAAATGCAAAAGCCATGAGGAGATCGACTGGTCAAAACTGTACATAAATAAGACTAATACAATTAAATCTCGATTAAGTAATGTTCGATATTAATAATTTCTTTTGGTCCTGATTTGAGTCAGTGTACTAAAGTAATAATTTCAATAAATGCATTAAGTAATAAAAAAAAGCTTAAATCCTTAAAGACTCGAGAAAAATATAAAGTAATAATTTTTCAAAAAATATATATAGACAATTATAATACTGCAATAGTACAATGATCATTTCTTATGAATATATAATTCCATAAACATTGATTTTCTTCCCATCTAAACAAAAATTAACATGATCATCCTTTACTTTCTGCGAAGTATGAACAACTTATGAAATATCTTGTTCATGTTCTTCAAGGTCGAGAATGGAGTTCTTACGTTGGCTCCTTTGTGTAGCCATGACTTTTTTTTTTTAAATATATAAATACTACAATTAGATCTGGATCTAAGCTCGTCGGATCTTTCGGCTCTCATACTAGTTGATGTAGGGCTCACCTACGTAGTTTCGAACGTTGATTCTACACACGAATATCCGCTCGAAAACTCTTAAAACCGTTGATCTACACTGAGAGATAGCCGAAATTAGGGATAGAGAGATTGTGACGGAAACATCTATTTTTTATCAACTCCAAAAACTGCCGCTCCACTTACATTTAAGGAATACATATACAGTTAAACCTCGACAAAGTAATAATTTTGGGATTGAGAAAAAATATATTCATTTAACGAGGTTATTACTTTATCGAACAATATTTTAGTGCATTGACCCATATCGGGACCGAAAGAAATTATTATCTTAGCGAGATTATTACTTTGAATATTACTTTATCGAGGCTTAACTGTAGCTCATAAAGAGAAAACCTTATAAGGAATAATAAACTAATTAAAATCCTTAAACTAATTATCTAATAAATTAATATCTAATAAATTTATTACTCCTTCCGTCCCGTCCGACTTGTCTTGTATTCCTTTTCGGGCCGTCCCACCTGACTTGTCTTGTTTCCTATAAAGGAAAATAATTATCATACAAACTCCTATTTTCTACATAGAATAACCTACTCCTCTACACACAACTACCTACTCACCAAGATATCCGTGCCGAAACCAAAAAAGACAAGTCAGCTGGGACGGAGGAAGTATTAAACTTAGGGATCTAGAAGCTTCGATGCCTCCATTCCAGTTTCACGTGTATGGATCTCCATCATTCTCGCCGAGTGGGAGAGAATTCGTCCTCGAATGCAGTTTATCGTCCACATCCCAAGATACATCATTCTTGCCAGGGTTGGGAGGCTTCGGCCGCAAAGATTGTAGTTCTGGGAGAGACTAGGCTCCACACCTCCCTTAAACTTGCTAGCGGAACTTATTAGTATATACTTCCTCCGTTCCGCTATTACTGTGCCCTTTGGTTTTAGTACAAAAATTAAGAAACTTTGTTTAAGTGTGTATTTTATGAGTTTTAAATGAATTAAGAAATGTGCACAATTTTCGAGGAGTGATTAGTGCAAGAAATGAGAATTCATCCAAATTTTTGCAAAACTCATTTGATGCAATCCGGTTTTTTTTTTTTTTTTTTTTTCTGTTTTCTTTTTTCATATTGTATTTTAAGAAATAATCCAAAGTTTCCAAAAAGTTAAAAATCATAAATTTCTGAGTTCGGAGTGGAACGAGAATCGTGTGAGAGATAGATTTTTAGAGAGAGAGAATATGATAATGTGGAGAAGAGTAGTAAGTAGGAGGGACTCACTTCATTTTTTGTTTAAGAGTATTTTTGCTATATTAGGAAAGAAGACGGTAATAGCGGAACAATCCGATTAGAAAAATAGGACAATAATAGCGGGACAAAGGGAATAGTAAATAAACGCAAAAATATATACGTAATATACTATTGTTCATAGAAACTATGGGTTGATAAATATATGGAAAAACTAGTATACCGGACATGCCGTACAATCAATATACCGAAAATACCGACTTTATCAATATAAAGTAGTTTTTGGTATGGTATAATACCGTACCAACCCTTATGCATTTTTACAATCAGTATATTTATTGTTATACAAATAAATATTTCTAAATTTTATTATTTTTTAAAATAATTTATATACTTCCTCCATTACATTATTTATGTCCCATGAAAATTGGGCATGGAGATTAAGAAATTGGGTGTAAAATGTGGTGTAAATGTATAAAGTGGTGGGTCATTTTTTTAAATTATATGTGGACCACTCATTTGTTTCCTTATTTAATACTCCCTCCGTCCCTATTTTATATGCTCATTTGTTTTTTCACATAGATTAAGAAAAAAATTAATGATATGAAAGTTAGATAAATGTTGGTAGTGAAATTTGAGTAAATTAAAGTAAATTACTAAAAAATTTATTGTCATAATTGTGTTTGCTATTATAAAAGTTGGATAAAATAGTCTTTTTCTATATTATCATATTAATTAGATCTATTAAAGTTGGTGAAAGATTTAGTTAGATACAAAAAATTGCTAATAGGCATATAGATTTGGGACAAACGAAAAAAAAAGTAGACATATATATTTGGGACGGAGGGAGTATGTGACATAAATAATGAGACAACTATAAAAAGTAAGTGGGATATTAATAATGGGATGAAAGAGTATTATCTAATATTTTTCATTCATAAGTACAGTTAAATCTTGATAAAGTAATAACCTTGAGACTGAGAAAAAATATTCATTTAACGAGGTTATTATTTTATCGAACATTATTTTAGTGCATTGACCCATATCGGGACCAGAAGAAATTATTATCTTAGCGATATTATTACTTTATCGAATATTACTTTATTGAGGTTTAACTGTAACAATAATTATGTAAAAATATTATTAGAATTATAAGAGAAAATAAATAAATATTACTCTACACATGTATTATATATCTATATATTTAAATATGATATATATATATATATTATGTATATTTATTTTATTAAATAATATCTACACACGTATTGTATATATTTTAAAAAAAAATATGGATGTGCTTTTATATAAATAGTATTGGGGTATACCTTTAAATTTCGATATACAATGACATCGATATACCATCAAAATTCGATATACCGTAAATGTCAAGCATGCCGTATTTTACGGTACATTGAAGATCGATACAATATAACGACTACACGGTACAGTAAATGATCACTAATTTTCAAAATTGTATCTAAGTCCTTCACTAAATTCCGCGATACCGGAATCAATTTTACGAAATCAACATTCAAAGCGCAGCACTTCAAAAATCTCGCTCATACTCCAACATTTTTGTGAAATGAAATATATTCTACACACGCTGTTGCACCATAAAACCTGATTTGAAGAGCTAGCTTGTTCTTGGTAAGAATCCAACTCACTGCCCACTGTCTCATCAACCCATACGACTTTTGCTAAATCTTTCGAGGAAATCCGGCCAATCCTTTTCCACCAACCCACACGAAAATGTCGAAAAATTTTATTATGCAGGGAGAACGAGTTCGAAAAAGAGGAATTATATTTTGTGACAAAAGTAGATGACTTGATCTAGTTGGATGCATAGGATGAATTTGGGACCGTTGATTTTCATAGTGGTTGATGGATGAGATTTAAGGATTAAAGAAGTCATGGATGGCCAGGAATTGGGCCGCAATTATCATATTTTATATTTTTAATCAATTCTTAGTTAATTCATGTTTCTTACTGTTCCATTAAATCAAGAGAAATTACAAGAGGTTATTACACTCTCATCTATTTCCTAACAACCCACGGTTGTTACACTGGTATCAACAGCTCAGACTATGGCGTATCCACCGCCAAAGGACGGTGAAATTGACTCTAATTCATCTTATGAAAGCGAACAGCAGCAGGCAGAACAACACACCTAGGAGCCAAAATCCTGTGAAAGCAAAGAACCACAAAATCCATAATGGATTAAAAAACAATTTGTTCCAATAGATAACATGTACGACACTCTAGTCACGGCCATTAATAGTATGGCCTCTCACCTTTCTTACCATATCTCTCCATACTCACCACATACCCGAGCTTCCATCAATTTTCCTAAACCCCACTTCCAAAAGCCTAGTTTCCAAAACCCAAATTTCACTAACCTGAATTTTGCCAACCCATTGGTCTATTACCCGAACCCCAACAACATCATGCCTGCTTCTCCACCCCACCTCCTCAACAAACTATTCCAAAACCACCTACACCAACCACCGCCTTGCCAGATCCCGACCACAATTTCCAACCCTACCACCACACTTTACCTGCAAGCAATGAAAATTCTGGGGAACACTTGGGGAGAGGGAGGAGGGAGGAGGGAGAGAGCTCGGGGCAACATGGGGGAGTCGAGGGAGTAATGGAAGAGAGGATATTGGGAAATCCATTTTAGGGGCTGGAAACCCCCTATGGGCTCTAACATCTATGATGGGGCCTGGGGGAAGAGGACATCCGGGCTCGTCAAGAGGAGGGGGAAGGTTCCAATCTCATACTAATAGGGAGACAACTTAGTCTTGAAATAGAGTGGGGATGGCTACGAGAGGGGAAACATAGAAGAGTATAACTATGAAAGGGGAAATAGAGAGGGAAATACTTGAATTGTGGCGTCTAGGGCGAAGATTAATTTCCCTTGCTTTGATGGGACCAAACTTAGAGTGTGGCTGATGAAATGCAGGACTTTTTGGAATGTGGTATCTAGCATACCCGAAGAACATAAGGTATCTTATGCTTCACTGCACTTTGATGGCAAAGCAGCAGAGTATTATGATAATTTACCAAATAAAGGGGATCAACTTCACTGGGAACAATTCATGAGGATGATAACCGAATTTGGGGACTTTAATTAATTATGTTAATATGAGGGATTTTGAGGCATATGTAGAGAGATTTGAGCAATTGAAATCATTTATGATCTACATACAATGTGGGCGGTTTGAGGAGAGTTATTGGATATCTAGTTTCCTCGGTGGAAACTAGGTCAGCTCTAGAGTTGTTTCTCATTTAGTACTCTAGAATCTTGCATCCATTTGGCTAGACAACAATGCGCTACTAAAGATGCATGGACAAAGAAATAGAAGAAATCCACCAAAAGCTATCCTAAGAAGATAGAGGATTCTAGCAGGGGAATACTAAGACAACAGTACCCAGGCCTCCAACCACAAGGAGGCTGGACTTTAAGTTACTCTCACCTATTGAAATGGATAAAACGAGAGTCAATGGGTTGTGTTACAATTGTGATGAACAATTTGTTCCTAAACATAAGTGTACTAAGAGGATCAATTACATGATCATGACTACGATGAGAAAGCTTGCACAATTTGGATCAACTAGATGAGGAAGAAGCTAGTTTGGGGATGCAACATAAGAATTGGGAATGGTCATCATCACCTTAGGCTTGATGGTGGAAGAATCTAGAGGAAGTATAATGATACTCATGGAGGAAGTACGAAAAAAGAGGGTGAGAATTCTTATAGACACAGGAATAACCATCAATTTTTAGAGTACTGACATTGTGTGGTGGAACGAGTGATGCCAGAAAGGTTATGGTGGCTAATGGAAACAACCTGGTGAGTGAGCATAAGGTCAGGGTGTTTAAATGGATTATGTAGGGACATTCTTTTGAGTTTTATATTAGAATCCTACCTACTAAATGTTATGACATAATCTTAGGGAGTGACTGACTGAAGAAGGTGTCCCCTCTAGTTCTGGACTATGATGAAATGTCATTCTCTATCAAACACAAGGGGGTAGGGTGAAGCTATATGATGCTAGGGGCAAACACGTGTGTAATCAAATCTCTTCCTATGATATGTACCAGTATCTACATAATCAAGCATCCACATATGAGGATGTTCTTCTCTGGAGTTTGGAGGGAACAGAAGTAAGCAGGAGTTCTGAAATGGTTGTTTTATTGGAACAATACAAAACGTGTTTGAGGTTCCAAAAGGCTTACCACCTAGTAGAGGGGTGGAACATCATATAGTGTTGAAACTCGGGAGTGTTCCAAAGGAACAGGACCCCTATTAGGTTTCTCATTCCTAGAAAATGAAATTGATAAAACAGTGGCAGAGTTGTTGGAAAATGGAGAAATACAGCCAAAAAAAGTCTTTTTTTCTTCTCCTGTCCTATTGGTTAAAACAGTGGCAGAGTTGTTGGAAAATGGAGGAAACTTGGAGAATGTACGTAGATTACAAATATCTAAACAACTTCATTGTCAAGCATGACTATCATATTCCTTTGATTGATGAGTTGTAAGTTGAGTTGTATGGGGCTAAATACTTCTCTAAGGTGGACCTCAGATCAGGCTATCACCAAATTCTCATGGCCCCTGAATCCAAGTATCTTACTGCATTCAGGACTCACAATGGACACTATGAATACCTATGAACCAGATTTTTAAAGAGGAGTTGAGGACGTTAGTCTTAGTCTTTTTAGATTATATTATAATTTACAGTTCAACTTGGGATAATCATCTGAGAGATATTGAGGAATTTAATTAATTAAAAAAGAAATAAAAGTTTTTAATTTATAATTTTTTTTAAAATAAAAATTAGTTCTCAAATTTTATAAATTTAGCGAATTGGTATCAAAATTAAAAAAACGTAATAAAAATTAGTAAAAAGAGTTCCCAAAAAAGTTAAGAAAATAGTCAAAAACTTTTAAAGATTTTTTTAAATTAATTAAACTACAAAATCTGTATTTTTAGAAAAAAATCAATTAAAAATTAAAAAAAATGAAATTTGTTTTTAGAATAGTTGATTGTACTCTAATTAATTCAAAAACAAAATATGTTTAAATAATATTGGTCGAATTGGTCTTCAGAAAAAATATTCCAAAAATTCCCTTATGTAGTAAAAATTATTATTTTTAAATATCGTTTATTAACCGTTAAATAACAAAAAAAAGTAACGGAATGACCAATTTTCGCCAAGTTCTAATCTTTTGGGGACCAATTTGGCCAAGAAAATAAAATTGTGAATCAATTTGACCAAAATCTCACTATTTTGGGGACTATTTAGGCCAATTTTCTTTAATTATGTTACATTCAAAACGACAAAACCATCCCTAAATAAAAAGAAGAGAGCTGCTTTTAGATTATATTTGTAATTTGCTTCACTAATTTGTCTCTCCCACTTTCTTTGTATATTTGAAGAGAAACAAAATTCATATAGATCCCAATTCTTTTTCTTCCACTCCACTATTTATGTTCTAAAGTAAACTAAAATTTTATTCTCTCTCCAATTTATTTCTTCTTAATTTTTCTGTTGGCGCCAAGTTCACGCATCGACGTGTCTCCCTTTCAGCCAATCACGCGCTTTCAACAACCGGCCTTATTACCAACAGTTTACTTCACCAGCGCTTTCAAAACGTACCTCCCGGCTTCTTGGTACCCTTACGCACAACAACAGAAAATGCATGTTCCTCTTGTTAGTAACACCGAGTGTCTCTATTTTGTTATAACCCTTCTATCTGTACCTACCGTTTATTGTGAAGAAATACTAGGAGTTGTTCTCGTGGACGTAGCTTTTAAAGGGTGAACCACGTAAATTCTCGATGTCATTTAGTTGTTGCTTTATGCCTATTATTGTTATGAGAATATTAGTTGCGATATATTGCATTATTAAATTACTATAGTAAATTGCGTCTGAGAAAGGTGGTCTTAAAAGTGATCTCTGCGATCCTCATTGTGGTGGTTTTGTGTGGTCACTAAGACCCCGATCTCATAGTGATTTTAACCGTGGTCGGTGCGACTCATCCATACTTACTCAACTATTTACTTAATGTGGTTTAATAATTCAATCTATCCTCTTTTATTCTAATCCCGCTACGCCCAACAGATTTTGTGTAAATACATCTTGTTTTTTTCGTTTTAGTCTCTCTCTCCCTCTCTCCATTCCCGCTACGTAGAGGGGATGGCAGAGTGGTTGAGGTGAGGTTTCCCGGGACCGACAGGTCATGGGTTCAATCCTCACTGAAGTCATTCTGTGTGAGCCTGTCACCTGAGGGTGGTTTAATCTCCTGTGTGGTTTGCAGGCTACTGCACATGGAGTTGAGGTTTACCCAGAGCGCACCGAAGGTAGCGGCTGCGGGTTCCTCAAATCAAAAAAAAAAAAAAAAGAAAGAGAGGATGCAGTCCCCATGGGATGGCCTAGCGGTTGAGGTGGGTGGCCCGGAACCGATAGGTCCTGGGTTCAATTCCCACCAAGACCGCTAGGTGTTGCCTGTCACCCTGTCACATTAAGGGTGGTTGAACACTCCTGTGTGGTTTGCAGGCTACTGCACAAAGAGCGTGGTTTACCCAGTGCGCACCGAAGGTAGCGGCTGCGGGTTCTATGAATCAAAAAAAAAAGAAAGAGAGGATGCAACAATAGAAGCTTCTATTCTAAACAATGAGTTTAATAAAACAAAGTTAACAATATCTAGTCTGTCATTAATTTGGCAGAATATTAGTATCTCTAGAAGATCAAATCTGATTGCATTATCAATCAAAGAATTCATAGCCGAATCATCCGGACAGAAACATCTTCCAACTATGATATTACATCTTTCTCATACATTCTCTGCAAAAACTACATTATTCCATTAATTAATTACTACTCCCTCCGTCCCATTATTAGTGGCGCATTTCTTTTCGGCACGGGAATTAAGGGAATATGTAATAAAGTATGAGAGATGAGTAGATAATAAAGTAGGAGAGAGAGATGAGTGTGCTAATGTGAGTGTAGGAGAGAGAAGATAATAAAGTAGGCGAAAGAAATGAGTATATAATAATGAAAGTAGATGATAAAGTAGGAGAGATAAGATGATAAAGTAGGAAAGAGAGTGATAATTTTTTACTAATTTGGGACGTCGCCACTAATAGCGGGACATCCGAATTAGGAAAGGTGACCACTAATAATGAGACGGAGGGAATATTAATTTATTTCTTAAACAATTTTATTATTTTAAAAAAAACATCGTCGGAAGTAATTAGTGTGTTCTCTTTACATGCATGAGAATTCAGATTCATAACTCCAAAGTTTGTCTTTACTCCGAAATAAACTGTTGATGTAATTTATGCATACTCCCAATGTTGATAGTGGTATTTTAATAAGCACATCAAAATCAATTTGAAGATTTTATTATGATAAATAATTCCTTTAATTAATTAAAAAGACCCACGAGCTCTGTTTCTTCGATAACTTATTAAATGTATATTTCGAAGAGTTCGAACGAACACCCTCAAAACACTAAAATAGTCACACGAAAGAAACGTTCGGCCACGTAGTAGAGAGAGAAAGAGAGCGAGAGAGAGAGATTTGAACAGGTCATTTTGCCTTAATAATTTTTGTATCAATTATTTGCAGATTAAATAAAATTACTATTCGATAGCATTTTTTAAACATATGATATCTGTATAAGATTGAATGTCAATTATTATACTGAACTCGTTTAAACTATTGGAAAATTTAATAACACCCACTCTCATTTTCTAATGAACTATAAGGCCAATTAAGCCCCTAAATTTTGATCCATTGTCACATTGAAATTTTTGATCTTCATCATTTATACAATTGAAATTATATTATAATAATATTTAACAAAAAACTTATTTAGTTTATTTACTCGATTATGCTGTAATCCATCGTTTTATATGCCTTTTCAATTATTCCAATTTTTTTTTTTTTTGGAAAAATTCCATCTTCCTTTAAAATCTAATTATTTTCTTCAAGTAAGCCATTGCTCTAACTGTATCTTTAATTAAATTTTACCGTTTATATAGCAATATATTGCACAAATGTTGTACGATGATGAAATAAGCCACAAAATTAATATATTTTTTAGGACACTGATTTAGTAGTTAAATCCCTCTCCTTTAATGTTTACATTTGAATTACTCATTTATTTGTCTCAATCAGATTCCACAAGTTCTATTTATAGGTAAAAAATATTTAATTAGACATCCGACTCTTTATTCAATACTATTTTTGAAACTTGTCTGGATAAGAACATCCTATCTTAAAATCCATTACGATTTATTTAATCATAAAAATTTAACATTACTATATTTCTAGATAGTAAAAAATAAAATGGGAAAAATGATTCCGATTTTCTTTAATATTTAGTGGATTATCCATCACTTTCGCCACCAAATCAATTACAACCAAAAAATAAATACATTTAATTATATTAATATAATCCGTCTATCTAATAATAAGCACCAACCTGCCCCCAACTCTATATAAACACCCCTCCCTCCTCTCTCATTCTCTGTCTAAAATACACGCGCATTACATACACTCCCATTCTTTTTCTGTCTAAACAGCAATGGCGAATTCAGGTGCTGTCGGCCAAGGACTGATCGTCAGCTTCGGCGAGATGCTGATCGATTTCGTTCCGACGGTCTCCGGCGTGTCGCTAGCGGAGGCCCCAGGATTTCTCAAGGCTCCCGGCGGCGCCCCCGCTAATGTGGCGATCGCCATCACCAGGCTAGGCGGAAAGGCCGCCTTCGTCGGAAAGCTCGGAGACGATGAGTTCGGAAACATGCTCGCCGGAATCCTCAAGGAGAACAAGGTCTCCACCGAAGGCGTCAATTTTGACAAAGGCGCCCGCACCGCCTTGGCGTTCGTCACCCTACGCGACGACGGTGAGCGCGAGTTCATGTTCTACCGGAATCCAAGTGCTGATATGCTCCTCAAGCCGGAGGAGTTGAATCTGAATCTGATTAAATCTGTGAGTATTTGTTCGATTTCCGATTTGATTTTCTCGATATTATAGGTAACATTATTTATAGTCATGTATGATCGATTTTCTGGTATATTAAGCAGAACTTGATTTATCGGATCATTCTATTGAATAAACGCTCATGTGTCTGGTATGTTTTTTTGTCTGTATTTGAGTTTGTATTTGTTTGTATTGCTAGATCTTACTTTCAGTAAATTTTGTTTGGTTTCTGCTATCGATTTTGGATTGTTATGGCGGACGAGTGAATCTCACGCGCTTCATATCTATCTTCTGCCATCTAATTTTTTTAGTAAAAAACTGGACCATTTCTCGATTTTTAGGTGTCTAATTTTGACTCTCTGGTTGGTGGGGGTCCAATAGGTTAGTTAATTGTGTAATTTATGAATGGATTAGTTATCCACGTAGGATCCACCAAGGATCTGCCCCCACAGTGGTTGAAATCTAAACTTCTCACAATATTTTTTCTCGTGTGTATTTACAAATGAAAATTTCTTATTTATTCGTTGACTCAATTTGATTTATTGCTTCTGTTGTCAATTAATTTTTCTAGATAAAATTTAAAAATGGTGTAACCGATTTCCCCATTTCTTTTTTTAATCCATCAATGTTTAAATTTATTCTTTTGTGGATATACCCACGTAACAAGATGTGCAAAACTTATGTTGTTATGTGGGATCTTTCTTTATAAAAGATGCATTGCATAATTGTACCAATAAAATTTGGAAACTTCTTCATTTATACTCATCTGTTTGTTACAAAATTCATTGCCACCCACCGAAAATATCTGAGTTAGTAAAAAAATGATTGCTCATTTATATCTTAGGCATATCCGAGAACTACCTTGTGTGGCATTCATTAGTGTCAGTGTTTATGAGATGGTTCCATTCCATTCATGGCCAACTGATTTTCTTGGAATCTATTTGTGTGTCAGAATCTTCTAAAGTCTGTCCTTACGTGTATATAATATTAAATGGAAACAGACTTTTAATTAGTAGTATGATTTTCAATTTGGCCATCTAATCCTACACAAGAGAAATTACTTCTGTGTGGCTATTACCTTTTTGACTGCCTATTGTATCTACTGCAAACTGTGCAGCAATTTTGTTTAATGTTCTTTATTATTACTCATGGGAATCATATTCGTTGACTTGATTTTGTATAGGGCAAGATTTTCCACTATGGATCCATAAGCTTGATCGTGGAGCCGTGCAGATCAGCACACATGAAGGCCATGGAGGAGGCCAAGAAAGCTGGTGCATTGCTCTCGTACGACCCCAACCTCCGTCTGCCTCTGTGGCCGTCGGCCCAGAATGCCAAGGAGCAGATTATGAGCATTTGGGACAAAGCAGACTTGATCAAGGTCAGCGATAACGAGCTCGAGTTTCTCACTGGAAGCAACAAGATTGACGATGAATCTGCCATGTCTTTGTGGCACCCCAACTTGAAGCTGCTTTTGGTCACCCTCGGAGACAAAGGTTGCAGATATTACGCCAAGGTACTTTCACCTACCCTTCATAATGTTGGTAGGTGTGGTTAGGAGTTAAGAGTTGGTTTAATAGTCATTATTAGGTCTAAGACAGATAAGTTGGTACTACTATTGTGTGTAAATTTGAACGCCTCACTTTCTTGATTGTTACTTTCAACCTAATTAGCTCATCTTTTGGGTCACTGTCTCATATTCATCCTTAATTTCTTGGTTGTAATGTAGGGTTTCAAGGGATCTATTGATGGCTACAAAGTGAAGGCAGTCGACACCACCGGTGCAGGCGATTCTTTCGTGGGTGCCCTCCTTGCTAAGATTGTTGATGACCTATCCATCATCCAGGTAAGCCATCATGATTCACAATATTCGAAAACAATCACCATAGACACCGATGTTTTAAGTGATTCGGAACAAGCATAAGTAAATGCTGTTTTACATGTACAGAATGAAGCTAAGTTGAAAGAAGTGTTGAAATATGCCTGTGCATGTGGAGCCATAACCACAACAAAGAAGGGTGCAATCCCAGCTCTTCCCGGCCCCAATGATGTGCTTGAAGTCTTAAAAGGAGGAAAATAGACGCTTCTTGTCTCTTCATTATACTTCATTTGAGGTTTTCTTTTTCATACTCGAGTTTATACCATCAACAGTTTTTTTCCTTTTACATTTTTTGTCTTTCTTGGGTTTAGATTTGACCCTTATTTTGATTGCCGAGGCATTTCCTAAATTGTGGAATAGTCATTAATAAATTTGTTATCAAATTGTAACTTTTTCTTTCTCATCCACCACATTTATTATGCATGAGGGTATAATTTGAGGCACATCTTTAGGTCTCATCATCTTGGGGGGTCTTTTCTATGTTATTTTGATGCACCAGCATCTATAAATCAAAATTCCACAAATCATGAAAAGGCTTAATGTACTTGACTGAAGCTCGTGAGAGTGCTTAAATTCAATTTCCTCAGGAACCAGGAAAGGTAGATACAAGTAGATAAACCTCGAAAAATTCATTAACTTAGATATGTTCGTAGTAAATGTGGTATTGTCATTTGTCACAGAGCAATTACTTGTGGATAACAACTACTGACCTCCATATGCATAGATCCCCAGATGTGCTTGCATTTCTCCCACTTTTCCTGCATCTCAGCCAAAAACGACTTTGCCCATGGTTCGTTGCTTCCCCCGGAGCTCAAGTCATAAGGCACTGAAAAACTGTAATAGGAAAATAATTTTAACGAATTTGTAAGAAAACTCCAGTTTTGAAGTCATTATGAATCAGATGTGCCTGCCCAGAAAGAAAGACCCATTAAATCTGTGTCCCTTGCTCAATCTTATTGGAGCTCTGTTCAAGTGTTATTCTCATAATGGAAAAACTCGTTTCCAACACGTCTTTCATACGATTTATTTTTGTGATGCAACAATCCTCAAAGTCAAACTACCTATTCTAACTCACTATAGCGCACTTTAATCTATGACTTCTCTATCCTTGATTTCTGAGATTGCATGAACCAAACAATTAAGTAGATGGCCTAAATATTCTAGCTGACAATCCTCGACTGGTTTAAACTGGTGTTACATGTTCCTGATTTATGAAAAACAAGTGATACTACGATTTATCGTTCAGCAGTTCTTGCAACAGGCAGAAAAACATAATACTGATTTGCAAACTAAAACGCCCACCTCATCAGTTCTTCCTTCAGATGTCCTTTGCTGGATGCATTCGACTTCGACCTAAGCCATAATTTTCATATTTTCCTATCTTTGTTAGATAAGAAGAAAATAACATTATGAAAACTAGCTATTGTTCTTCAGTTTGAAAAACTATCATTTTTAACAAGTGACAAGAACCATTAGGTGAAATCATACCTGATGACAAAAACTTGATAGATGTGAAGAGACTTGGAAGAGAGATTTCGTACAGCTACCTCGATCTGGTCCTTCTCAAACAAATAAATTACTGGGTAACCAAGCAGCCACCTGTAGAACAATAGCAATCTCCATTACTACTTGATAGCTGCACAGATCAAGAAAGCGGCACTAAAATAATATAAAACTCATGCTTCAATACTATGGTGAATAAGCAATGACTGATAAACTCAAATGTAAAGTATTAGAAACTAAAAACAGCAAAACATGTACATGAGAGAGAGATGAAAGTAAGATTTACCCATTAAGTGATGGTATTGCTACATCACTTTCCACAAGGAAGTAACTTAAGTCAATCATCTCGGGAGACTGAGAAACAGCATTCCCATCGAGACGGGATCCACCGTTGCAAGTTTCATGTCTTTGCAGGTGATCAATGCTCACTCCATCAGCATGAAAAACCGAAGAGAACAACTTCTGAGCTGACAGAAGCTGCATTATTGCAGGGCTTTTGTCTGAATTTGTCATCATCTGGAATCTTACTATCAGTATCAGCTATTCAGCCACACACACACAGAAGGAAAAGAAAAAAAAATCTGAAAATTTGATGAAAATATTGTTATACCTTTGGACGATCAGATTCAATGTCTACGAAGAGCACAGAACTCTCCAAACTTGATTTGATAAAGTCTGTGAGTGATCTTACGTGAACCAGATACACCATTTCGTCTATGACCATAACGTGCAAAGGCTTAAATATTGAGGACTCCTGGGAGTTCAAAACAAGTGATATACTTCCTTTATTAGCATTTTCGATGATTTAAAACTCTTGAAGCTAAATATTTCTAAGAAAGCCATGAAAAAGCGACGAATAGATTGAAAACATCAACAGTTTGGACATGGCCATCGAACTTCTTATTAAAGAGCTTAATGTGTAAGCCAACTGAATGTTCACCCTCTTATATTGTAGAGATGTCAACAACACTAAGCAGACATGAAATGGGAGTTCCAACAGTGATGGAATTCTGAAGATGAAAATCGTTTTATTATACTAGTGTCTACTTCTACAAGTGTTCCACACGCCCTAACTGCTAATATGTATAATGAACCTCAAGTTAAGGAGGCTCATAGAAGATCCAGCTGCTATAATATGTGTGAACAATTCATTTTTACAGTTTCTGTTGCGTCGAGCTGATTAAGAGACTGGATAACCTTTTTGCAATGTCTGAGAAAATCGCAAAGACCATTCCCCAATTCAGGCATCTTCCCACCGTAATCTACCAAGATACAGGGTCTCATTCTTGAACTCAAGGCCAGTGTATCTGCTTAAAGAAAATTTTCATCAACCAACCAGTCAGATTCAATCAAAAACAAGTTCATTAAAAAAGAAACAACCTTTTTCACTCACAAGTCCAAGTATCGCCATTCCCCAAATAGAACCCAATAAGCACATCAATTACAAGAATGTAAACAAGACCTCCGCAGTTCATGAAACAAGAAAAAACTCCCTCAACTGTTAAGACTCCACATAATTTTCATACATTTGATAAAAGTGCATCCATCCCCACTTAAAGCAACTTACCCAGAACAAAAAAACGGAGTCTTGCAATTTCCCCAAATAAAACAAATCAATACACAATCAATTGATAATTTCTTTGGCAGGTTAAGTGAAGAAATTTCAGAAAGCAATCAACTTTACTTTTCTGCTTAGTTAATAAACAAAAAAAATAGGACAAACGAAGTGGAAATTTAAAAAAAAAAAAAAAAAAAAAAAAAGTTGAGACTTACCAGTTTGAAGACGAAATCTTGATGAAGGCTTCAGCCTCCATTTAATTTGAGAAAGAGAAACTTCAAACACCCTCAACACTTCTTCCGATTCTGCGGCATCCATGTCCAATTTTCTCTAGAAAATCCACCGAAGTTGGTAATTTTTACCTGCAGCTCCAAAATATTGCAGTCTTTTGGCGGGAAAAAATCAATTTTGGCCCATTATGTTGGCGTTCGATTCACTTTAGTCCGTTATTTTGGCATAGTCCGATTTTAGCCCATTAATTTGTAAAAGTGTCCAATTTTAGTCCATTTTTTAAAATTAACACAATTTTTCCGATTTTGGTCCATTTATGCGTGTAGACACGCGCTGGTTCAAAAAGAAAATTAATAAATCCTATTTTTTTGTGTTTAAAATATATTTCTAATTTCTAATATCAATTTTGGTCATTTATATTATAAATATTCAATGTTATCTCATTACGTTTCAAAAAAAATTATTCGGGTCTATCTCCGCTTTAAAATTCAGTTCTAAGATGTGAATCAAACTATTTCACTATTAATTTATCTAATTTGGTTAAATACTATTTAATCTCATATTTCTCACAAATTCGTCAATAGTATACACAAATACATAATAAATTAAGAGACCAGGCCATGCAACATCAAAATCACTTCACAAATCACAAAAACCTACAGTTTCAAATCCTAAAATCCCCTACCAAATTAGATAATTGAAAACATGAAGCAAACACTGAGTTATGTCAAAATGCTCATACTGCCTGTTTGCAAGACCAAACACTGAGTTATGTCAAAATGCGTCTTGTCTTTCTTTCCCTGCAGCAAAAAAAAAATCATAGAAAATGGAGTTGAAATAGGGGAATAGGGGATTTTTTAATAAGAAAATATAAATATTAGAGTTGGAATTTAAAAAAAAAAAATTTCTTGCGCGTGATTCACACGTAAACGCGCATAAATGGACCAAAATCGTAAAAATTGTGTCAATTTTAAAAAACGGACTAAAATTGGACACTTTTACAAATTAATGGGCTAAAATTAGACTCTGCCAAAATAACGGACTGAAGTAAATCGGGTGCCAACATAATGGGCCAAAATTGATTTTTTCCCTCTTTTGGTTAAACCCCTCGGATAACAATTCCTCCATTGTCTTGTTATTACTTTTATTATATAATCGCACTAAAATTAATTTGTAATCACCGTACAAAGTATTGACATTCAAAATATCATACTTTAATTTTTAGAAATTAACTGTCGTCATTCAATTCCACTTGATTGATGTGTGTGTTTTTCCTCCCGGTAATAAGAAACTTAAGTCGTACAATTAAACCTAATAATAATCTCGTCAAAATAATAATTTATTCTGGTTCGATATGGGTCAATACACTAAAATAATGTTCGATAAAAAAATAACCTCGTTAAATGAATATTTTTTCTCGATCCCAATGTGATTACTTTATCGAATTTTAAGCGTATCAAGAAAATTAAGTCCTCTTGTATATTGATTTTATCGAATATGATTATTTTATCGAATGTGATTAGTTTAAGATAGTTCTACATCTTGGGTATAGCTTTCAAAATTAATAGCGTAAGAATAGTTTTACTAAAAATAATTTACAATCAATTATTCGTATGACCATTAGCGGATTTAGTGGACATGCAGAGTCCGGACCCTCAAAAAATGTAACTTGCATTGGGTGAAAATTTGCATATACACCCCCACTTCAAAACCCACTAACCAAAATTTTAGATTTACACCCTAAAATTGTGGATTCCTCACTAGCCACACTCTGGATCCGCCTAAGATATAAGTGGAGATGAACAGACAAAAGCAAAAGCCAGTCTCTTATAAAGATTTATACAGTATATATTATATTATACTCAACATATAAATAGAATGCATAAAGGAAAATCATCTTCCAGCTACTAAATGCATGCAAGAACTCTCATTTACATGCTACATATATGCACCAACCATGTACACATATTTGATTCCAAAATGTTATGACATTACATTTGTGATCATCAAGATTTCAACCCAGATCAGGAACTGTGAAAAACTCCTCCTCATCATCAGGAACTTCAATTCTTGGCTTCTTGTTAGAAACACCAGTTCTAGGTTGTCTGAAAGACATCGTGTGATTAGGTTGAGACGTTGGAAGCTGAGGCACTTCGGCTGCTGATAAAGCCTCCGGCACTTGGTCACCGAAGAGATTAAAATCTGACAGCCACTCGAACTCGTTGAACTCCATCTGCTCCTTCTGCACAAGACCAAACAAACAAATCAGTTCATGATAAGTTTCACACTTTATTAGTGTAATTTTGGTATCAAATTGCTAAATACTACATTCTTGCTTTCTAGTTATGTTATCACTTGGTTATTTTGAAGATTATGTACCAAATTTAATCATGAAGTATATTTTTTATCTTGTCTAAAGAGTGCAATTCATCATCTTATCTGAAGATGCGTAGTCAGAAAACTGCAGCAAATCGTGATAAATTTCAAACTTTTTATAGTGTAATTTTGGCAATTTATTGCTCCTATACTACATTTTAGCTTTCTAGTTATGTCATCACTTGTCTTTTGAAGATGTTGCACCAAATTTAAGCCTAATGTACAATACACCTTAACTTGTTGAAGAGTGGAAGTTCTCACCTTGTCTGAAGAGTAGTCTGGAAAGTGCAGCAAATCATCGACAGCCCAAGATGGAGATGCGTTGGCAGAGACATGAAAGGGGGTATTTTTAGGAGCAATATGTTGTGTGTTAGATTTTGGGGGCTTTTGATCCATATCAGTATTAGCATTGTCTTTGGTGCAGGTGGTGCCTAAAGCCACTCGGATTCCAGTTGCTAAGAAGCGTTGGTGGTTTGCAGCGCGGCTGTTGGCTGAATGGATTGACTCATCACAGTCCTGGCAGAAGAGTGCTCTGTCCTCAACGCAGAATATGAATGCCGGCTTATCCTACATGGAGGTGAGAGTTAATACGTGAGTATAACAAGAAGGCCTTCCTTAGAGAAGGGTAGATGGATATAAGATAGATAAAATAGAACATAGTCTTTCTTTTCACAATCATAACATGTGTATTAATAAGCATTTTCCCTTCAAAAGAACTTCAAAAATGGTTTGGATCAAATTGCAATAGCTGTAGATTTGTTGAGTCACAAGGCCAATCAAGGAAGGAGTTGTTCAATTGTGGATATGAATCATATGATGTCTAGTTACTACAGTATATGAACAAAACAAATCACACCTGCAAATCCACATAAACTTATATACATAATGTCCAATTCTCTTACAGTTACCTTTTTCTTACATCATTAAACAAGTCAAGATGGAATCTTGACACAAGCGAAAGATAATACTGAGCTGTTTTCAAGATTGACATACTTTTCTAGAGTTAGAGATGCAAAAACAAATCCACAAAATCAAGTTTACAATTATAGACTGAAATCCAAAATCCCCTTCTTTCACATCATTAAACAAGAAAAATCACAAGCACCAACACAATCAATCCTGCAAATCCAACTACTTAATCGATTCAAACCATTCTAAAGAATGATTAAACAAAAAGATAGATAGTTCACAAAATTAAGGTGTTGAAGATTTGCATACTTGACAAATATCACAAGGAGGGAGCTTGTTAGAGAGGCACTCAAGAAGCAGCCTCTGGTGCTTGCTAGCAAGCTTATTAGCAGCATGAACTTCAACATCACATTTCGAACACAACGCCGCCTCATCGGCGCAGCAGATCACTGTCGCCGGCGCCTTCTCACACACATCACACTGAATCTTCATCTTCACCTCAACTGCTCAAAGATCAAATTTTTAGACCACCCTTTTGCACAATATGGACAGCCCAGAAAATCCCATATGCTAATAGTCCCAAATCTATTTCCTTTTCAAGAATCCAAAAAAATCACACACACATACTACCAGATACGTGATGTGAGAGCAAGAGAGAGACAGAAGAGCAGGCAGACCAGAAAGAATGAAGGGTTCTAGTGAAAAGAGCTTAATATCCAAAAAATATCTGCTGAAACAGTTGATTGAAATCAAGGAATTGGGCAGAGAGAATATTGTGTGACTGAAACTAAGTGGTAAGAAATACAGAGGAAGAATCTTTGTTAAGGAATAGAGAAATTATGAAAAAAATCGGAGATAAGGGTTGTGCGTATCAAATGGTAGAACACGGTTGAGACAGCGCAGCAATGCGTATTTTCCAAATGTGTGGCTGTGGAGTTAGAAGCTGATAGTAGTGGCTATCAATATTTCATAATATTTTATTAGCAAGTAGAAGGAAATTAATGCGGCGCATTATTTTGTGATTAGTAGTATCGTCATTTAATGGCTCAACACAATAATTCATGACGTAATGTCGACATTCCACAACTAGGAACAAAACTAAAAGATACTTAAAATATAAATGTATAATACGGGATGGCGTCATCCTCTCTCTTCTATAAAAGCCAAGGAAGAGTCAACATCATCAGCAAACATCAGTTCGTCGGTCCACGACATTTACTTCAATTTGTAACTAGAAATTGAGGCATCAAACAACCACAAAACTAAAAGCATGTCGGCAACAATCAATATTAACTATGTTCAATCATGGAAAAGAAAATCCTTAACCGTTAGAGAGGAGGGGGGAGGGGATATTACCTATATGCTCGTCATGTTATAAAAGATATTGTTTAGCAAAAAAATTACAAATATATTTTTAGAGATACTTTATTACTTCAGCTAGAAACTATCAGGATATATTAACAACTTCAATCCTATATAAGAACTAAAAAACAAACTCGGCTATATATTTTAATAATTTAAGGTCCAAGATTTTTGCTAATTTTTGTTTTATTTGTAATTCAAAAAAAAAATGAGAACATAGTAAATAAGGGTAATCCCCCAATTACATTTTCTCTTTTTGTTTTTTCAATAAGCTCGTCCTCCATTTGCGAGTTCAATTTTCCGGCGACGATGACAATCTCATCGGAAAATCCTTCTAAAAATATAATTTCTTCATGAATCGTATGGTGTTGGTTTATATATAATTAAGAATATTTTAATGCATAACTGATTACTAATATTTCCAAAATCAAAATATGGTTATATGAATATATTTGAATAGTCACATAGGTTCGACAATGTTGTAAACATTACAAGTTGTTTGTTACCAATAAAACGCTAGAACAATAATTTTATGGGTGTCTATCAAAATGTACATATGTTGTTTCTCATCTTTTTAGTTCAATGTATTGTCCTCATAATGATCAGAAACTTGTGTCTATATCGTATCCCTTTTCCAACTTGCTTCATCACCATTCATGTGTCTCATAAGGTTCTGCGACAAATTTATCTAACATTATATTAGATGTCGTTATGAATTGTGTTGGGTGATGATTTAGTCCCCAGCAACAACACAAAATGTTGGGAGATGACTCAGTCTTCTCAGTTGAGAACTAACTCAGTAGCCCTGTGCTCTGAAAACCTACTGAAGATTTGAAGATCCCAAAACTCTATCCTGATTGATAAACCATTCTGTTGTAACGTGTTGTTGTTCTGTCTCTGAGATTTCAGACTCAGCAGACACTCTGCATCTGGTTCAGGCGCTCAGTTGATTACCTACCCCAGCACCAGAAGTAGAAGACTCGATATCTTGGACTCGAGTAGGAGCAAAGATACCGAAAGGAGTCGGTGGGCCGAACTTAGCAGGAGTAGTTCACTAAACTCAGAGCTGATCCTCAGTAAAGCTGACTCAGCAGGAGCATGCTACTGAATCAGAGATCAGACTCAGCAACGGCCAGACAGTCTTCTGACTGTCAGATTCTCTAAAGTCAAATCAGCAAAGTCAATACGAGGAAGAAAGAAGTCAGCTTCAAATCTCCTTGAAGTCTGTTCTGTCTCAACCACATTTCTGAACCTCGACCAATGACAAGCAACCACCTGTCCTATATCTGTTAAAGCTGCAAGTCAACAACTTTCCAGAAATGGTGGGAAAGGACACTGCTACCATACTTCGAAAGAGCCGTTAGCTACCCAAAAGAGAGAGACAAAGGATCGTCGTCTCCAACAGATCTATCCTAATCTCTGCTCTACAAATAGAGGGATGAAATCAAATTGAAGAAAAAAGAGACCAACGAGAGAACATACAAGACACACGAACTCAGAGCATTCAAAGAGCTACTCGAAAACGCTTAAGTCTTCCGCAAGTAATTCGAAGAGACAATCTCCGGCGAAAGACTATATTTCTGCTCATAGGGAACCAAGCTGAATTAGAATTATACAGCCTCTAGTATCCAAGCGACGATACACGAACCCAAAGCTTACTCTCAACTATTCGTCGCTCTAGAAGCCACATTTCTTGTTCACTTTCCCTCAAACCTAAGCTCAACCGCATAAATCTATAGCTTAGAAGAAGGAATTCACTTCTGAACTGATCCTAATTGTAAAGGACTCCTTTACTGTTGGAGAGTTTTTCAAACACTTAGTTTGATACCTTGTAAACTGAGACTTGCTCAGTATAAATCTCAAGACGAGTGTTTGTCCAGTGTACAAACCGACTGAGACTATCTCAGTATAATACATAGCCTCCTGATCTTTCGGGACAGTGGACGTAGGATTGTTCAATCCGAACCACTTTAAAAATCGTTGTGTTCTGTGTTCCTTATTTTACTGTTGCATTGATTTACTGTGCATACTGAAAATATATCTTTCAAATCATTCAGCTGAGTTTAAGAAAACTTAATCGTCTGCACTAATCTACTGAAACTGTTTTGATAAAAGCGTTTTCCTAACTCAACTGAATTTGGGCCTACACATTTCCGCACTATTGAACTCTATCTGATTGGTACTGAATTCTGACTCCAGTCAGCTAGCAGGCCTCAGTAAAGTTAGTCACTCTGCCACACGATTCAGAACAGCTTATCTGGTCTGCTGAATTCATTCAGTACGACACTCTCCTAAAAAGGACTGTTCGCGTTTTAAGTTGAGAATTTGGTTTTCAGGTGTATTCACCCCCCCCTCTACACCTGAACATAATCTCGGGACCAACAATTGGTATCAGAGCGGGAGTTCTTTAAGATTCTTGTTATTCTAAAACTGGTCTACTTGAACGGATACGGAAAACGTTTTCACTGCATATCATTCTTCATTCATATCATCAGCTATCATGTCTGATATGTCAGGAATCAGGATGGTATCCATGTTCTCAGTTGAGAACTATGGTGTATGGCGGGTCAGAATGGAGGCACATCTGACCTCTCTCCACGATAGCATGACAGAGGTTCTGGAGGATGGACCTATCGTTCCTATGGTCGATAGCGTCGTAGCTCAGGATCCAGCACAAGGAGGAGGGATGGTGACCGGGAAGAAGATTCCCAAAGACAGAAGTCTCTTCACCCCTGAGGAGAAGAAACTTCACAACTTAGACCGCGTCGCCAGAAAAGCCATACTGACCACTCTGAGCGATTCTTATCTCGAAAGAGTTCAGGACTGTAAGTCTGCGAAAGAACTCTGGGATGCTCTAGCGCTACTGAGTCGGGGGACTCAGAAGATCAAATCGAACAAACTCGCGCCGGAACTTCAGAAGCTGGAGAGATTGTCTCTCATGCCTGGCGACACCATTGAAGATCTTAACATCAGATTTATGGATCTGATGAACTCTATCCATGGGCTGGGAAAGACATTCTCCAACCGAGAGATGAATCTCAAGATCTTGAGGGCACTGCCAGACGGTCACTGGACTCCCTTTGCTACTTTATTGCGTCATTCAGATTTAGATATTGTTACTCCTGACCATATCTTTTTAGAACTTAAAGCGGAGGAGTTCGAGTTTGTCTTACCTCAAAGGAAGCAGCGAGCTGAAGCAGATACCCAAGTCGACCATGCGTTTAAAGCATCAGTCAGCACAGCAGCTCCGGCATCTAGCAAGGCTGAACCTTCACTCAGTGACATACAAGAAGGAAATCTAGCCAAGAAGTACGCGCTGCTTGCCGTGAAATATCAGAAGGAAAAGAAGAGGCGTAGAAAGCTCTCAAGAGTCGTCAGAGACTCCAAGGGTAAGAATATATACTTCTGAATGCAAGAAACAGGAGGACTCAGCTCAGTCTAAAGACAGCGAGAGCAAGGAAGAAATAGTCACAACCTGTTATAACTGTAAGAAGCCAGGACACTATCAGTATGACTGTCCTGAGCTCAGCACTGCTGAAAGAGCAGCACGCAAAGCAAGAAGGGAGAAGTTCATCAAGAAGCGAAAAGCATACATTGTCGGTGAACTCTCAGACGACTCAGATGAAGTCGATTCCTTCATGGATTCATCAGACGATGAAGCAACTTTCATAGCCATAGAGCTTGAAGCTGAAGAAGATGCGGAAAAGTATCTCATGGCATGGGAAGAGGATGAGGTAAACTCTCATGCACCATTTAATTCCTCTTCACACTTCACACACGACACTATTTCAGGAGCAGATGAGAACCTGGACGTCGCGATTGCATACGAAGAACTACTTGACGAGCAGATTCAGATGAGTCTGCAGCTCAGTAAGACTCTTTAGGAGTTGGATACTCAGTAGAGTCAGGTTGCAGCGAGCTGAAGCTGATACCCAAGTCGACCATGCGTTTAAAGCATCAGTCAGCACAGCAGCTCCGGCGTCTAGCAAGGCTGAACCTTCACTCAGTGACATACAAGAAGGAAATCTAGCCAAGAAGTACGCGCTGCTTGCCGTGAAATATCAGAAGGAAAAGAAGAGGCGCAGAAAGCTCTCAAGAGTCGTCAGAGACTCCAAGGGTAAGAATATATACTTCTGAATGCAGGAAACAGGAGGACTCAGCTCAGTCGAAAGACAGCGAGAGCAAAGAAGAAAGAGTCACAACCTGTTATAACTGTAAGAAGCCAGGACACTATCAGTATGACTGTTCTGAGCTCAGCACTGCTGAAAGAGCAGCACGCAAAGCAAGAAGGGAGAATTTCATCAAGAAGCGACAAGCATACATTGTCGGTGAACTCCCAGACGACTCAAATGAAGTCGATTCCTTCATGGATTCATCAGACGATGAAGTAGCTTTCATGGCCATAGAGCTTGAAGCTGATGAAGATGCGGAAAAGTGTCTCATGGCAGGAGAAGAGGATGAGGAGAGTCAGGTTGCAGCTGAATCAGAGACTTTCTCAGGAGAGTCAGGTTGCAGCGAGCTGAAGCTGATACCCAAGTTGACCATGCGTTTAAAGCATCAGTCAGCACAACAGCTCCGGCGTCTAGCAAGGCTGAACCTTCACTCAGTGACATACAAGAAGGAAATCTAGCCAAGAAGTACGCTCTGCTTGCCGTGAAATATCAGAAGGAAAAGAAGAGGCGCAGAAAGCTCTCAAGAGTCGTCAGAGACTCCAAGGGTAAGAATATATACTTCTGAATGCAGGAAACAGGAGGACTCAACTCAGTCGAAAGACAGCGAGAGCAAAGAAGAAAGAGTCACAACCTGTTATAACTGTAAGAAGCCAGGACACTATCAATATGACTGTTCTGAGCTCAGCACTGCTGAAAGAGCAGCACGCAAAGCAAGAAGGGAGAAGTTCATCAAGAAGTGACAAACATACATTGCCGGTGAACTCTCAGACGACTCAGATGAAGTCGATTCCTTCATGGATTCATCAGACGATGAAGCAGCTTTCATGGCCATAGAGCTTAAAGCTTAAGAAGATGCGGAAAAGTGTCTCATGGCAGGAGAAGAGGATGAGGTAAACTCTCATGCACCATTTAATTCCTCTTCACACTGCACACACGACACTATTTCAGGTGCAGATGAGAATCTAGACGTCGCGATTGCATACGAAGAACTACTTGACGAGCAGATTCAGATGAGTCTGTAGCTCAGTAAGACTCTTCAGGAGTTGGATACTCTGAAAGCAGAGAATCAGAGACTTTCTCAGGAGAGTCAGGTTGCTACTGAGTCAGAAGGACTTGTGTTGAGACTCAGGGAGGAAATAAACTCTCTGATGGCCAAGTCTCAGCATCAAGAAGATCAGATCTCAGTATTGACCAAAGACTTGACTTAGAGAGATACTGAACTGAGTCTACTGAAGCAAGAGTTGTCAGGACTTCAGACCGAGCATGAATCGCTGAAGAAAAGTGATGATGTCTAGAGAAACCTGATGACAGAGCGGTACATGGGTGCTGAAAAGAAGCTTGAAGCTATGCTAGCAAGCAACAAGCCCAAGCATTGTAAGGAGGGACTTGGATTCAGCCATGGAGCCTCCTCATCTGCCCCCGTACGCTCAGAAAACCGGCTAGCTGATAGGTTTGTTCAAGGGGAGACCATCAATGCAGACATACTGAACCCCCTAGCCAAGAACAAACAGAAGATGAAAGCACCTCATCCTAGTTATCGGCACTCTGACAAAAAGATCAGCACCAGATCACCCCAGTTCAGTCAAGGGGGAACCAACAAAGCAAAATGGGCTGATCAGTATGGACCTCCGCAGCTGACTCATCCAGCTCAGTATGGGTCATATTACTATGATCCTATAGTCAGGAGAGGATCCAAAAGTCAGAAAAAGAAGAAGAAAGTCGTACAGAAGGCAAAGGTCAGCAGTCCACCCACTAAGAAGATCAGGACTCCTGAACCTGAAAAGCCTCAGAAGTCAGCACCGACCAGTCCAGTGGTCAAATATGTTGACAAAAGTGGAAAGAAACTGACTGAGACCACCAGGGTCGTGAGACAGATTTGGGTTTCCAAAACTAACATCTAAGGACCCAAAATCAAAAATAAAGGGTACCTAAATATAATTCTGTTTTGCAGGTGCACAAGGACCTTTAGTATGTGGACATCGGATGCTCAAGACACATAACGTACCAAAAGGACCTACTGAGGAATTATACTACTGAAGAAGGACCCCAAATCGAGTTTGGAGACAACGCAAAAGGCTATACCAGAGGCTACGGAACACTCAGCATTGGAACAGCAACAGTTCCAAGAGTATCATATGTTGAAGGACTTCAGCATAACCTTCTCTCTGTTAGTCAATTTTGTGATAACTCCAATAGAGTGATTTTTGACGCTGGTTTCTGTTATGTCATTGATAAATCTATAGGGAAAACAGTGTTATCAGGTTCGCACAAAAAGAATATCTAAGTAGGTGACTGGAACTCAGCTGAAGCTTGTTTGTTGGCGAAGAATGACAACAGAACGGGATGGCTCTGGCACAGAAGACTCAGTCATCTCAACTTCAAGACGCTGAACAAATTAGCTAGAAACACTCTAGCAAGAGGACTGCCGAATGAAGTATTCAGCAAAGACACTCAGTGTGAAGCATGTCTGAAGGGAAAGCAAACAAGGAATCAAAATTCGCATGTTCCATCCCCTTCCACTGATGGAATCCTTTAGCTGCTACATATGGATTTGTTCGGTCCAGTCTCTCCAGTGACGATCAGAGGCAAGAAGTATGCATTAGTGGTCATTGATGACTACTCGCGCTACACATGGGTCATATTTATTGCCAACAAGTCTGACGTCAAAACAGAGTTACCAAGGCTTCTGAAAAAGCTCAGTGTCGAGAAGAACACCAAGATCATCAAAATACGTTCGGACAGAGGAACTGAGTTCCTGAATTTTATAGTGGAGGAGTTCTGCAAAGTCGAAGGCATAGAGTATGAGACGTCTGCCGCGCGCACGCCTCAACAAAATGGGGTTGCTGAGAGGAAGAATCGAACACTCAAAGAAGCAGCAAGAACCTTGCTCGCAGACTCAGGACTCCCAACCAAATTCTGGGCAGAAGCTACTGATACTGCATGTTATACTCATAATAGATCCTTACTGACAAAGCAGAATAAGAAGACAGTATATGAACTATGGAACGGCAGGAACCCTTCTTTATCTTATTTCCATATTTTCGGGTGCTCGTGCTTTATCCACAATAATGGGAAAGATCAGCTGAAGACTTTTGATAACAAGTCAGATTAGGGTGTGTTCTTAGGATACTCCCGGGTCAGCAAAGCTTTCAGAGTCTTTAACTATCGGACCCTTTGCGTGGAGGAAAGCCCTCATGTTGTTTTTAATGAGTTTGCTACTGAAGACAGGAGCAGAAACTCTAAACCTGAATCTGAGGACATCAGTAAGCAGCTACAGATCTGAGCTTAAAAGACAAAGTCAAAAAGATCCAGCTATGTTGGGATGATGATTCAGATGAAGAAACTGAAGATAAATCTATTGAATCTCAGCCAACAGCCGAAGTAGCTAAACAGATTGACTCTCCTAAACAGAGTCAATCCCAGGTAACTCAGGTCGATGAAGAAACCCAAGTGGTAACTGAGACCCCTACTGAGAATAATAATTCAGGGGGAACTAATGATGTTCCTGAGCTAAATGCCCCTGAACCTGGTGACTCAGTAGATCATACTCTTATAACTGAATTGCTTCAATCTCAGAATAGTACAACTGAAATGCCTAACTCACCTACTATCTGTGTTGAACAAATTTCAGATGAAGAGTTGAGACATCGTAGATCGTGGCTGGACGCTCACACTTCTGATTTAATTATTAGAGATCCTTCAACAAACGTAAGGACAAGATCCAGATTCTGTCAAGGAGAAAGCACCTTATATTCCTGCTTCTTGTCTACTGAAGAACCTCAGTCAGTTGAGGACGTACTGAAAGACGCTGATTGGATCATAGCCATGTAGGAGGAGCTGAATCAGTTCACAAGAAACGAAGTTTGGGAGCTTGTTGACAGACCCCGGCATCAACATGTAATCGGAACAAATTGGGTCTTCAAGAACAAGCGAGATGAAAACAACGTCATAGTAAGGAACAAAGCAAGGCTCGTGGCTAAAGGCTACTGTCAAGCTGAAGGGATAGATTTCGACGAAACGTTCGCTCCAGTTGCAAGATTGGAGGCAATCAAACTATTCCTAGCCTACGCAACACATCAGAGATTCAGAGTTTATCAAATGGATGTGAAGTCTGCTTTCTTGAACGGCATACTGAAAGAAGAAGTCTATGTGGAACAGCCTCCCGGCTTTCAGCAGGGACATCAGGTTTATAGACTCAGAAAGGCTCTGTATGGGTTAAAACAAGCACCCAGGGCTTGGTACGATACCCTGTCTCAGTTTCTTCTTCAGAAAGGTTTTCAGAAGGGCACAGTAGACCGCACATTATTCAGCATACGACTGGAAGACGATATTTTACTTGTGCAGATCTACGTAGATGACATCATCTTCGGTTCGAAGAACGTCATCATGTGTCAGCAGTTTTAGAAAATGATGAAGGACAAGTTCGAGATGTCAATGATGGGAGAGATGAACTATTTTCTCGGCTTTCAAGTCAAACAATCTGAGAAGGGAACGTTCATCAATCAAGGCAAATACACTCGAGACCTCATCAAGAGATTCGGTTGGACATCCGATAAACAAATCAAGATCCCGATGAATACGAACATGAAAGTTGATCTTGATAAAGAGGGAGTATCAGTAGACCAAACTGAATTTCGTGCTATAATTGGTTCTTTATTATACTTAACAGCTACTCGTCCTGACATAACTTATGTTGTAGGTGTATGCGCTCGATTTCAGGCGAATCTGAAGCAGAGTCACATGGACTCAGCAAAGAAGATTCTCCGCTATCTCAGATGAACACCTGACATGGGTTTATGGTATCCAGCTGATGATAATATTGAACTAACTGGTTATTCTGATGCTGACTATGCAGGACGTAGAATTGACCGAAAGTCAACTTCTGGAACGTGTCAGTTCCTTGGCAGTAAGCTGATCTCATGGTTTTTAAAGAAACAACATTCAGTAGCGACGTCAACTACTGAAGCTGAATACATGGCTGCCGGAAGTTGCTGCGCCCAAATCCTTTGGCTGAGACAGCAGCTACGCGACTATGACGTCATTCAGAATGAAGTGCCGATCTTCTGCGATAGTACCAGTGCTATTGCAATCACCCAGAATGCTGTACTTCATACGAGATGCAAGCATGTGGACATCAGACACCAGTTCATTCGTGACCATGTCGAAAAGAAGGATATCAGGATGGAAAAGATCCATACTGACCATCAAAGGGCTGATATACTGACCAAGCCTCTAGGCCGAAGCCGATTCGAGAGAACTTTCAGTAGAGCTAGGTCTGCTGGACCCTACTGACTCCAGCCAGTAAGTGGATTCAGGAGAGGATCATTCAGTAAGGGGGAATGTTCACTCTCAGTACTGAGTAAAATTAGTCCATAGAGATTCAGCAACCATCTACACGAGGTATCAGCTGACTACGATGTTCAGCTAACAGGTTTGCGTATCTCTACTTAGTAGCCAATAGAACAGTTCTGTGCATTTATGAATCAGATTCAGCATCGTATTCAATGCCTTAGAAATTGTCATTTAATATTAACGGTTTACATTTAATACACGACATTCTATGTAAAAGCATGCTGAACTCTGCAACGCATTAAATGCATGTCGTATCAAGTTACTTCTTTGGCCATATATGTTGGGTGATGATTCTATCCTCAGCACTGTTGCATATAGTGGGAAATGATTCTGTCTTCCGTACTGACATATACTCAGTAGCCTTGTACTCTGAACGAGTCTATGAAGATTTGAAGATCCCAAAACCCTATCTTGATCAGTGAACCATTACTTTGTATTTGTTTTTGTCTCTGAGGTCTCAGACTCAGTAGACACTCTGCTCTGGTTCAGGCGTTCATTAGCTTATCAGCCTCAGCACCAGAAGTAGAAGACTCAGCAATACTGGACTCAGCATGAGCAGTTCACTGTACTCAGAGCTGATCTTCACTAGAACCAACTCAGCATGTTCACTACTGAATCAGAGATCAGACTCAGCAACGGCCAGACAGTCTTCTGAACTGTCAGATCTTTTGAAAGTCAATCAGTATAGTCAAATACGAGGATAAGAGAAGTCAACTTTAGATCTCCTCAGAGTTTGATCCGTCTCAACCACTTTCCAAACCTCGGCAAATGACAAGCAGACACCTGTCGTACACCTACTAAAGCTGCAAGTCAACAACTTTCCGGAAAAGGAGGGAAAGGACACTGTCACTCTAGTTCAAAAGAGCCGTTAGCTACCAAAAGAGAGAGATAAAGGGATCATCGTCTCCAACGGATCTTTCCTAATCTCTTCTCTATAAATAAAGGGATAAATCAAAATTAGAAGCACACGAGAAAAAAAGAGAAAACGAACGACACACACAGAGCATTCAAACGAGCTAATCCAAAAAGCCCAAGTCTTCCGCAAGAAGTTCGAAGAATATATCTCCGGCGAAAGACTACATTCTAGCTCTTAGGGAACCAAGCTTAAATCGTTACATACAAGCCTCTAGTATCCAAACGACGTTACACGAACCCATAGCTAAACTCAGCTGTTCGTCGTTCTAGAAGCCACCTTCTTGTTCCCTATCCCTCTAACCTAAGCTCAATAGAACATATCCATAGCTTAGACGAAGGAGTTCATATTTGAACTTAATCCTTATTGTAAAAGGACTCCTTCATAGTTGGAGAGTTTGTCAAACACTTCAGTTTGATAACCGTGTAAACTGAGACTTGCTCAGTATAAATTCCAAGACGCAGCTTTGTCTAGTGTACAAGCTGACTGAGACTAACTCAGTATAATACATAGCCTTCTGATCTTTCGGGACAGTGGACGTAGGATTTTTGTGTCCGAACCACTTTAAAAATCTCTGTGTCTCTTATTTTTGTTCTCTTTACTGTTACATTGATTTTAATTGTTCATACTAAAAACTATCCTTTAAAATCATTCAACTGAGTTTCAGCAAACTTAACTGATCGCACTAATCTACTGAAACTATTTTATTAAAAACATTTTTCCAACTCAACTGAATTGGGCCTACACTATTCCGCACCACTGAACTCTATCTACTGATACTGAATTCTGACGCTCAGTCAGCTAGCAGATCTCAGTAGAGTCAGTCACTTTGCCAACACGATTCAGAACAGCTATCTGGTCTGCTGAATTCTTTCAGTACGACACTATCCTGAAAAGGACTGTTCGTGTTTAAGTTGAGAAAATCGGTTTCAGGTTTATTCACCCCCCCCCTCTACACCTGAACGTGCTCTCGGGACTAACAATTGGTATCAGAGCGGGAGTTCTATAAGACTCTTGTTATCTTGAAACTGGTCTACTTGAACGGATCCGAAAAAACATTCTCACTGTATATCATTCTTCATTTATATCTTTATTAAATATGTCTGATATGTCAGGTATAAGGATGGTACCCATGTTCTCAGTAGAGAACTACGGCATATGGCGAGTCAGAATGGAAGTTCATCTGACATCTCTCTACGACAGCATGACAGAGGTTCTTGAGGATGGACCTATCATCCCGATGATAGATAGCGTCGTAACTCAGGATCCAAGAGATGGAGGAGGAATGGTGACTGGGAAGAAGATTTCCAAGGACAGAAGTCTCTTCACCCCTGAGGAGAAGAAACTTCACAACTTAGACCGAGTCACCAGGAATGCCATACTAACCACCTTAAGCGATTCTTATCTCGACAGGGTTCAGGAATGCAAGACTGCAAAAGAACTCTAGGATGCTCTAGCGCTACTGAGTCGGGGGACTCAGAAAATCAAAGCAAATAAACTTGTGCTGGAACTCCAAAAGCTGGAGAGATTGTCTCTTATACCCGGAGACACCATTGAAGATCTCAGCGTCAGATTTATGAATCTGATGAACTCCATCAACGGGCTGGGACAGACATTCTCCAACCGAGAAATGAATCTCAAAATATTGAGGGCACTGTCAGACGGTCATTGGACTCCTTTTGCTACCTTATTACGTCATTCTGATTTAGATATTGTTACTCCTGACCATATCTTTTCAGAACTTCAAGCAGAGGAATTCGAGTTTGACAGACCTCAACGGAGCAATGGCCAAAGCCGACACTAAAATTGACCATGCCTTCAAAGCATCAGTTAGCACAGCATCTCCTGCGTCGAGTAAGACTGAACCTTCACTCAACGACATACAAGAAGGAAGTCTATCTCAGAAGTACGCATTGCTTGCCGTGAAGTATCAGAAGGAGAAGGAGCGGCGCAGAAGTGACTAAAGCCTACCGAGAATCGAAATGTAAGTCTGAATACACGCCGAAACGCACTCCTGACTCACATACTTCTGAATGCAGAAAAAGGGATGACTCAGCACCATCAAAAGAAAGCGAAAGCAAAGAAGAAAGAGTCATCGCCTGCTACAACTGCAAAAGGCCAGGACATTATCAATATGACTGTCCTGAGCTCAGTAGTGCTGAACGAGTAGCACGCAAAGCAAGGAGAGAGAAATTCGCCAAGAAGAGACAAGCATACATTGCTGGTGAACTCTCAGACAACTCAGAAGAAGTCGAGTCCTTCATAGATTCATCCGATGATGAAGCAGCTTTCATGGCCTTAGAGCTTGAAGCTGAAGAAACTGCTGAAAAGTGTCTAATGGCAGGAGAAGAGGATGAGGTAAACTCTCATGAACTATTTAACTCTCCTTCACACTGCACACACGACACTCTTTCGGGAGCGGACGAGAATCGGACGTCGCTTCGCATATGAAGAACTCCTAGACGAACGATTCGGATGAGTGCTGCTCGCCAAAGACTCTTCAGGAGTTGGATACCCTGAAAATGGAGAATCAGAGACTTTCTCAGAAAAGTCAAGTTACTACTGAGTCAGAAGGACTTGTGTTGAGACTCAGGGAGGAGATAAACTCTCTGATGGCGAAGTCTCAGCATCAAGAAGATCAGATCTCAGTTTTGACCAATGACTTAACTCAGAAAGATACTGAATTGAGTCTGCTGAAGCAAGAACTGTCAGGACTTCAGACCGAGCATGATACACTGAAGAAAAGTGATGATGTCTGGAGAAGCCTGATGACTGAGAGGTACATGGGCACTGAAAAGAAGCTAGAGGCTATGCTAGCAAGCAACAAGCCCAAGCATAGTAAGGAAGGACTTGGTTTCAGCCAGGGTACCTCCTCATCTGCCCCAGTACACTCAGAAGACCGGCTTGCTGATAGGTTTGTTCGAGGGGAGACAATCAATGCAGACATTCTGAACTCCCTAGCAAAGAACAAACAAAAAATGAAGGCACCTCATCCTACACATCAGCATACTGACAAGAAGATCAGCACCAAAACACCCCAGTTCAGTCAAGGGGGAACCAGCAAATCCAAGTGGGCTGATCAGTATGGACCTCCTCAGCTGACACACCCAGCTCAATATGGTTCATATTATTATGACCCCATAGTCAGAAGAGGACCCAAGAGTCAGAAAAAGAAGAAAGCCGTGCAGAAGGCAAAGGTCAGCAGTCCACCAGCTTAGAAGATCCGGACTCCTGAACCCGAAAAGCCTCGAAGTCAGCGAAGGACACCCGAGTGGTCAAATATGTTGACTCAAGTGGAAAGAAACTGTCCGAGACCACCAGGGTCGTTAGACAGATATGGGTTACCAAAACTAACATCTAAGGACCCAAAATCAAAATAAAGGGTACCTGAATATATTTCTGTTTTGCAGGTGCACAAGGACCCATGGTATGTGGACAGCGGATGCTCACGACACATGACATACCAAAAGAGTCTGTTGAAGAATTATATCCCTGAAGAAGGACCCCGAATTGAGTTTAGAGACAATGCTATAGGCTACACCAGAGGATATGGAACACTCAGCATTGGAACTGCCAAAGTTCCAAGAGTATCATATGTTGAAGGACTTCAGCATAACCTTCTCTCTGTTAGTCAATTCTGTGATAACTCGAATAGAGTGATATTTGACGCTGGTTTCTGTGATGTTATTGATAAATCCACAGGAAAACAGTGTTATCAGGTTCGCGCAAGAAAAATATATATGTAGCTGACTGGAACTCAGCTGAACCTGAAGCTTGTCTGTTGGCGAAGAATGACAACCGAACGGGGTGGCTATGGCACAGAAGACTCAGTCATCTCAACTTCAAAACGCTCAACAAATTAGCAAGAAACACTCTAGCAAGAGGACTGCCGAATGAAGTATTCAGCAAAGACACTCAGTGTGAAGCATGTCTAAAGGGAAAGCAAACAAGGAATCAAAATCCACCTGTTCCATCTCCTTCCACTGATGGAATCCTTCAGCTGCTACATATGGATTTGTTCGGTCCAGTCTCTCCAGTGACGATCAGAGGCAAGAAATATGCTTTAGTGGTCATTGATGACTACTCACGCTATACTTGGGTCATATTCATTGCCAACAAGTCTGACGTCAAAACAGAGTTACCAAGGCTTCTGAAAAGGCTCAGTGTCGAAAAGAACACCAAGATTGTCAAAATACGTTCAGACAGAGGAACTGAGTTCCTTAATTTCATGGTAGAGGAGTTCTGCAAGGCAAAAGGAATAGAGCACGAGACATCTGCTGCTCGCACACCTCAGCAGAATGGAGTTGTTGAACGAAAGAACAGAACTCTCAAAGAGGCAGCAAGAACTCTACTCGCAGACTCAGGACTCCCAACCAAATTCTGGGCAAAAGCTACTGATACTGCTTGTTACACTCAGAACCGATCTTTACTGACAAAGCAACAGAAGAAGACACAATATGAACTATGGAACGACAGGAAACCTTCTCTATCTTATTTCCATATTTTTGGGTGCTCGTGCTTTATCCACAATAATGGGAAAGATCAGCTGAAAACTTTTGATAGCAAGTCAGATTAGGGAGTGTTCTTAGGATACTCTCGGGTCAGCAAAGCTTTCAGAGTTTTCAACTATCGAACCCTTTGCATAGAGGAAAGCCCTCATGTTGTTTTTAATGAGTTTGCTACTGAAGATAGGAGCAATAACTCTAACTCTGAATCTGAGGACCTCAGTAAGCAGCTACAAGATCTAAGCTTAAAAGACAAAGTCGAAAAGATCCAGCTATGTTGGGATGATGATTCATATGAGGAAACTGAAGACAAATCTACTGAATCTCAACCAGCAGCAGAAGTAGCTGAGCCGATTGACTCTCCTGAACAGAGTCAATCCCAGGTAACTCAGGTCGATGAAGAAACCCCAGAGGTAACTGAGACCACTACAGAGAATAACAACTCAGGGGGAACAACTATTAATGTTCCTGAGCTGAATGCCCCTGAACCTGGTGACACAGATAGTAGGTGGCCCCTCTTTTTTAACTTGTTAACAATTTTTTATGGCCATCGGCCCTTCTTTTTTTTTTTTTTATGGCCATCGGCCCCTCTTTTTTAACTTGTTAAACAATTTTTTTTTTCTTAAACATTTTTTTTTTCACGGATTATGGAGGGCCTATGGTCTCCATCGACCCTCCATCGGCCCTGCGCCGTATAAAGACAAAATGGCTATATTTGTGTTTTTTTTAGTGATAGGCTATATATGTATATATACTTCTACTATTTGGCTACAGTTAAAAATTCCTCTCTGTGTTTCTCATCTTTATACAACTGAAATGCCTAACTCACCTACTATCTGTGTTGAACAAATTTCAAATGAAGAGCTGAAACATCGTAGATCATGGCTGGATGCTCACACTTCTGATCTGATTATCGGAGATCCTTCAGCAAGAGTAAAGACAAGATCCAGATTCTGTCAGGGAGAAAGTGCCTTATATTCCTGCTTCTTGTCTGCTGACGAACCTCAGACAATTAAGGACGCACTGAAAGATGCTGACTGGATCATAGCCATGCAAGAGGAGCTGAATCAGTTCACGAGAAACGAAGTTTGGGAGCTTGTTGACAGACCCCGGCATCAACATGTGATTGGAACAAAATGGGTCTTCAAGAACAAGCGAGACGAAAACAACTTCATAGTAAGAAATAAAGCAAGACTCGTGGCAAAAGGCTACTGTCAAGCTGAAGGAATAGATTTTGACGAAACATTCGCCCCAGTTGCCAGATTGGAGGCAATCAGACTATTCCTGGCCTACGCAACACATCAAAGATTCAGAGTTTATCAAATAGATGTGAAGTCTACTTTCCTGAACGGCGTACTGAAACAAGAAGTCTATGTAGAACAACCGCCCAGCTTTCAGCAGGGACATCAAGTTTACAGACTCAGAAAGGCTCTCTATGGGTTAAAACAAACACCCAGGACTTGGTATGATACCCTATCTGAGTTTCTTCTTCGGAAAGGTTTTCAGAAAGGCACAGAGACCGCACTCTTTTCAGCATTCGATTGGAAGACGACCTATTACTCGTGTAGATCTATGTAGATGACATCATCTTCGGCTCAAAGAATGTCATCATGTGCCAACAATTTGAGAGAATGATGAAGGATAAATTCGAGATGTCAATGATGGGAGAAATGAACTATTTCCTCGATTTTCAAGTCAAACAATCTGAGAAGGAAACGTTCATTAATCAAGGCAAATACACTCGAGACCTCATCAAAAGATTCGGTTGTCCATCCGGCAAACCTATCAAGATCCCGATGAACACGAACATGAAGATTGATCTTGATAAAGGGGGAGTATCAGTAGACCAAACTGAATTTCGTGCTATAATTGGTTCTTTATTATACTTAACAGCTACTCGTCCTGACATAACTTTTGCTGTAGGTGTCTGTGCTCGATTTCAGGCGAATCCAAAGCAGAGCCACATGGACTCAGCAAAGAAGATTCTCCGCTATCTCAGAGGAACACCTGACATAGGTTTGTGGTATCCAGCTGATGATAATATAGAACTAACAGGTTATTATGATGTTGACTATGCAGGGTGTAGAATTGACCGAAAGTCAACTTCAGGAACGTATCAGTTCCTTGGTAGTAAGCTAATCTCATGGTTCTCAAAGAAGCAGCACTCAGTAGCCACATCAACTACTGAAGCTGAATACATGGCTGCCGGAAGTTGCTGCGCCCAAATCCTTTGGCTGAGACAGCAGCTACGCGACTATGACGTCATTCAGAATGAAGTGCCAATCTTCTGTGATAGTACGAATGCCATTGCAATCACTCAGAACCCTGTACTTCACAAAAGATGCAAGCATGTGGACATCAGACATCACTTCATTCGTGACCATGTCGAAAAGAAGGATATCAGGATGGAAAAGATCCATACTGACCGTCAAAGGGCTGATATACTGACCAAGCCTATAGCTGAAGCAAGATTCAGAGAACTTTCAGTAGAGCTAGGTCTGTTGGACCCGACTGACTCAAGTCAGTAAGAGGATTCAGGAGAGGAGCATTCGAGAGGGGGGGAATGTTCACTCTCGCATCGAGTAAAATCGATGCGAAGAGACTCTGCAACCATCTACACGAGGTATCAGCTGACTACAATGTTCAGCTGACAGGTTTGCGTATCTCTACTCAGTAGTAGCCAATGGAACAGTACTATGCGTCTACGACCTAGATTCACTTCAGTTTCAGGATCGTATTTAATGCCTTATAAAATGTCATTTAATATTAACGGTTTACATTTAATGCACGACATTCTATGCATAAGTATGCTGAACTCTGCCATGCATTTAATGCACGTCGTATCACAGTTACTACTTAGGCAAGTTACAACTGGCTTTTTACTTAGGCGGCAACATGATCATTACCTATAATATATCACTTAATCTTGACCGTCCATCTCATAAAGCATATTTAAACTTAGCCGTTGATCGTTAACCGTTCATCTTCACTTAGATATATATCTGCGATCATATCTTCAAAACTGCCATTAGCAATCTTTCAAATCTTTTTACTCCGAAAATTCTGAGATCCACTTCCTGCAAACCTTACTTGCAAACTTCATCTAATCTTCTTAAAACTCTCAGATTTTCAGTGGTATGGTATTAAAATATCTTTAACTTGTTTCATTATTCAGCATCGCTATACTGATTATAACATCAAACTCGATACTGATAATTCTACTTGCTTGTTACAGATATAATGGCAGGCATTACGGTAACAGCTCCAGAGAATATGCAGGAAATCCTTGAGAAAGATCGTGTCTGGTGCGAGCCAGTCATGGAGTTTGACGCCTGCGATCTGGAGTTCATGGATGAGATCTTCGAAGCTCTCCGCATTACCGGCCTTGAAAGTTTTCTGACGAGGAAGCCCACCTTCTTTCTCCCAAGGCAGGTTGCTGAAGTCTACCTCAACTCAGACTCAGTAGCCGGCGATATTTATGGAAGATTCGTTGAACACAACATCGGCGATGCCGCTATGGAGGTGAAGGAAATGTCAATCAAGGAAGCTCTTCGAAGAAGCTTCGATCTACCCTCCGAGGGAGTCAGCACCGTGGGATATAACGATGACATGATGGATGACTACCTGTCCATCTTCTGCGGGAAGCCTACAGTCTTAAAAGTCGCATTCCCGAAGAACACGATGCTACCGCAGTATTGGGCTCTGGCGTACATAGTGACGCAATTGCTGACGAGTCAAGCCGGATCTTTCGATCAAGTATCCAGGCCCAAGCTGCAACTGATGATGGCTATCTATGATAGAGCCAAAATTAACTGGACGGAGTTCTTTCTCCGCAAATTCATGGTTCAAGCAGCCAAATTCGACAAAGCATCATACAGACTGAGCTCAAAAGGAAAGCTCCTTTACGAACTGAAGCTATCTGTGATGATTCAGGACTTCTGCGCATCTGACCAGATCACGTACAACAACAAGCAATACTTTAACGTGAAGAAGATAAGATTTCACAAGAGGGCAGCAACCCTTCAGCAAATCGGGTCAGGTCCCTCAGCTCAGCAAACTACGCCTCAGAAGACTACGCCATCCAAGAAGCGGTCTCCTCAAGCTAAAACGCCTAAGGCACCGGCAAAGCGACTGAAAAAGACTATTCCCGTCGTACCTACTAAAGTAGAGGCAGAACCCGAGGCAACTACTGAACATACTAAGCAGACGCAGCAGCTGAGAGATGAATCAGAGTCTTCTGAAAAGACTCAGTCAGTGGAGAAAGTCGTCTTCACTGAACAAGCAGAAGAAGTGGACCAAGGGGTTGAAATTGAAGAAGTCCAGGGCGGAGACCTTCAAGCCCTGGACAGTCCCTTTGATGTCCCCCCACTCAGCAGTCTTCCATCTGCTGAGAAACAGACATCAACGATAGACTTAGAAGATTCGGAGATGGCGTCTGAAGAAGAATCTGTCGGGATGGAAGCCTCAGCTATCCAATCTCGAGCATCCCGAGAGATCACAGAGCATATCCCGAAGATTGCTGGCCACCCAGATCTAGTGCTCATTGCCAAGCAGGCCAGATTCCATATGCTACTGAGGTTCCAGGAGTGGCACAACCTTCAACGCCTTATAATCCATCACTCCTGCGAACAATTACACGAAGAGGAATTGAGGATCAGGCAGCAGATAGGCTACTCCGACCCTGCTGACCTCGGAACCCTTGAAGATTTGAGGGCAGCCATGCTGGCCTTGCTGTATGATTGACAGCAGGCTTCTGGCTCAGCTCCCTCAGATGGGTCTGACCCTGATGTCAGGACCCACCCCGTGATTCAGGCCCTGAGAAGCCGGATGAGGGAACTCAATAGGACAAGGATACTCCCACTCCTACTGAATTACCTCTCAGTATCCTTGCTCCTGAGAAGTCGGCGGCTGGTACTTCAACCGATGCAGAACCTGCTCGACTCTTACTTGAGTCAGCATTTGAAGTAGCGCCCAGCCCCAAAGGCCGACAATCGAAGTCAGTGGCAAATGCTCTCAAAAGCCAGGGCACTCAGAACCGTGCACTTGCCACAGCAATCCACAAAGTGTGGAAGCAGACTGCTCAAGCCACAGGCGCAGAGATTCAGGGGCTGAGAACTACATTGTCAGAATCAGTCGCCCCTGACGTCTCCATCATCGTATCTGAAGCGCTGGCAAAGCAGAAAGCTGACTTCGAAGCTCAGCTAAGACTGATCCAGGAAGGACAGGCCAAACTACTTGAAAATTTTAAAGCCTCTCAGTCCTCCCACACTGAGTCAGTCACAACCATATCCTAGGCCAATGAGCTCAGAATCACTTCTATCCAGCAGGCCATGGAAGATAAGGTTGATGCACAACTGAAAGAGTTCAAGGCAGCAGCCGATCATTCTTACAAGCGCTACATAGAAGAAATGATCAATGAGAAGAACGAGTTACACGAGGCGCTGACCAAGATACATAACAAGCTCGATGAATTGTCAACCTCGTACACCAGCCTGAACAACAAGGTATCCGCTCCAACCCCTATTATAATTGCTGATGCCAAAAAGGAAAATGATATAAAGGTGGAAATGATGGTTAAGCAGACCCCTGCTAAAACTGAGAAATCAACTAAGGGGGAAGCCACCACCAAGGAGCAGGTACTGAAGTCCCCCCAGAAGACAAGGTCAGTAGAAGGAGCAAGCTCAGCTCAAACATCTGCTCCTACTAAACCAATTACAACTGGCGAGGCCCAGGGTGTCTCAACTGCAGCTGCAGCATCAACTAAGACTGGCCCAAGCGGCTCAGGACCCATAGAAGTAGGAACTCAGGCAACCCAAACTCCTTTGGATATAATCAAAGAGGTTGCTGAGTATGCTGACTTGGAGGACTCAGAAGAGGAAGATGCTCCTCTCCCACCTCCAGTAAAAGGCAAAGGAAAGAAGATCCTGAAGCTCCCGACCCCTCCCTCCAAGAAATCTAGGAGATATATCACTAAGGAGGAGGAGGCTCAGCTAGCCGCTGATGAGAAGCTGGCTAGGGAGATAGCCGAAGCTGAAGCAGCCCACAAGCCAAAAGCAAAGACTGCTAAAGGAAAAACAAAGGCTCCAGCACGCGGCGGAAAGAAACCAACAACTGCTAGGTTGCCTCCTAGGAAGCTGAAAATTGGAGATGATGAAGATAGAGAAAAGTAGAAGCAACAGAAGAAGTCCACTGAGCAGCAAGGTAAATCAATAGAAAAATCTACTACGCCTGCTGACTCAGAACAGGAGCAATCACACGAGCCTTCTTACACTGCTTCCGAAGCTCAAGATAGAGAGATGGAAGAAATCTGGGCTCAGCTGGACAGATATTTATACAGAGGAGAAGAGGCTAGACAGATTGAAGCTGCCAGAGAAAGGATTCATATGGCAGATCTTGAAGCCCTAAGGCTGAGAACAGAGAAAGAAGCAAGTCAGAGGATCCCGTCTAAGGCTGACATTCCCTACAGATACAGGAAGTTCAGAAAGCCTTCGGATCTAAAGACCTATAGATGGACGAGAACAGACAAATGGATGCCAGTAGAATTCACGCAAAGATGGGAAGCGATGAAGATTGAATTCATCAAAAGAAACTACTTCTGGAGTTTCTGGTCAGACAAGCGCACGGCAGAAGCATATACTAAATACATAATGATCGCTGACTTAGACATGTACGCTAGATTGCAGAAAGCTGTAAAAGAAAATGTCGAAATCAGAGTCCCAGATCCTAGAATTCTGCCACCCCCACGAAGACTGGATGGATCTATTCATTTCGGCGTAATTGAGAAAGAAGTGAAGTACGCTACTGAAGCAAAATTCCTTGATGAAGATGAGCCAGCGGACTTTGCTGAGATAATGAAGCTGCGGAAGAACACTTATCGGATGTATGGAGTGCCCCTTCCCGAAGATTCAGCTCAAGAATTCAAGGACAGGATTAGTCACTTCAAGTGATGTTCAGCTTCTTTATTTCCTGTATGTTTTAGTCTAGCAGAGATGTATATGTACTGATTTCCTTATTTATATATATGATATCTCTGTTTGGCTTTGACAATATCTTGTTGTCTAAATAAGCCGTGTTTGTCTTATGCTTAACACTCAGAATCACTAAAGTGATTACTGACTCACACACTCACTAATTCTTTGTTAGTAGCCGCTTTGATTCTGATAGACTAGTTGTTTCCTTGAAGGGGGAAATTGTTAAGACAGGGAGAAATGCTTAGTCTCTATATTTTGACTCTCTGCCCTGCTCCCTTAAGTAGTCTAGAACTTGAAGAACAACTCCACTGATCCTACTTGTAATATTGTAAGGAGCTCTGTTTCTGACAAGTTTAGTGTTAGTTTGCATAGATGTTGTTAGGTTTTGGCATCATCAAATAGGGGGAAATTGTTGGGTGATGATTCTATCCTCAGCACTGTTGCATATAGTGGGAAATGATTTTGTCTTCCGTACTGACATATACTCAGTAGCCTTGTGCTCTGAACGAGTCTATGAAGATTTGAAGATCCTAAACCCTATATTGATCGGTAAACCATTATTTTGTATTTGTTTTTGTCTCTGAGGTTTCAGACTCAGTAGACACTCTGCTCTGGTTCAGGCGTTCAGTAGCTTATCAGCCTCAGCACCAGAAGTAGAAGACTCAACAAAACTGGACTCAGCAGGAGCAGTATACTGAAAGGAGTCAGTGGAAATGAACTCAGCAGGAGTAGTTCACTGTACTCAGAGCTGATCTTCAGTAGAACCAACTCAGTATGTTCACTACTGAATCAGAGATCAGACTCAGCAACGGCCAGACAGTCTTCTGAACTATCAGATCTTTTGAAAGTCAATCAGTATAGTCAAATACGAGGATAAGAGAAGTCAGCTTCAGATCTCCTCGGAGTCTGTTCCGTCTCAACCAGTTTCCAATTCTCGACAAATGACAAGCAGACACCTGTCCTACACCTACTAAAGCTGCAACTCAACAACTTTCCGGAAGAGGGAAAGGACACTGTCACTCTACTTCAAAAGAGCCGTTAGCTACCAAAAGAGAGAGATAAAGGGATCATCGTCTCCAACGGATCTTTCCTAATCTCTTCTCTATAAATAGAGGGATAAATCAAAATTTGAAGCACACGAGAAAAAAAGAGAAAACGAACGACACACACAGAGCATTCAAACGAGCTAATCTGAAAAGCCCAAGTCTTCCGCAAGAAGTTCGAAGAATATATCTCCGGCGAAAGACTACATTCTAGCTCTTAGGGAACCAAGCTTAAATCGTTACATACAAGCCTCTAGTATCCAAACGACGTTACACGAACCCATAGCTAAACTCAGTTGTTCGTAGTTCTACAAGCTACCTTCTTGTTCCCTATCCCTTTAACCTAAGCTCAATAGAACATATCCATAGCTTAGACGAAGGAGTTCATATTTGAACTTAATCCTTATTGTAAAAGGACTCCTTCATAGTTGGAGAGTTTGTCAAACACTTCAGTTTGATAACCGTGTAAACTGAGACTTGCTCAATATAAATTCCAAGACGCAGCTTTGTCCAGTGTACAAGCTGACTGAGACTAACTCAGTATAATACATAGCCTCCTGATCTTTTGGGACTGTGGACGTAGGATTTTTGTGTCCAAACCACTTTAAAAATCTATGTGTCTCTTATTTGTGTTCTCTTTACAGTTGCATTGATTTTAACTGTTCATACTAAAAACTATCCTTTAAAATCATTCAACTGAGTTTCAGCAAACTTAACTGATCGCACTAATCTACTGAAACTGTTTTATTAAAAACGTTTTTCCAACTCAACTGAATTGGGCCTACACTATTCCACACCACTGAACTCTATCTGCTGATACTGAATTCTGATGCTCAGTCAGCTAGCAGATCTCAGTAGAGTCAGTCACTCTGCCAACACGATTCAGAACAGCTATCTAGTTTGCTGAATTCTTTCAATACGATACTATCCTAAAAAGGACTGTTCGTGTTTAAGTTGAGAAAATCGGTTTCAGGTGTATTCACCCCCCCCTCTACACCTGAACGTGCTCTCGGGACCAACAATATATAACTGTATTTTGACTTAGGCGGCTAATATGATCATTGCCTATTTTATAAAACTTAATCCTAGCCGTCCATCTCAAAAAGCGCATTCAAACTGAGCCATTGATATTTAACTGTTTATCTTCCTTAAGATATATATACACGTTCAAATGCTTGAAACCACCATTACTACTCTGCTAATATCCTGCGAACCCTAGATTTTCTGAGATACTCTCCATTTCGTAACAAAACCTATCCGTTAAAATTGCTCTGAAAACTCTTTGGTAACTTTCAATGATCATTCAGTATCGTATGAGTTTATTTTTCTTATATCTTATTGAATACTGACTTATACTGTGTTTGCAGATTACTAAAATGACAGGAAACGTCGTATATGCTGCAGTTGATATGCAAGAGATCCTTGAGAAGGATCGAGTCTGGTGTGAACCAGTTATGGAGTTCGATTCCTGCAACTTGGACTATATGGAGGAGATCTTCTACGCCCTTCGGGAGATCGGGCTTGAAGGATTTCTGACGAGGAAGCCGACATTCTTCCTCCCGCGACAAGTTGCTAAGGTCTATCTGAACTCAAACTCAGTAGACAGAGACATCCGAGGTCAGTTCGTGGTTCATTCAGTAGGCGACCCCTCGCGTACAACTATTGAGGTCAAACAGATATTCATCCGAGAAGCTCTCCAGAAAAGCTTCAATCTACCAAACGAAGGATTCACCACAGTTGCATACAAGGATGACCTGATGAATGAATACCTGAGTGAATTCTGTGGGAAGCCGACGACTTTCAGAGCCGCATTTCCTAAGAATGCCATGCTCCCACAGTACCGAGCCTTAGCCTATGTCGTGACTCAGTTGTTAACGAGTCAGACTGGCTCCTTCGATCAAGTCTCTAGGCCCAAAATCTAGCTGATGATGGCCATACATGACAGAGCGAAGATTAATTGGATGGAATTATTCCTTAAAGAATTCATGACGCAGTCAGCAAAGTTCGACAAGTCAACCAGACGGCTGAGCGTCAAAGGCAAGCTTCTGTATGGTCTGAAGCTTTCCGTGATGATCGAAGACTTCTACGGATCGGACAGCATCACCTTCACTGACAAGTAGTACTTCAACGTAAAGAAGGTCCGATTCCAGAATAGGGCAGCGGCCCTTCAGCAGATCGGCTCAGGGCCCGCTGATCCCAAGACCGGGACTCAGAAGACCTCCACTCCAACGAAAAAGAGGTCCCCTCCCAAATCTACTCCTAAGGCGACGACCAAGAAGCTGAAGAATGTCAGTGAGGTCGTGCCAGAGGCAGAGCCTGAGGCAGTTGTTGCTGAGCTTGCTCTGCAGCTGAGGGATGAAACTGAGTCGTCAGAAAAAATACCATCAGTGGAGAAGGCCGTCTCCACTGAACGTGGTGAAACCGTGGACCAAGGGGTCCAAGCTGAAGATGTCCAAACCATGGAAACCCCCTTGGACGTTCCACCACTCAGCAGCATACCATCTGCTGAGAAGCAGCCGTCTCCGATAGAAGTCGAAGACTCGGAGACAGCCTCAGAATCAGAGTCGATCAAGATGGAGGCCTCAGCTCTCAAATCATGAGCCTCCCGAGAGATAGCCGAACTGATTCCAGAGACGCCAACCACAATGATCTGGTACTACTTGCAAGGCAGGCGAGGCTCCATATACTGATCAGATTCCAGGAGTGGCATAACCTGAAAAGACTCATCATCCACCACTCCTGCGAGTAGCTTCATGAAGAGGAGATGATTATCAGGGGGAAGATTGGCTACTCAGAGCCATTTGACCTCGGAACCCTTGAAGACCTGAGGGCCGTGATGCTATGCTGAATGATAGACAACCTGTCTCAGCATCAGGCCCCTCAGACGGGTCTGACCCCGACGGTCAAGACCTACCCCGTGATTCAGGCCCTGAGAAGCCTGATGAGGGATCTCAACTGGACAAGGATACTCCTACATCAACTGCTGAACCGCCACTCAGCATCCTTGATCCAGGACAGTCGGCGGCTGGTACTTCGAAGGCAGCTGAACCTTCTCAGCTCCTTCTTGAGTCTGCTTTCGAAGTAGCGCCCAGCCCGAAGAGCCGACGATCAAAGATAGTGGCCAGGGCGCTGAGGAATCAAGGTACACAGAATCGTCTACTCGCCCGCACCGTCCACAAAATGTGGAGGCAAACCACTGAAGCTCAAAGTGCAGCACTCCAGGGACTCCGAACTACAATTCAGACATCTCCAGTCCCTGACTGCTCCAGCATTCTGACGAATGCACTTGCTGCACAGAAAGCTGACTTTGAGGAACAGCTGAAGACGATTCAGGTTGGCCAGGCTAAATTGCTCGAAGACTATAAGGCCGCACAGACAGCACATACTGAATTCGTCACCTCTATCTCTCAAGCCGCAGATCTCAGACTCCAGTCTATTCAGAAGGCGATTGAAGAGAAAGTGGAGAAACAGCTGAAAGAGTTCTAGATAGCAGCCGATGCCTCCCACAAGAAGTACAGTGCTCAGCTCACTGAGGAGAGGAACGAGTTGCATGAGAAGCTGACTAAGCTGCATAATTCACTAGACGATCTATCTGAAGCTTACAAAAGTCTGGACATAAAGGTGTCAGTTCCACCCCCTACCCGATTTGCTGATGCCAAAAAGGGGGAAGGACTAATAGAAAAAGGAGCTAATGAACTGATACTGAAAGCTCCGAAGAGAGCAAGGTCAGTGGCAGGGGCGACTCAGACTCAGACATCTGCCCCCACTGGACCTACTCAGACTGGCGAGGCCCAGGGTGTCTTAGCAGCAGGAGTTGTAGTGCCTGCTGAGACTGGCCCAAGCGGCTCAGGAGCCAAGGAAGTCGCGACTCAAGCAACCCAGACACCCTCTGATATTATCAAAGAGGTTGTTGAGTACGCTAAGGAGGAGTCAGAAGAGGAAGAAGCTCCTCTACCTCCTCCAGTTGTCGGGAAAGGCAAGAAGGTTCTGAAGTTTCCTACCCCTCCCTCCAAGAAGAAAGGACCCAGGAGGTATATTACTCCGGAGGAGGAAGCTCAGATAGCTGCCGACGAGAAGTTGGCAAGAGAAATAGCTGAAGCTGAAGCTGCGAACAAGCCTAAGAAGAAGCCTGCTAAAGGCAAGACAAAGGCTCCAGCTGGAGGCAAAAAGACTGGACCTAGGCTGCCTCCTAGAACGCTGAAGCTTAGTGATGAAGCTGACAAAGAGAAGGAGCAGCAGCAGCAGCAGACTACTGGGCAACATGGTACGTCTAAGGAAAAATCCTCCACACCTGCTGACTCAGAAGAAGAACAACCTCACAAGCCCTCCTATGTCGCCTCGAAGGAACAAGAGCTTGAAATGGAAGAGATATGGGCTCAGATGGAGCAATACTTGTACAGAGGGGAAGAGGCTAGATAGATTGAAGTAGCTGGAGAAAGACTCAGGCTTGCAGACCTTGAAGCTCTTAGGCTGAAAGCTGAACAAGAAGCTAGAGATGGCAATTGGAACTGGACCCGTCGGACCCGACCTGTCCCGCCCCGCGATGGGGCGGGTAATACCCAGACCCGTAGAAGTACGGGGCGGGTCTGGACCCAACCCGCGTGGGTCCAGAACGGGTCCAGGTCCAATTTATCTACCCGCCCCACCCAGTCCCGTTTCAGACCCGTATTACTATTTTTTTTATTAATTTTATTATGTAATCTTACTTTATGTTATTTGAATTTCCTTGTTCTTCAATTCATACTTTTATATACTAATAGCTGACAACTATAATAAGAAAATCCAAACAAAAATGCTTCCACTAACGAAAATTAATAATTCAAAAATAAGACAATTCAAAATTAGCAATTGAAACGGCGCTAACGGGTCTGGGGCCGGGTAGATCCGCCCCATGCGGGTCCGAGGTTGGTTCTGAGTTTTTGGACCCGTACAAGTCTGGGTCTGGATCTGGGTCTCTGAGTCGAACTTGCGGGGCGGGTGTGGGTACTATACTACCCAGCCCCAACCCGCAAAATTGCCATCTCTACAAGAAGCGAGTCATAGGATTCCTGAGAAAGCTGACATTCCATACAGATACAAAAAAGTTCAGGAAGCCTACTGATCTCAAGATCCATAGATGGCCGAGAGTTGATGAGTGGATGCTGTGGGAAGTTACTCAGAGGTGGGAGTCGCTGAAAGCTGAATTTATCAAGAGGAACTATTTCCGGAGGTTCTGGGATGAAAAGCACAAATCAGTAGCCTTTGTTGAATGGGTTATGAGAGCAGACTTAGAGATGTATGCCAAACTTCAGAAGGCTGTCAAGGACAAAGTTGATGTCAGAGTACCTGCCCCCAGAATCTTGCCGCCTCCACTGAGATTAGACGGTTATGTTCATTATGGAGTGATAGAGAAAGAAGTGACGTTGCTGAAGCAAAATTCTTAGATGAAGAAGACCCAGCTGACTTCGCTGAGATACTGAAGCTGAGGAAGGTCACTTACCGGATGTATGGACTGCCTCTTCTTGAAACCCAATCAAAGGACTTCAAAGACAGGATTAAGCGGTTCAGATGACTATCTTGCTTCTGTATTTCCTTGTATCTTTCTTTTGCTCTTCTTAGTGTAGCAGATGATGTAACTGTACTGAATTTCTTCAATATATATAACATCTCTGTTTTTGGCTCTGACTAGTCCTTATTGTCTAAAAAGCCTTGTCTATTCATGCTTAACACTCAGAATCACTGAAGTGATTACTGACTCACACACTCACTGTTATTATTTATTATCAGATTTTTCTTAGTTAGATTCTGATAGACTGCTTAGTAGTTGAGGGAAAATGTTGTTAGAAACGGGGAAAATGCTGATTAGATTCTGTATAGGTTCTGTCATTTTTGCCCTGATTCCCTCAGTAGTCTAGGACTTGAAGAACAACTCCACTGATCCTACTTGTAATATTTGTAAGGAGCTTATATTTCTGATAAGTCATTGTGTTAGGTTGTTAGGTTTTGGCATCATCAAATAGGGGGGAAATGTTGGGTGATGATTCAGTCCCCAGCAACAGCACAAAATGTTGGGAGATGACTCAGTCTTCTCAGTTGAGAACTAACTCAGTAGCCCTGTGCTCTGAAAACCTACTGAAGATTTGAAGATCCCAAAACTCTATCCTGATTGATGAACCATTCTGTTGTAACTTGTTGTTGTTCTGTCTCTGAGATTTCAGACCCAGCAGACACTCTGCATCTGGTTCAGGCGCTCAGTTGATTACCTGCCTCAGCACCAGAAGTAGAAGACTTAGTAATACTGGACTCAGCAGGAGCAGCATACTGAAAGGAATCAGTGGAACTGAACTCAGCAGGACTAGTTCACTAAACTCAGAGCTGATCCTCAGTAAAGCTGACTCAGCAGGAGCATGCTACTAAATTAGAGATTAGACTCAGCAACGGCCAGACAGTCTTCTGACTGTCAGATTCTCTAAAGTCAAATCAGCAGAGTCAATACGAGGAAGAAAGAAGTCAGCTTTAGATCTCCTTGAAGTCTGTTCTGTCTCAACCACTTTTCTGAACCTCAACCAATGACAAGCAGCCACCTGTCCTATATCTGTTAAAGCTGCAAGTCAACAACTTTTCAGAAATGGAGGGAAAGGACACAGCTACCATACTTCGAAAGAGCCGTTAGCTACCCAAAAGAGAGAGACAAAGGATCGTCGTCTCCAACGGATTTATCATAATCTCTGCTCTATAAATAGAGGGATGAAATCAAATTGAAGAAAAAAGAGACCAACGAGAGAACATACAAGACACACGAACTCAGAGCATTCAAAGAGCTACTCGAAAACGCTTAAGTCTTCCGCAAGTAATTCGAAGAGACAATCTCCGGCGAAAGACTACATTTCTGCTTATAGGGAACCAAGCTGAATTAGAATTATACAGCCTCTAGTATCCAAGCGACGATACACGAACCCAAAGCTTACTCTCAGCTGTTCGTCGCTCTAGAAGCCACATTTCTTGTTCCCTATCCCTCTAACCTAAGCTCAACTGCATAAATCTATAGCTTAGACGAAGGAGTTCACTTCTGAACTGATCCTTATTGTAAAGGACTCCTTCACTGTTGGAGAGTTTTTCAAACACTTAGTTTGATACCTTGTAAACTGAGACTTGCTCAGTATAAATCTCAAGACCAGTGTTTGTCCAGTGTACAAACCGACTGAGACTATCTCAGTATAATACATAGCCTCCTGATCTTTCGGGACAGTGAACGTAGGATTGTTGGATCCAAACCACTTTAAAAATCTTTGTGTTATGTGTTCCTTATTTTACTGTTGCATCGATTTACTGTGCATACTGAAAATATATCTTTCAAATCATTCAACTGAGTTTCAGAAAACTTAATCGACTGTACTAATCTACTGAAACTGTTTTGATAAAAACGTTTTCCTAACTCAACTGAATTTGGGCCTACACATTTCCGCACTACTGAACTCTATCTGATTGGTACTGAATTTTGACTCCAGTCAGCTAGCAGGCCTCAGTAAAGGCAGTCACTCTGCCACGCGATTCAGAACAACTTATCTGGTCTGCTGAATTCATTCAGTACGGCACCCTCCTGAAAAGGACTGTTCGCGTTTTAAGTTGAGAAATCGGTTTTCAGGTGTATTCACCCCCCCCTCTACACCTGAACGTAATCTCGGGACCAGCAAATTGTCAATTTAATCATACATTTTTATACATTGTACAATGCTCATAATATCTGCATAACTATGCTCTTGGTTATGCATAACTATTGGTCCCGATATGATTTCATATGTATTGGGGGGGGGGGGGTACACCTGATGTCAAAAGTTACTCTTTTAGACCAGAGAGAGCTGATTGATAGTGAGTCAGTCGGTAGATGCGGAAAGTGTTAGGCCCTAATGAAAAACGCTTTTCGATGCAACAGTTAAGCTGATAATAATCAATGAAACAAAGAGGATGAAAACAATGCAGAAAGTAAGAGACACATAGTTTTATAGTGTTTCGGATACACAAGATCAAGCGTCCACTTTTCTGCTTTCAGTAGATATCCACTAAGGATACTCAAAGACTGTCGAGTTCAGATCGATTACAATCAACAAACAATTTATCAAACAATCTAGTTAAATATCTATCAATCCAACACTGTCAAGAGTATCAGGTTGGGGTTTGAGACTGTTCAGCTTGGAGTTCGAAATCTGTGCTACAAACTATAATCTTGTGTGTGTTGTGTAGAAGAATTTACAGAAGAGCAATCAGAATTTACCTCAACTTCATCGTTGGCAATCAGACAGATCACTGGATCTGATGTACATTCTAATCATATTCATTCTCAGCATGTATGGGAAGGTAGCCTTCATTAACATCAGATTCACTAATTTCTTCGCTCTTCTTTTCTTCTTCTGACTCGCTGTTAGATGAGGAGGAACATGAAGTGCCACTTTCAACAATGGACTTCTTTCATTCCTTGAGGAATGATGAGTCATTTTTGTACCTAGTTATTTCTGCTGAAAAGTTGTCTTAATTGGCCAATCAGAGCACTTGCAGGAGCTGATTTATATGTTGACATGGCGTGTGACTAGGGTGCAAGGTGGGACGTGTTTAATGGTGAAAAAGACGTGGAAAAATACTTATTTGGATGAAAATTGGATGAGGGAAGAATTCTTGATCAAGTAGAAGATAGACAAAGAAATATTTGATTTCCAAATCTATCCAAATATCTTTTATCTTGTAGATTTGACCTAGCTTAAAGATCAAGATAGAGCAGCCTTATAAAATGAGAGAAGAGGCGCCGAAAATCATACGCTTACACATCTAATTTCCATCTCATTTTCGTTCGAATTTTCATTGGTCATTCCTCGTCGTAACCCTAGTTTCCACCGAAGATTCCAATTTTCAACCGTTTCCGCTTAGTAGATGCAGTTCGAAGTTAGGAGAAGAAGGAGAAACAATTTTATTTTCAGTTTATGCTTTCGAAGTTTGAAGAACATGTTTTAATTTTCATTGCTTTTAATTCCTGTTGCTTTGCAGAGATCGAGAACATCAATCCAGTACTTTCATTTATGTTTACGTCTCGTACTTAGTTAATCCAGTTCGTACTTCATTTTTATGCTCTTATTTCGTATCTCTTATTTCGTTCTTTAATTTCAAGCATGCTAGTCTTAAGATTACATATGTTTTCTTTCCTGTTATGTGAAGTGTCTTGCTTGCACAATCAGTACGTCTGCATGAGTAGCTAAGTTTTCAAGGGTCCGGCGGGATTTGGAACACACACGAAACAGTACATGAGGCAGGTGCTTATAATTAATCAAAAGGGTTTCATGTTAGTTCTAATTTAATTAATCTGACTAGTAATTTAGACTTGATCACCCTAGGTTGCCCAGTATGCAGCTAACTTAGTGCTTCCATCGTTTCTCTTGGAATAATGCTAGGTAAGTAGCAAGATTATTCATAAGAGTAATTTGATTAAACCGGTAGAGACTAGGGGTGTTAAAAAATACCGAAAAATCGGTATACCGCCCATACCGTATCGAAAATATGTCGAAATACCGAATTTTTTGGTATATCGAGATTTTCACCGTACCGAAGTTTTTTGGAATGGTAAAGGTATGAGTTTTCCTATACCGCGGTATACCGTAGCATACCGTGGATATGGTACATATCGAAAGTAACGGTACATACCGTATACCGATAGATACCGTTTGAAACCGAACCACCGGTATGTACCGATGTTACGACACATACCGTGTACCAAATTATACCGATCACGGTATCTACCGCATACCGAAATAATACCGAATGTCGATCTATACCGATCACGGTATATACCGCATACCCGAAAATATATCGTACAGATCTTGTAATATAGTATCTTTTAAATGCAAATTTAATATTTTAGAATTTAGATTCATTAAAAAGTGGTACTTTATTTACATTAGTCATTACGAAAATCATAGAGTTCATAAAGTATTTCATTATATTATTATAAAACTATGATATAATATATACTTTTGTATGAAATGATCAATTGAAATTACTTTTTAATTTTTGTGTCGAAAACGGGACACAAAAACTCTGCTACGAAGGAGGAATTAAAAATATCATGAAGAACTTTGAAATATAATAATATAGATATATAATTAAAGAAAAAAGAAAATATGACATCTTCATGTTTTCCGAAAAATGAGTTCGTTTTTCAAAAGAAGAGATCTCTACTTCCATGTTTCATAAAGAGTTCATATTTTATTTTTTAAAGGTATAGTTATATTATAAAGTATTTTATGATATTATTATAAAACTATGATATAATATATACTTTTGTATGAAATAATCAATTGAAATTACTTTTTAATTTATGTGTCAAAAACGGGACACAAAAAGTCTACTACGAAGGAGGAATTGAAAATATCATGAAGAATTTTGAAATATAATAATATAGATATATAATTAAAGAAAAAAGAAAATATTACCTCTTCATATTTTCCGAAAAATGAGTTCGTTTTTCAAAAGAAGAGATCTCTACTTCCATGTTTTATAAAGAGTTCATATTTTATTTTTTAAAGGTATAGTTATATTATAAAATATTTCATGATGTTATTATAAAACTATTATATAAAATATACTTTTGTATGAAATGATCAATTGAAATTACCTTTTAATTTTTGTGTCGAAAACGGGACACAAAAAGTCTACTACGAAGGAGGAATTGAAAATATCATGAAGAACTTTGAAATATAATAATACAGATATATAATTAAATAAAAAAGAAAATATGACCACTTCATGTTTTCCGAAAAATGAGTTCGTTTTTCAAAAGAAGAGATCTCTACTTCCATGTTTCATATAGAGTTCATATTTTATTTTTTAAAGGTATAGTTATATTATAAAGTATTTCATGATATTATTATAAAACTATGATATAATATATACTTTTGTATGAAATGATCAATTGAAATTACTTTTTAATTTTTGTGTCGAAAACGGGACACAAAAAGTCTACTACGAAGGAGGAATTGAAAATATCATGAAGAACTTTGAAATATAATAATATAGATATATAATTAAAGAAAAAAGAAAGTATGACCTCTTCATGTTTTCCGAAAAATGAGTTCGTTTTTCAAAAGAAGATATCTCTACTTCCATGTTACATATAGTGTTCATATTTTATTTTTTAAAAGTATAGTTATATTATAAAGTATTTCATGATATTATTATAAACTATGATATAATATATACTTTTGTATGAAATGATCAATTGAAATTACTTTTTAATTTTTGTGTCGAAAACGGGACACAAAAAGTCTACTATGAAGGAGGAATTGAAAATATCATGAAGAACTTTGAAATATAATAATATAGATATATAATTAAAGAAAAAAGAAAATATGACCTCTTCATGTTTTTCGAAAAATGAGTTCGTTTTTCAAAAAAAAGAGATTTCTACTTCCATGTTTCATAAAGAGTTCATATTTTAATTTTTAAAGGTATAATTATATTATAAAGTATTTCATGATATTATTATAAAACTATGATATAATATATACTTTTGTATGAAATTATCAATTGAAATTACTTCTAATTTTTGTGTCGAAAACGGGATACAAAAAGTCTACTACGAAATAAATAATGATAAGTATATTTAATAGTAGTATATTTAAAATAAATAAACAAAATATTTAACCCTCCCCCACTATTCCCTAATCCCTAATCCCGATCGCCCGCCCCACCCCACCAACGCCCTAGTCGCGACACGCGCGCGTCGCCCGCCGCCCACCGGTCGCCACCCGTCCCCCGTCGCCCACCCGAGGAGCAGATGTGGTTATGTTCCTGATTTTTCGAGCAAGAGAGAGAGATAGACCAAATTTGTGGATGAGTTGTTGTATTAGGTAAAACTCATGTGATTTCTCTTTGATTTTTTGATAGATCCTAATTTGATGCGATTTTTTGATGGATGAGCAACATACCCCACTATTCCTAATTTTGTGGACAGCCCCCTTCCGTTCTTGATGGGTTTTTTGGTTAATTGCAGATATTTACGGATGTAATTCCTTTATTTCTTGATGGGTTTTTTGGTTTCTGTATCTATTCATTATCTTAGATATTTACGGATGTAATTTGTTGGACGGAAATTGTATGTTTTCAGCATTTGTTCATCTTTAGATTCTTATTTTTAACAGATTTTTTTCCGGTATACTTTATGCTTCGGTATACCGGTGTTCTTTCAGTATACTGTTGCTTTCGGTATACCTCACTGTATCGGTATACCGATTTGCGGTAAGGCATACCGCACGGCCGATATGGCAACAATATGAATACTTGCTCATACCGCACTTACGGCATACCGATCAACGGTATACCGCAATGACCGGTATGGTAATGGTATGCAATTTTCGATACCGCAAGTTTTCGGCACGATATGCGGTATGGGAAAATTTGGACGGTATGCCGTACTGTAACACCCCTAGTAGAGACTATTAGATGCCCAACATACGAGTAGACTCCTATACTAGGCTCCCTTAGATTGATAAAGATGTCTAGTTATTAAATTTATTGATTGCCCAACAATGTAGGTTGTAACTAGATTATGGAAGTAGTCGTTTCGATGCCCAATAAGACAGCTACCGATTAAGTAAATGGGAGTGAGGGTTGTGTTCGTTTAATTACGGCAATCTATAACTAGTTGATTCATGAAATTAATTAATATTAAGTGTCGATGATGGGAAATATCTGTGTGTGAATATTTTGTTGGACCTTTCTCTTAATTGCCCAGTTAATACACTTTATTTCAGTTCAGTTTTTATTATTTCCTAGTTTAGTAAAAATCCAAAACTTGCGTGGTTGCTAACCAAAAAACCAAGATAAGTAGAAAATATCATGTCTAGTCCTCTATTCCCTGTGTTCGATACCCTGTTACTATACTGAATTAATTCTCAAAATTTGCAGGATTATTTGGTGAAAGATAGCGATCACCAAATTAGATTCGTTGCCAGGGAACATTGTTTTCTAGTTCTATTTATTTTGTACTAATCTTTTCGTGCTTTTAAGTGTTGCATGACAAGTCTTCCAGTCCTAATCTTATATTTGATCTTGAGATCGATAAACAGCAAGGAGAAATAGGAAGGAGAGAAAGCTGCGAAGGCAACAAATTCCGTCCGAGGTAGGAAATGTCTTAAATTGCCTAATCAAGAGACAAAATAAATGCCGGTAATCAGACCAACAACTAAGAACCAGAGATTGTGTTGTTTGCCAAAACAAGGTAGAATACTCCAGTAGAAAGTTTAGAACCTGAAGTGGAAGAGATGGCCGACGGAGTCGGTCTATAGAATTTCGGAGCCCTTGACATGGGAGAGGACTTACCCGGTCCAATCCAGATTACCACTGTTGGTCCGGAGACGATAGTCAGGTGTAAAGGGGGGAGGGTGAATACACCTGATCACAGTTTCTTCTTCTCAAACTGAAGGACAGCTGAGCTGTTTAGTGCAACTGATGAACAGTGCCAAATAGTAACCTTCGATCACTGGGTCAGAGTGGGTCAGCAACTGAGCTCTCCTACTGACTTTTGTTAGTCGTTCGAAACTCAGTCGGAGACGTTGTGCGGATAAGTGTGGGGCCCGGAGATTCGTCTCAGTTTTGAAAAACGCTTTTCACAAATCAAGTTCTTTTGGCTGTGCGCTTTTGAAACACGTTTTATGCAAACATATGATTTTGAACATTTATGATATGCAATAAAACAGTAAAGAACACAAGCGATTTAACGTGGTTCGGATACGCAAGATCCTACGTCCACGGTCCTGACAATGGCAGGATAACTTGTTGATTATACTGAGCAAGCCTCAACAGGTATCTGTGCACTGGACAGATCCTTCTAAGTTATAGTCCTCAGCGACTTTACAATTCAAACCGAAGTTCGAAAGGGATGGAATAATCTCCAACTAAGAAGGAGTTCTTACAATAAGAACAATTCACAGAAAGTGAACTCCTTCGAATCTAAGCTATAAATATGGCAATGAGCTTAGTCTAGAGAAGAGAGGGATCTAAATACTCTAGCGTGAAGAACTAAGAATATTCTATGAAAGCAAGTTCTTCTATGGATAATCTTTGAGTTTACTAGAGTGTTCAAAGCTTGAGCGTTTTTCCCTTTTTTTTTATTCCGTGCGTGGTGCTTCAAATATCTTCTCTATTTATAGTTGTGAGCTATGGCATATGTCCGTTGGAGACGACGATGCCACGTGTCACAAGCTTCCAAAGAAAAAGGCCATAATTTCGAATTTGTTGCAGTAGGGCAGTTAATTACTGTACATGAGAGCAACTTTACTGTATAGAGCAGATATGGCGCTGTCGGCTTCTCATTGGTCGAGGTTTGTGGTTGGTGAGAATGTGTAAGAGTCAAAGTTGACTATTCAAACAACCTCGTAAGATCTTCTGCTGAACTTCGAAAAGACTTGTGCGGTCCGGGTCGTTTTTATCGTCGGACACATTAGACTAGATAAGTCTCTGTCTTCTTCGACTGAGTCGGCTGACAAGGAATACATTTACTGAGTAGGTCAGCTGGCGACTGCGAAGGTATTGAGCTTTGCATATGTTCTTCTGCTGATGGCTTATCAGCTGATGGGCTGTCTCCTACTGAGGTTAAGATCAGCTGCTGGCTGAAGAACGCAAGCTCTTACAAAGATGACGTGGGGTTCTGGAAAGTAACTTCGTCAGAAGATTAGTCCAACAGTTTACCCCGTACAGGACTTAGACAAAAGATAATCAAAATAAACAAGTCTAACCTATACATCATCTAATCCTATAGACACACTGCACGACTGATATCAGCTGGGTTTTGGGATCTTCAATTCCATAGTACTACTATGATTTCCCCCAATATTCTTTTAACCACTAGACAGCTGAGTACCATCTACTGACTCATAACCCAACACGCATTAAAGGCAGTTTCAGCAGTAGAGTGCTCCAGTTGCCCAACCGAAGCACCAGAATCCATTGGAAAAGCTTTTGGCTGAAATGGTTTCTTCGCAGAAGGACATCACTGCATTTCAACAACAAATGCAGCGGGAGATCAATCAGACAAAGAAGGATCAACAAGCTACAATGGATCAGTTGACCAAGCAAATGAGTAAGCTGAATTCTACCATGCAGGAGAAAAAGAATTCTCAAGGGCAGCTTCCAGCTCAAACCCAGCAGAATCCAAATGCACATAACTGCAATCAGATTACGCTGCGTGGAGGAAAAGAACTGCCTGGCCCGATTGTGCAAGCGAGACACCCAGAAAAGCTGGCAGAAAAGAAGAAGACCGCGGAACAGCCTGCACAAACCTACCAACCAGAAGAACAGCATGCTGAAGATGCTGAACCAGAACAGAAGGAGGAGACTATCCCGACTAGCCAATCGGAGTCTGAACCGATACTTCCTCCACCATTTCCGGAAGCTTTGGAAAGAAAAAGAACGCCGAACAAGGAAAGCATGGATTACATGAAGTTGTTCGAGAAATTAGAGATAAATATCCCTTTCCTTGAACCGTAAAAATTCCCAAGTTCTGGAAATTTGTAAAGGACTTCATTGTTGGAAAAGTTTCCAAGTTCGGGAAAGTCTTGTTCGATCACACAGTGTCGGCAATTATACAGAAGATGCTTCCTGCTAAATGTGCCGACCCAGGTATGTTCACACTTCCCTGTCTGATGGGTGATGTCATGATTAAACAAGCCATGTGTGATCTAGGAGCATCTATAAATGTTATGCCTTTATATGTATATAATCAATTGGTATGAGCTGAGTTAATACACACTAAGGTGATAATTCAATTAGCGGATAGGTCATGCATAGCTCCGATTGGTTTACTTGAGAACATTTTAGTCAAAATCAACAACTTTGTCTATCCGGCTGATTTTTATGTAATTGACACAAATGATAGGCAAGTTGAAGGAACTGCGGGAGTGTTATTGGGTAGACCGTTTTTAAAGACTGTAAAGGCTATAATTAATGTGGATGAGGGTTCAATAAGTGTGGCATATCATAATGAAACTTATGTTCATAGGATAACTGAAGCACTAAAGAAACCTTACGATCATGAAAATGAGAATGCTTTTTCTACTGACTCCATTGATGCAATTATCCAAGAATATCTTGAGACGTATGTGGTGCAGGATAAGATGGAAGTTACCTTGACTCAAGGGCTGACCGAAGAAGACGTCAAAGATATGAGGGATGAGGAGATCAGAGAAAGCATCTTAGCTCTGTACGCAGCTCCAAAACTGGAAACTGTCAGCAATGTGTCTCAGTTTCCCAACCGAGACACTTCTGAGAAACTGTTGCCATCGATCGTCAAAGCTCCGAAGCTGGAACTTAAACAGCTCCCTACACATCTGACGTATGCATATCTGGGAGAGAATGAGACGCTGCCCGTCATCATCAATAAGGAGCTTGATGACAATCAAGAGACGACATTGCTTGAAGTTTTGAGGAAGCATAAGAAGGCTATAGGCCGGACTTTAGCCGACATTACCGGTTTAAGTCCCGACGTATGCGAGCATTCGATTTTGATGGAGCCTCACAGCAAGCCTTTCCGCGATCAACAAAGGAAGCTCAATTCGAATATGCGGGAGGTCGTACTAATGGAAGTTTTGAAGCTGTTGTCAATGGGTATAATTTACCCCATATCGATAGCAAATGGGTGAGTCCCGTGCACGTCGTGCCGAAAAGTCCGGATTCCAAGTGGTGGAAAACGAGAAGAACGAATTGGTTCGGGTACGCTTAGTGACGGGATGGCGCATGTGCATCGATTACCGGAAGCTGAATTCGGCTACACGCAAGGATCATTTCCCGCTTCCTTTCATCGATCAGATGCTCGAGAGACTTGCGGGGCAAGTCTATTTCAGTTTTCTAGATGGATATAGCGGCTATTTCCAAATCCATGTTCGAGAGGAGGATCAAGACAAGACGATGTTCACATGCCCATATGGAACGTTTGCCTACCGCCGAATGTCGTTTGGATTGTGTAACGCACCGGGCACCTTTCAGAGGTGCATGATGAGTAATACTTGTAGACTCTTGAGCGCAGAACCTGGATTTCCTCATAATCATCTGGATCGTACATATTCAGACATAGATGAACAACAGCTTCTTCTACTTCTCTCTCAATCTCTTTTGTGCACAGCACACCGCGAGTAGTCCTAGGAGGAGGGATTCGCCTGAAGGCTGGAGCTCTGAAGGGTATTTTCTCTTTCTCCATGATCTGGCGGATCTGATTTCTGAAACCCATATCGAATCGACTGATAAGTCCGTCAAAGTGTTGATCAGCTGATTTGTCAGTCTCATAGATACCCCAAACATAGTATCCCTTAATAAAGTCTTCTTTCAGTTCCTCCCACTGCTCGTTGAGCTCGGCTGGCACCCAGTTATCCACATGAGGTGTAGGCTCCTTTTTCATATAAGGTGCCCTTCTGAACTTGGATCCTCGTGGAATCTGCTTCCTTGGATCAGCTATTGGCTTTGCGGATAGGCTAATCATTTTAGCCATGTCAGTTATCCTATTTTTCTCTCTAAGAGCCGCTGCCCTTGTATCTCCTCTCCTGAGATTTAGTCCCTGCAGCGTGGCTTCCCAAGTAGCTCTGTCCTCTGCCTCCTGCTCAGGTGTGAGATTAGTCGGGTAATAACTCTGTGCAGTTGGCTGGACCTCAGACACTAAGGCCTTGGCTAGCTCCTCCTGAGCTTTCTTCTCATCCTCAGCGTTCTTGGCCTTACCCTTTCCAACACCTTTCTTTGGCTTCTTGCCTTTCTTAGCCTCTTCCAGCTGATGCTCATGATCAAGCTTATCCTGATCCTGAAGCTGTTGAGCAATCTGAATATCATAGGCTTCTTGCTCCGCTTTTGATTTGAACTTGCGAGCCGGGGAAAATGGAGAAATGGGTTCAGTGGCGATCTCCATCCCCGATCTCTGCGGTGGTAATACCTGAGGCTCTTCTTCTTCTTCTTGATCCAAGAATGTTGCGATTTCGTCTATGTGCTGGACAGATGAGATGGGAACTGCCTCAGTCACTGTCTGCCTCAGAGGGGTGTATTCCAGCAGGAGTACAACCCACGGGTCCCGGCTGAGCGGCGGCTGACCCTTCTCCTTGAGATGTGCTGGCCCCTTCCCCCTTACTTCCTTCCTCCACCCATTCGACCACAGCCGGTTCCGCCTCAGTTTCTTCCTTTACTTCTCCTTCCCCCTTTTTGTCATCATCTGCCTTAGAGAGGTGAGAGCGGATGGCTTTGATTTCTCGTTCAACATTGTAGACTGATTCTTTAATGAGAGTGGCAGTGGATTTTCGAAGTCTTTGACGAGGTCGCAGTACTTTTCCCAATCTTTTCCTTGATCAGCTCTGAATTGCTTAAGCTGCGCGGCTGACTCCTGACGGAGTTTCAGCAAAGCCTGATCGTGGGAATCTCTCATCTCTTTCTGAATGGCCTTAAGGGCCTCCGCCTGTTGTTTTATAGCAGTTTGTAGGCAGGAGGTGGCCAATTTATTCCTTTCTTCCATTTCGGCCTTGACTGAAGCAAGAGCCTGAGCCAGCTGCTCAGAGAAAATCTTCTGCTGATAGGCAGGTTGAGGGTATTGTGGGTGTTTTGTTAGGTAGGTCATTCTTGAAACTGTGAAAGCTATAATTAACAAGGATTCTATAAGTGTTGCATTTCATAATGAAATCTATGTTCATCACATTGTCGACGCATTTAGTAAGCCATGTGATCATGAGAATGAGAATGCTTTATCTATTGACTCCATTTAAAGCTTTACCCAATAATATCTTGAGACGTATGTGATGCAGGATAAGATAGAGGTCACCTTAACTCAAGGGCTGACCGAATCAGATCTCGAGGATATGAGAGACGAGGAGATCAGAGAAAGCATCTCGGCTTTATATGACACTCCAGAATAGACGATTGTCAGCAGTGTATCTTAATTGCCCAAGCAAGACGCTTCTGAAAAGCTGCTGCCATCGATTGTCAAGGCACCGAAGCTGGAACTTAAACAACTTCCAACACATCTAAAATATGCATATCTTGGAGAAAACGAGACGCTGCCCGTTATAATCAACAAGGAGTTTGATCATAGAGCCGGCAAAATAGGGCTGACCCGGTGGGTCGGCCCCAGGTACCCAAAAAAAGGATTGGGTTGGGCTGTAAAATTAGAAGCTCGAAGGTGTGTTGGGCTTAAAAAGTCTATCCAAAAAATCACGAGCTCTATGGGCTTTGGGCTAAAGAAAGCCTAGGTTTTTTGGGCTAAAAAACCTGCCCGAAAAAAAAATACACAATTGTTAGATAATATTAATATTATTATATAAATATAAATGAAAAAAAGATGCGAGAGAAAAACTTATCACAGAAAGATTCAAAATGCAATTAATATTTGTTGAAACTTGGCGATTTTAAGTTGTTTATTGTCTTAGTTTGAAATTTTGTTTGTAATGTTTATTTATATAAGACTTTGAATTTTGATATTTATTTGTACATTAATTTATAATATGATCTATTTAATTTGTTTAATTACTTCATAATTTGTACTTTATTTAACATTAACATATTTAGTTTAAATCATACATATTAATTTTATTTTTATACAAAAAATATATAACTAAAAAATAATAGAAAAATAATAAATAAATTAGTGGGCTATGCCCGCCCGCCCGCTCGAAAGCCCGGGATTGGGTTGAGCTTCTTAAATCACAGCTCGGTGAAGTACCGGGCGGGCTCGGGCGGTCTTAAAAATTGAATTGGACCTGCCCATTTTTCCACCTCTAATGAAAATCAAGAGAAGGCATTATTGGAGATCTTGAAGAAGCATAAGAAGACCATTGGATGAACCTTAGCCGACATCACTGGCATAAATCTCGATATTTGCCAGCATTCTATCCCTATGGAGCCCAAAAGCAAGTCTTTCCGGGATCATCGAAGAAAGCTCAATCCGAACTTGCGAGAGGTCGTGCTAAAAGAGGTGTTGAAGCTCTTATCCATGGGGATTATCTATCCTATATCGGATAGTAAATGGGTGAGTCCCGTACAGATCGTGCCAAAGAAGTTCGGATTTCAAGTGGTCGAGAACGAGAAGAATGAATTGGTTCCGGTGCGCTTAGTGACGAGGTGGTTCATGTGCATCGATTATAGGAAGCTCAATATGACAACACGGAAGGACTACTTTCCGATTCCATTTATCGATCCGATGCTTGAGAGACTTGCGGGGAAAGTTTATTTTAGCTTTTTGGACGGATATAGTGGCTATTTCCAAATCCATGTGCGCGACGAGGATCAAGACAAGATGACGTTCACATGTCCTTATGGAACATTTTCTTACCGTTTAATACCATTCCGGCTATGTAATGCGTCGGGAACCTTTCAAAGGTGCATGATGAGCATATTTTCGGACTTATTGAGAATTACATAGAGGTTTTTATGGACGACTTCACCATTTATGGTTATTCTTACACTTCACTTAGATAAGGTCCTAGCCCAATCCATAGAGAAGAATTTGGTATTGAACTACGAAAAATGCCATTTGATGGTGACCGTGGGGATCATGCTCGGTCACTTCATTTGAAGAAGAGGTATCGAAGTCGAGAAGGCTAAAGTTGAGTCTATTGCAAAGTTTCCGCACCCTACTATGCCGAAAAAAGTTTGTAGTTCCTAGGGCACGGCGGTTTTATCGGCGGTTTATCAAGGATTTCGCAAAGAATGTTCTACCGCTTACAAGGCTACTTCAACAAGACGTCGAATTCGACTTCGATGATAAGTATAAGGAATCTTTTACCCTCCTAAAAGACAAGCTTACAACAGCTCCGGTGATGCAGCCGTCGGATTGGAAATTATATGTGATGCCTCCGATAGTGCAATCGGAGCACTGCTGGGACAAAAATTCGGAAAGGAGAGCCACATGATTTTACTATGCAACAAAGACATTGAATCCGGCTCAATACAACTATTCCACCATGAAGAAGGAGTTGTTGGCGATATTATTTACCTTTAACTAGTATCGCTCTTATTTACTAGGCTCGAATATCATCGTGTATACCGACCACACCGCCGTCAAGCACCTACTAGCGAAGAAGGAGTCAAAGCCTAGACTTATTCGATAGGTTCTACTTCTACAAGAATACGATTGGGAGGTGAAGGACAAGAAGGATGCTGAAAACCATGTGGCAGATCACTTAAGCCGATTAAATCAAGAAGGCGATGGAGCCAATTAAGGAGACTTTTCCCGAAGAACACTTACATGCTATTTCAGAAACTATATCCAGTCTTGCCAAGGTACTGCCCGAGCAGTGTTTTGCAGTTAGAGTCTAGGGAGTATCTCAGTTGGCCAATCAAGACACTACTGAACCAGAATGGTTGCAAGTTGTGGGTAAGGTTTCTAATTTACCTATGTTTGCTAATATTGTGAATTAATTGTCATCTAAGCAGCTTCCACCCGAGTTTACTCATGCTCAAAATGCAAAAAACCGAGTGTAAGCAGTACTTTTGGGACTCCCCCATCCTGTGAAAAATGGGAGTCGATCAAGTGATTCGTAGGTGCATTCCCGAAGACGAGCAAGGAGATACCTTATACAATTGCCACTCATCCGCTTATGGTGGACATTTCGGTCTAAAACGAACCTCAACAAAGGTGTTAGATGCGGGATTCTTTTGGTCGAGCCTTCACCTCAACGCCTATAAGTACTGTAAGTCATGTGTACGTTGCCATATGACCAGTAATATATCCATGAGAGATGAGATACCTCAAAAGCCCTTGAGATTTTGTAAGATATTTGATGTATGGGGTATGGATTGCATGGGTCCGTTTCCTAATTCAAAGGGTAACTTCTACATTTTACTTACCGCTGATTATGTTTCTAAATGGGTTGAGGTAAAGGCTACAAAAACTAATGACTCTAAAGTTGTTACAGGATTTCTTTGCACTAATATTTTTTGCAGATTTGGCGTACCCAAGGCCGTTATAAGTGACCAAGACACTCATATTTGCAACCGCACAATAGAGTCATTGATGAAGAAGTATGGAGTAGCCCACCCGATTTCTACCGCATACCATCCACAAACGAATTGGTAAGCTGTCCAACCGAGAAGTCAAGACTATATTGATGAAGACGGTCAATCCATCAAGGAAGGATTGGAGCACGAGGCTGGATGACGCCTTGTGGGCTTATCGAACAACCTATAAAACTCCTCTCGAAATATCTCTGTATCGATTATTTTTGGCAAGCTATGTCATCTGCATGTGCAACTGGAGCACAAAGCTTGGTGGGCATTCAAGAAAATCAACATGGACCAACCGAATGTGCTAAGGAGATAAAATATCAGCTTCAATAGCTTGAAGAGATTTGGTTGGAGTCCCATAATGCAGCAATGTGGTATAAATATCGTACCAACATATGGCACGATAAAGCCATCCATTCAAAGAAATTCAAGCCGGGGCAGCTTGTGTTACTTTACCAATCAAGCCTCTGGATCATGCCGGGAAAGCTTAGGTCCAAATGGATTGGTCTGTTTCGGGTTCACTCTGCTTGGCCAAGCGAAGCAGTGGTAATACATAAACTCGATTCTGACAAAACTATCACCGTCAATGGTCATCGCCTTAAAATCTACCATGCTGCTGCGATGATGGAAGATATGGACGAGCAAGGCTTGTCCATTCCCTCTTATGTTTGACTCTTTGAAGAAGATGTTTAGCTGAAGACTCTAAAGAGAGGCGCTTCCAGGAGGCAGCCCACGTTTTTATATATTTCCGTTATTTTGTTTCGTTTTTTTATGCTTGGTGTTTTTCTTCTATTTCAGATTTTTGGCTAAATGTGGAAAGACCTTAAGGAGATGCAATTATATGGTGAATTTAGAGAGAAGAATTCATGGAGGGATCCAATTGAAATTTCGAAAAGTTTGGAGGACCTACTTGAAGTTTCCAAGGTTCTAAAGGTGTTGATTTGCATGGAGGAAACTTTGTTGGGGTCAATTGAACTTGATAAAAAGTTGTGGACTCAATTGCATAAAGTTGGGGTGACTATCCTAATTGTGCAAGTGGAGGGACCAAAGTGCAAAATTCTACATCTATATAACGGAAGGGATCTTGAAACCCTAACCACTTGACACTATTCTCCTACTTTTCCCCTTACTCACGCCTCCCCCTACTCTCTCTCTCTAAATCTTTCAAACTTCTTCCACACCATCTCCATTACCCAACCAAGCCATCACACTACCACTCCATGGCGCCAAAGAATAAGATCAGAATCCTTGCTGCCGCCCGCTTGTTCGCCTCCGTCCAGTCGGACCCTGAGAAACAACGCCATTGTTACGCTGTCGCCGCGCATCGCGGTGTCGTGCCCATCCGCCAAGTACCGTTCATCGACGCTGAAGTTCAACCACCACTGGAATTTGATTACGTCCAAGACGAGCCGAACTCGTCGCCGGAAGTTGAAGATCACGGTCCGCCTACTCACTTTGCTTCAAAATCTTCTTCTCCACCGAAACCGCCAAGGAGATGGTTACGAAGTAATGCGGGTGTACACATCCAAGAGCCGACTCAACCGCTAAGGGTGGTTACTCCCGAAGCAAGTCCCGAACCTTCTCTGGAGCCTACACTGCAACCCTCAGAGCCAAAGAGACGGTTACAAAGTAATGCAGGTGTACACATCCACACGTTTCGTGCATGAGGCCTCATCCTCCAATCCACTTCCCCTCACGGCGTCTATGAGTGGTTGTCGTTCGTTGAAGAACAACATGTACAACCGCCACCACAATTCTATGGTGGAATCAATTGGGAGGAGAGCATTCGAGGTGACTACCGAGCAACGAGAAGGACTCAAACTATGTGTCTGATGACCACAACGGTATCTTCGAAGGAGACTTCAACTTGAGCGGCCTCTCTTTAGCCGACTCCGACTCTTCGACCGCCTTTCCTCAAGAGAACATGTACGACAACCGCACAATCATCCACTTGGACACTTCCGAAGTCGTCGTCGCCCTTGCATGCTTTGAGATCAAATACATGGACAGCCGCCTCTTGGAGCACGAAGGCAAGAGTTCCGAAGTGGACGACTAATCGACCGTAACTTCCTTCGACGGGCATGTATTATCATTCCTTTTTATACGTATTTCGGTCGTACTGGATGGTCGGGGTTGTTGGAGTTGCATCACTATGCATGTTATAAGGAGGTGGCTAAGGAGGTCTTTAATACTTTCCGTTTCGAGCTTGATAAAGACTTATATGTGCCATGTATTGAGTTTCACTTGTTTGGTAATTATTATCATATGTTGTTGGGTTATGAGTCAGTAGATGATACTTAGCATTTTATTGGGTAAAATAATATTGGGGGAAATCGTAGTGTTCATGTTATGGAATTGAAGATCCCAAAACCCAGCTAGTATCAGTAGTGTAGTGTCGATAGGACTAGATGATGTAATAGGCTAGACTGATTTCGATTTCTTTATCTTTCATGTCTATGTCCTGTACGGGGTAAAATGTTGGATTGATCTTCAGTAGGAAGTTACTTTCGAGAACCCCACGTCATCAGTGTAAGAGCTTGTGTTCTTAAGTCATCAGCTGATCTTCGCCTCAGGAGAAGACACCCTATCAGCTGACAGACATCAGTAGAAGAACCTTATACAAAGCTCAGTACCTTTGCAGTCAATAGTTGACTACACACAGTAGAATATCTTATCAGCCGACTCAGACGAAGAAGATGGAGACTGCATCAAGTCTACTGTATCCGTCAGGAAACGACCCAGCTATTAACATCACTCGAAAGTTAGCAGAAGATCATACGAGGATAAGTGAGAGTCAACTCCGATGAAGACCGATGTCTGACATATCTCACCTACCACAAACCTCGACCAATGAGAAGCCGTCAACGCATTATCTGCTCTGACCAACTAAAGCTGCTCTCATGAACAGTATCAACAACTCTACTGCAACAATTCGAATATTTGGTCGTTTTCTTTGGAAGTTTGTGACACGTGGCATCGTCCTCTCCAACGGGCAAATGCCTGGGTCACGACTATAAATAGAGAAGAAAATCCGAGCTCCACGCACGGGATATCAAAGGGAAAAACGCTCAAGTTTTCGAAAAAACTCTAACGCACTCAAGAGAAATCCAGCGAAGAACTTGCTCAATAGAATACTCTTAGTTCTTCTCTCTAGAGTTCTTTAGATCCCTCTTCTCTAGCTAAGCTCAAAAGTTCATATCTATAGCTTAGATTCTCGAAGGAGTTCACTTTTAGTGATTGTTCTTATTGTTAGAACTCCTTTCTAGTTGGAGAAAATCCCCTCCCCTTCAAACCTCGGTTTGATTTGTAAAAGTCGCTAAGGACTATAACTTAGAAGGGACTGTCCAGTGTATAGATACCTTGTTGAGGCTTGCTCAGACTAATCAACAAGACCTCCTATTCAGCAAGACCGTGGACGAAGGATCTTGCGTATCCGAACCACGTTAAAAATTTCTTGTGTTGTTTACTGTTTTATTGCATTGCATACAAATTGCTTACAAAGTCATATCTTGCATAAAACGTATTCATAAAGTGTACTAGCCAAAACTATTTAACTTGTGAAAATCACGTTTTCAACTGAGACGAACCACCGGGCCCCACACTCTTATCCGCACTAAGTCTTCAACTGAGAATCAACCACTGACTAAAGTCAGTAGGAGAGATTCAATAGTTGGCTCACTCTGACCCGCGATCGAAGGTGACTATTTGGCACTGATCATCAGTCGCATCCAACAGCTCAGCTGTCCTTCGCGTTTGAGAAAAGAAATAGTGCTCAGGTGTATTCACCCCCCCCCCCCCTCTACACCTGACTCTCGTCTCCGGACCAACAATTGGTATCAGAGCGACGGTGTTCTTCTGATCATCGGTTCTGAAACTACTGGTCTTCTCGAACAAATCCTAAAAACGTTTTTCACTGCACAAACATGTCATCATACATCCTTATACTCTTACCCATAATGTTTGATATGTCAGGTATTTGGATGGTGCCGATGTTCTCCATAGAGAACTATATGGTATGGCGCGTGAGAATGGAGGCGCACCAACATCGCTGCATAACAGCATGACGGATGTCCTTGAGACAGGACCCATCATTCCCATGATCGACAGCGTACAATTTGCAGCTGCGGGAGATGTAGGAGCACAAACTGGTGCTAAAGTCGCGAAAGACAAATCTGCCTTCACGTCAGAAGAGAAAAAGCTGCACAACCTCGACCGAGTTGCACGTAATGCAATCCTGACTACGCTCAACGATTCACACCTCGGGAGGGTGCAAGACTGCAAAACGGCAAAGGAACTTTGGGACGCCTTGGCTGTACTGAGCCAAGGAACCCCGCAGATCAAAGAAAACAAGCTCGAGTTAGAGCTACAAAAGTTCGATACATTTGCCATGGAGCCCAACGAAACCATTGACGAGCTAAGCGTCAGATTCACTAATCAGATCAATGTGATCAACGGGCTGGGGAGGACGTTCACGAACAAAGAGATGAACACGAAGGTCCTGAGAGCGCTACCTCGACTGAAGTGGCTTCCTTTTGCTACTTATTTACGTCGCTCAGATCTTAATGCTCTAACTCCTGATGTTATCTTTTCAGAATTAAAAACGGAGGAATTTGAGCACAGCCTACCCCAACGATGTTCCAGTGTAACGCCCCAATTTTCAAAACTTAACGAGGGACGTTAATTCATGCTTAACGTGCATATTTCAATTCTTTCAAAACATTTTCATGGAAAAGAATCATTGAAAAACTCAATTTATTTTACTTCTCAGCGGAAGTCTTAAAATAAAATCAAGTGCAACAATTAGTTTTCGAAAATAAAATGACAGTTCATGATAAAACTAGTTTTAATGCATAAATAAGTTTCATAAATCCTTCATCGTGTGACCATCACCACCTACACCTCTACGCATCGGCCGAACTATTTCCTAAAAAATGTTAAAATGATAGGGATGAGTACGACTACTCAATGGGAGAAGTACACATTTACCAAAATTATATACCACACCGATAAGACATGGAAAATTAGATCATGGAAAGAGATACTCGGTCACACAGACCATAACATTTTCATAGGCCCAATTACGACCTATTCTCATAGAGGATCTAATTTCGATCCTACGGCCCAATTCCGACCGATTTTCATTGAGGACCCAATTCCGATCCTACGGCCCAATTCCGACCGATTTTCATTTAGGATCCAATTTCGATCCAAGGATCCCATTTTGACCCATCCTTTCATGTCTGTCATAAACACATGAAATATTGAACATAACATATAATAAAGATAAACGGTAACATTCCCCACCTTAACCTTGACTTCGAAAATAATGGATATCAGATGTTTAATTCCTGCGCGCCGATCCTATAAATGAAAATTTATCTTAATGATTCATGAAAGTCGTGTATGTATTTCACATATAAAATATTTCATAAATTTCTTATTATTTAGCATGCCAGTGAAAACGTAACACAAACAGTTATCTTATAAATATGTTTCAACGTCCCATATTAACTTGTGCAAAATACCTATTTAAAAAAAATCCACAGAACATGAATTCATTCATAAATCTTAATTCTCTACACATAGATTCCTTAATGAGTCTAAATCACACCAGATTTGGTTTCATATCAAAATAATAAGTCCTCTAAGAGTTATAACCAAAACAGTACCTACTGCGTCAACAAAGGCGGTTTCTGACCTACTGACCTTTAATTATAAGCTTCGGGAACTAAACATATTTTAAAAATTCTAAGATTTAACAAACATCTAGGGGACATACTTATAAATATCATATCAAAATTTCAATCTCTATAGATAAGTAACGACTTCATAAAATACAGAATAGTTTCCACCAAAAACCGAATACGAAAATGCATGCTCCGACTGACTACCCGGACATTTGTATTACACTGCTTTCAAAACCATAAGTTAAAAATACTACATAAATATTTTTAAACACCCCAACGTGTTTGGAGTATTTAGGAAAAAGAATCAAGTCAAAATCAGTTTTGTGGAGTGAGATATAAATATTTTACTAAGCCCTATCCAGAGAGCATGGTTTCTCGGTAGTGTAAAAGTAAAAATTCATTAAAAATATAAAGACTTGTTTAAATATTCCCAAGATTTACAGAACTCTTAAAGACATCCAAAATTGTATCTCTATAATTTTTCTGGAATTTTTCAAGTAGCTTAAGATCATGTATTTGGCCTTGGAACTCTGGGCAGAAAAGGTAAAATTGCAGGACAGATTTATGTTCTCATGAAACTTAAACATTTTAACAACCAAAGAATTGACATATTAGAATCAGACACATCAAGAAACAAATTAACAAATAAATAGTACACGTATCCTAAAAATTCTATATTTTTAATATGAATGACCTAACATGTATTATATCCCATTAAAATTAATCATAATCGAAAACAATGTAAATAACACATGAAAAACAATTTCCTTTCAAGATCATGAACATGCTGTCAGAAACTGGCAGATTACGAATAACAATTTTAAAAAATTACTTAGATGCTTGAAAAATTATAAAAACATAAATGAGTATACTAGACATACCTAGAAAGCTTCTCCTAAAATTTCACAATGATATGATGCTGGGAAGGTACGTAAATAATTCTTGAAACAGTTCGCAGATATGCTGGCAGATTTTCAAAAATTTTATGGGATGCTATATTATGAGCGACTAAGGGGTATTTATAAGCCTAAAAATCATTATCCAAACATCCCTAATCATATAAGGTATCAAATATATTTTATCCATAATTATTTTCGTCCTTATATATTTTATATAGTATTTATTTTATCACTTACCATATAAGACATTCAATCCTACATAAATTAGGATATGGATAACCACAACTAGATTTTATCCTAAAACATATATATCACACATAAAATATCTATTTTAATCATAAAACATAATATAAAATTATCTCCTAATAATTTAATATAATAATAAATATTATATCTTTTATGAATCCTAGTTGGTTTAGGAAATCCAAAATAAATAAATATTACTCTTGCCTAATAATTCTAATATTATTTCTATCTCAACCAAATAATATAATCATAATATGACATACACAAACACATTTGAAGTTCAAAATAAATTTACGTAACAAAAATGATTTAATGACAAATAAGATAAATGCTTTAATTTTTTATTTTAATTTCTAAGGCGCGACTTACAGAACAAAAACACTTGATAAATACATGAATAAATATGCAGTGCATTTTATATTTGAAAATTTCGGGGCGTTACATCCAGTGCTCCAGCTGACACACAGATTGATCATGCTTTCAAAGCAACAGTCATCAAAACTGCAGTCAAACCCATTTCTTCTAGCAAGGCAGTGGCCACGACAGAAGCAAAGTCCTCTAAGACATCTGGCACTGACCAACTTGCACTTATGGCTCTCAAATATCAAAGAGAAAAAGAGAGAGTCAGAAAGCTAAAGAAATATCACAGAGATTCTCCCTCAGATAAGAAAGATTATCGAAAAAGGGAAGAATCTAAATCAACTACTGATTGCAGGAACACAAAACCTGCTGCTAGTCCATCCAACGACTCAGCTGGAAAAAGCAGCAGAACGTCTGTGTGTTACAACTACAAGAAAGAGGGACACTATCAGTACGACTGTCCCGAACTCTCAACTGCTCAAAGAGCAGAACGGCAGGCCAGACGCGAGAAATTTGCCCGAAGGAGGCAGGCCTACATCGCCGGAAAAATATTCGATGACTCAATCGAGGAAGATACATTCATGTATTCTTCTGAAGATGAAGCTGCATTTGTCGCTGTTGAGATCGGAGAGACAGATCCTGAATCAATTGCAGAATACTGTCTGATGGCCGGAGAAGAGGCTGAGGTAAATTCTAAACTTAATATAACCTCTTCTTCACATAGCACACACGACACGTGCTCGCTCACAGATGAACCTCTAGACGTGGTACAAGCCTACGATGATCTACTAGAGGAGCAGATTCAGCTGAGCAGAGAGTTCAGCAGAACCATTCAGGAACTGGAACAGGTAAAGGCTGAAAATCAGAGACTTTCTTCTGATTGTCAGGTAGGTCTCTACTGATTCCGAGAATCTAGTTGTGAGACTCAAGGAAGATATTAAATCTCTTATGACTAAGTCTCAGCTTCAAGAAAGTCAGATATCAGTTCTGACCAAGGACAATTCTGAGAAAGATACTGAAATAGCCCGACTCAGTCAGAAGCTTGCAGGAGTTGAAAAGGATTATGAATCACTTTGAAGAAGTGATGAGGTCTCGCGAGAACTGATGACTGAACAGTACCTAGGAGCGAAAGAGAAGTTGGAAAGCATGCTTAGAGCTCAAAGGCCAACGATCATGAAAGAAGGACTCGGCTATACTCATGAAGCTTCCACTTCAACGTCAAAAAGCTCAGAAATGCTGGCTGATAGGTTCGTCAGAGGGAAGGTTCAGGCTACTGACTCAACACCTCAGGCGAAGAACAAACAGAAGATGATTGCACCTCAGCCGAGCAACAAGAAGCAATTGACCAAAGGTTCTAGCCCCAGGACACCACGATCAAATTCAGGGGGAACCAAGAAGGTCAGATGGGCAGAGCAGTACAGTGAACCGCTACATGAGCATCCAGCACAGTATGGTTCATACTACTATGAGCCAGGGTCAGGAGGAGCACACAGCCTAAGAAGAAGAAAGCTCCTGAACCCAAAACTGCCAGAAAGTCAGTATCTCCAAGTCCTAAGGAGAAGAAAGCTGACAAGGTTCAGAAGAAGAAGTCTCAGACTTCTAAGGTCCCAAGACAAATCCGGGTTCCGAAATCACCCACTAACACTTAAGGACCCAAACTAAACCAAAGGGTACCTAAAATTGTTTCTGTTTTGCAGGTGCATAAGGACCTTTGGATAGTGGACAGCGGCTGCTCGAGACACATGACTTATCAAAAGAGCCTGCTGACCAACTACGTACAAGAAGGTGGTCCGAGAATTGAGTTTGGTGACAACTCTAAAGGCTATACAAGGGGATACGGAACACTAAATATTTCGGACTGCTTCAGTTCCAAGAGTAACATATGTTGAAGGACTTCAACATAATCTCCTTTCTGTCAGTCAATTCTGTGACAATCTGAATAGAGTTATCTTTGACGCTGGTTTCTGTGATGTTGTTGACAAATCTATAGGGAAAACATTGTTATCAGGCTCGCGGAGGAAAAATATTTATGTTGCAAACTGGAAAACCGCAGAACCTGAGGCTTGCTTACTTGCACAGACAAAATCTAGTGACAAGGCAGGATGGTTATGGCACAAGAGACTCAGCCACCTGAACTTCAAGACTATGAACAAGCTAGCCAAGAACTCTAAAGTCAGAGGACTGCCCAATGAATCGTTTATCAAAGACAGAAACTGTGAAGCATGCTTGAAGGGAAAGTAGACAAAGAACAGCAATCCACCAATTCTGTCACCTTCCACTGATGGAATCCTTCAACTGCTACACATGGACTTATTCGGGCCAGTCTCTCCAGTGACTATAAGAGGCAAGAAGTATGCCCTCGTCGTTATTGACGATTATTCAAGATATACGTGGGTCATCTTCATAGCCAACAAATCTGATGTCATGACTGAGTTACCAAAACTACTGAAGAAGCACAGTGTGGAAAAGGACATCAAGATTCAGAGAATAAGCTCAGACTGAGGAACGGAATTTCTCAATTCAGTAGTTAAGGAGTACTGCGAAAAAGAGGGAATTAAGCACGAGACATCAGCAGCTCGCACCCCTCAGCAGAACGGACTTGCTGAACGCAAAAACAGAACACTTAAAGAAGTAGCAAGAACGCTCCTAGCAGACTCCGGACTACCCTCTAAGTTTTGGGCTAATGCTACTGACACCGCCTGCTACACTCAGAATCACTCACTGCTTACATAGCAACACATGAAGACACCTTACAAATTATGGAAAGGGAGAATTCCTTCTATTTCTCATTTTCATATTTTTGGTTGTCCTTGCTTTATCCACAATAATGGAAAAGATCAGTTGAAGGTCTTTGATAGTAAATCTGATCAAGGAGTATTCTTAGGATACTCTCGAGTCAGTAAAGCCTTCAAAGTCTTTAACTATCGGACTCTTTGCGTGGAGGAAAGCTCTCATGTTGTATTTGATGAGTTTGTTACTGAGAACAGGAAATCTACAAAGACAAATACTGAAGATGTCAGCAGCAAGCTACAGGATCTCACACTAAACGACAAAGCCGAAAAGATCCAGCATTGTTAGGATGATGAGTCAGACGATGAGGAAATTCAGACCCATTCCACAGGCAATGTAGCTGACCTGATTGATTCTAATGAACAGAATCAACAAGAGGTAACAACGGTCAATGAGGAAGCCCCAGTGGTAACTGAGACCTCTACTGAGAATATAAACTTAGGGGGAACAACTATTGTTCCTGAGCTAAATGCCCCTGAACCTGGAAACTCAATAGACCCTAACCTTCTTATTGAAGCGCTACGATCGCGAGCAGCACAAAGACGACCGAAATGCCTAACACACTGCTGATGCGTAAGTAGTATCAGAAGAAGAAGCCAGACTCAGACGTTCATGGCTTGACGCTCATTCTTCAGATCTTATTATAGGAGATCCATCAGCAACAATCAGGACGATATCTAGATTAAGTCAAGGAGAAAGCTCACTCTATTCTTGTTTCTTGTCTACAGAAGAACCTCAGACAATAGAGGACACACTCAACGATGCTGACTGGATTATTGCCATGCAAGATGAGCTGAACCAGTTCGTTCGAAATGAAGTTTGGGAGCTTGTTGATAGACCTAGACATCAGCACGTAATCGGTTCTAAGTGGGTCTTCAAGAACAAGTGTGATGAAAACAACGTCATTGTCAGAAACAAAGCTCGACTTGTTGCCAAGGGATACTGTCAAGCAGAAGGGATAGACTTTGATGAAACGTTCGCTCCAGTCGCTAGATTGGAAGCTTTTCGTCTGTTCCTAGCCTATGCAACGCATCAGAGATTTAAAGTAATATCAAATGGATGTAAAGTCAGCTTTTCTGAACGGCGTACTGAAGGAAGAAGTCTATGTGGAACAACCGCCCGACTTTCAGCAGGGACATCAGGTGTACAGACTTCGAAAAGCGCTGTATGGGTTAAAACAAGCACCCAGGGCTTGGTACGATACCCTATCAGACTTTCTGCTTCAGAAAGGTTTTCAGAAGGGGACAGTAGATCGCACCCTATTCAACATAAAGTCAGGAGATGACATCCTACTGGTGCAAATCTACGTGGACGACATCATTTTCGGTTGCAGAAACGTGACTATATGTCAACAATTCGAGAAAATGATGAAGGAGAAGTTCGAGATGTCCATGATGGGAGAGATGAACTACTTCCTTGGATTTCAAGTAAAGCAATCACTTGAAGGAATTTTCATCAATCAAGCCAAATACACTCGAGATCTCCTGATGAGATTTGGCTGCGACTCAAGCAAGCCAGTCAAGATCCCCATGAATACGAATTTCAAAATTGATCTAGATAAAGAGGGAGCTTCTGTTAACTCTACTGATTATAGAGCTATTATTGGTTCTTTATTATATTTAACAGCAAGCAGACCTGATATAACTTATGTTGTAGGTGTATGTGCAAGATTTCAAGCGAATCCCAAGCGAAGTCATATGGACTCAGCAAAGAAGATTCTGTGATATCTGAAGGGAACACCTGACGCATGGTTATGGTATCCTGCTGATGATAATCTTATACTGACATGTTATTCTGATGCTGATTATGCAGGATGCAGGATAGATCGAAAGTCAACTTCTGGAACATGTCAGTTCCTAGGCAGCAAGCTGATATCTTGGTTCTCAAAGAAACAGCATTCAGTGGCAACGTCCACTACTGAAGCTGAGTATATGGCTGCTGGAAGTTGCTGTGCCCAGATCCTTTGGCTTCGACAACAACTGCGAGATTATGGTATATCTCATAATGAAGTGCCCATCTACTGTGACTCCACCAGTGCGATTGTCATAACTCAAAACCCAGTTCTCCATACGAGATGCAAGCACGTGGATATCCGACACCACTTCATCAGAGACCATGTCGAGAAGAAGGACATCAGAATGGAGAAAATTCATACTGACAAACAAAGGGCAGACATACTGACCAAACCACTAGCTGAGAACAGATTCAGAGAATTATCAGTTGAGCTAGGTCTACTGGATCCTACTAAATCAAGTCAGTAGAAGGAAACAGTACGACAGGTCAGAAGACTCAGTACTTGATTCAGTTGGGTGAATCAGATAGTACATAGTAAGGGGGAACGTGGTCATCAGCACATAAAATGTCCTCTTGAGTCTTAACGGTAACCAGATGATCGTAAAAGTTCAGCTGAAGAGGTTTGCGTAGTTTTATATACTTAACTTTATCAGAAGCATGCTCGCATTTATTATTTCGGTCTCTTGCACTCAGTAGTTAATGAGCATTTATTTCCCGCCATTAAATTTTTAAGGTTTAAGTCAGTAGGAAACCGTTCTCATTTAAATGACTTAGACTTTAATGCTGTCTGCAACGCATTTAATGCATGTCTTCTCACCTTACCTTAACTGCGCATATCTTACGTGGGTCTAGGCTAGAGGTGGCCTAAGTAATCATTCCGTTTATAACATCAAATCACAGCCGTCATTAAAACGCGAGATTGAATTTCAGCCGTTGGATCAAAACCGATTGATATGCATATCTTATAAAATCTCTCGATCATCACTCTAATCTATCTTTTTCGCCATTTGTATTCTCAAGAGCTCTCTGCATTCAGTTTCTCATCTTCTCTTAACTGCTTTGCATATCTCTCAAGCTCTTTGTATACGGTAAACTTCACTTCTCTCTGCTTAAAACTCTACTAACTCACTCTATTTTCAAGTGCTAACAAGTTTTTTGCAGATATTCATGGCGATTGTAATGACCCCATCCAACATCGATGAGATTATCAAATCAAAGATTCAGTTTGAGCCTACGATGGCCCTTCATCAGGCGGAGCTTCCCTATCTTGAGCCCATCTACACTGCTCTGGAAGCGTCCGGCCTAGAGCTTCTCATCACGAAGCACCCGAAAGCTTATCTTCCATGACAAGTTGCTGAAGTCTACTATAACTGGAGGTCGATGGAAGATACGGACGGGGAAGTATCCATGTTCGCCTATATGAGGGAGGTGACCCCTCAGAAGTGGGAGTCTGATCACCACGATATTGACATCAGGGCCGCTTTACAAGCTTCTTTCGATCTTCCGGCCCATGGAATCTCCCCTGTTGGATATAAAGAGAAGGAGCTCAACTCCTATGTCCAAAGGTTCTGCGGCAAAGATGACATCACGTTCAAATCTGCGTTGCCAAAGAACCAACTTCTACCAGAGTACCGTGGGCTTGCCTACATCGTCACACATATTCTGATGAGCTCCGCCGGTTCCTTTGATCAGCTGTCTAAACCTCGACTCCAGCTGATGATGATTATAGAGGATGGAGTCCAGGTCAACTGGACAGAATTCTACGTGGCTGAGCTTAAGGCTCAGGCACAGAAGTTTGTCTCCACACCCTCCGGAGAGAGAAGACTCATTAGTGTAGGCAAGCTACTGTACGGGACGAAGATGTCCGTACTGATCGAGGATTCAGTATCGAATCACGCGTCTTTCGCTGATTCACGATACTTCGACAGCAAGCTCATCAAATTCAAAACTAGAGCCGCTGATGAGAAGTCAGTCGGGCGAGGACCAGCCGCACTGAAGAGAGTTACTACTGACCTGCCCCCTCGCGCCGACCCACCTAAGAAGAAAAGGCTTACAAAGGTTGGAGCGTCTGAAGCTCCAGCAAAGCCTGTTTCTCCCCCACCTACTCAGGAGGAGAATATACTGGACGTGGACACAGGCATTGAAGGTGCCACGCTGAAAGACAAAGTCCAGCGAATCAGCTCCGAGGAGGCACACTCGGATGAAGCTGAACCGACTGTGGAGATATCTCCTGAGTGGACGACCATGTAGTCGGCTCGTCTCCGAGCCACAGAAGAAGTGACTACACAGATCCCGGAAATTACCGAACACAAGGATCTGGTCGATATCACGATCAGGGCAAGGACACAGATGCTGCTGAGATTCCTAAGTTGGGATGTTCTCGAAGATCTGATAATGACTCAGTCAGCATTATCCTTACGGACAAAGGAGCAGAGCCTTCAGTCAGCCATAGGGTTTGGAGAACCCGCTGACACCACCACCACCTCCATTAAGATTGGGAGCACAACTGTGATGCCGTCAGGGATTTCGACACCACCACCACCTCCATTAAAAACAGTCTTTTCAAATTGGAGAAGGAGGTGTCTGATATCCGCGCTCGTCTGACCCTGGCTGATGATGCCAAAAACGGGGAAGATAAGACTGAGGCGGAGAAGGCTCAGGTGGATAAGGGATCAAAGGCAAAAGAATTTGCCAAGGGTGAAAGCTTGGCTGCTCAAGCTGAAGCTAGCCCTGCACCCACTCCCAAAGTCCAAAGTCTGGCCATCATACCACTAACTCAGGTGTCGGAGCAGACCGGAGGATCTTCCTCGGCACAGCACATTGAGGAGATCGCTAGGTATGTGGACCAAGACGACCAAGATGACGAACCACTGCCACCGCAGAGGCTGGGGAAGGAGAAAGCTACTGAAAACACTCCACCACCTTTCCCGATGCCTAAATTCCGATCCAAAGCGGAACAAGAGGAGTTCAACAAGAGAGTTGCCCAGCAACTTCAGGATCAGCTCGACTATGAGCAACGTCTTGAAGACGAAATCCAGAAGGCTAAGAAGCCCAGGAAGCCTGTAGGCAAAATCGCTAAGGGCGCAGCCTAAAAGCTTCTGGATGCAGAGAAGAAGAAGAAAGCTCAACAGTCAGCTGATGATGAGGCTATCTCCGATACTGACAACATACCCCTTGCTCAGAGAATGACAGACATTCCTAAACTAACTTCTGAGCAGGAGGCGGAGGACAGAGCCACCTGGGAGGCAACGCTGCAAGGACTGAATCTCCAGAGAAGAGACACTAGAGCAGTTGCCCTCAGAGAAAAGAAAAGACTGGAAGACTTGGCCAAGATCATCGAAGCAACTGACAAGATGGCCAATGAACCTGTCATTGACTGGAAGAAACAGATACCCAGGTCATCCAAGTACTACAGGCGAGGCGCTCCGAGAGCTACTTATCAGAAGAAAACTCCTCACCGCCACGTAGACAAGTGGATACCATGGAATCTAAACGAGGAATGCGAGGAACTCAAGATTGAGTTCATCAAAGGGTACTATGTGTATCAATGTTATCCGACTGAGATTCCGGCATATCAACTTTTCGATGAATTCCTTCATCAATCAAACGTTAGACTCAGAGCACAATTACATATGATCCTAGCTAAGGAGAAGCGGCCACTCGTTGCTCCTGCATTCAGAAGAGTACCTCCTCCCAGGACCACTCGTGGTGTTTTATGCACCAAGGAGATTGAAGACGAGGTCGACGCAGCAGCATATCACCATGATCTTAGTTCTCAGCTGGCCGGTGATCTCGAGGAAATCCAAACAATCCGTGCAAGAATCGACAGGTATTATGGTTTGGATCCTCCTGCTGACAAGTCTGCGGATTTCAAGAGCAAGATTAAGAAGTTCAGACGTTAGCAGCAGTCTTCATATTTCTTGTATAGAAGATAGGAATCATGTAACTCATTTCATATATATAACAGTTCCTTCTTCTAGCCAGACAATCACTCATTGTCTTACGGCTTTTTCTTTGTGTTATCTTTCTCACAACTGATCACTGAAGTGATCTGACACACACTCACACATAACCGTTTCTCTGATGTGCCTATCTGTCAACTGCTGATTTTCTTAAGCCATTTGCTCAGTTTTTACTGAAGTCTTTATGTGTCAGTAGTTTAGGACTTATTCTCTTAGAATTTATAGAGGTTTTGGCATCATCAATTAGGGGGAAATTGTTGGGTTATGAGTCAGTAGATGATACTTAGCATTTTATTGGGTAAAATAATATTGGGGGAAATCGTAGTGTTCATGCTATGGAATTGAAGATCCCAAAACCCAGCTGGTATCAGTAGTGTAGTGTCGATAGGACTAGATGATGTAATAGACTAGACGGATTTTGATTTCTTTATCTTTCATGTCTATGTCCTGTACGGGGTAAAATGTTGGATTGATCTCCAGTAGGAAGTTACTTTCGAGAACCCCACGTCATCAGTGTAAGAGCTTGTGTTCTTAAGTCATCAGTTGATCTTCGCCTCAGTAGCAGACACCCTATCAGCTGACATACATCAGTAGAAGAACCTTATACAAAGCTCAGTACCTTCGCAGTCAACAGCTGACTACACTCAGTAGAATATCTTATCAGCCGACTCAGACGAAGAAGACAGAGACTGCATCAAGTCTACTGTATCCGACAGGAAACGACCTAGCTATTAACATCACTCAAAAGTCAGCAGAAGATCATACAAGGATAAGTGAGAGTCAACTCCGATGAAGACCGATGTCTGACATATCTCACCTACCACAAACCTCGACCAATGAGAAGCCGTCAACGCATTATCTGCTCTGACCAACTAAAGTTGCTCTCATGAACAGTATCAACAACTCTGCTGCAACAATTTGAATATATGGCCGTTTTCTTTGGAAGTTTGTGACACGTGGCATCGTCCTCTCCAACGGGGAAATGCCTGGGTCACGACTATAAATAGAGAAGAAAATCCAAGCTCCATGCACGGGATATCAAAGGGAAAAACGCTCAAGTTTTTGAAACAACTCTAGCGCACTCAAGAGAAATCCAGCGAAGAACTTGCTCAATAGAATACTCTTAGTTCTTCTCTCTAGAGTTCTTTAGATCCCTCTTCTCTAGCTAAGCTCAAAAGTTCATATCTATAGCTTAGATTCTCGAAGGAGTTCACTTTTAGTGATTGTTCTTATTGTTAGAACTCCTTTCTAGTTGGAGAAAATTCCCTCCCCTTCAAACCTCGGTTTGATTTGTAAAAGTCGCTAAGGACTATAACTTAGAAGGGTCTGTCCAGTGCATAGATACCTTGTTGAGGCTTGCTCAGACTAATCAACAAGACCTCCTGTTCAGCAAGACCATGGACGTAGGATCTTGCGTATCCGAACCACGTTAAAAATTGCTTGTGTTGTTTACTGTTTTATTGCATTGCATACAAATTTCTTACAAAGTTATATCTTGCATAAAACGTATTCATAAAGTGTACTAGCCAAAACTATTTAACTTGTGAAAATCACGTTTTCAACTGAGACGAACCACCGGGCCCCACACTCTTATCCGCACTAAGTCTTCAACTGAGAATCAACTACTGACTAAAGTCAGTAGGAGAGACTCAGTAGTTGGCTCACTCTGACCCGCGATCGAAGGTTACTATTTGACACTGATCATCAGTCGCATCCAACAGCTCAACTTTCCTTCGCGTTTGAGAAAAGAAATAGTACTCAGGTGTATTCACCCCCCCCCTCTACACCTGACTCTCGTCTCCGGACCAACATATGTCGTTGGCCGAGTAGAGTGCTAGGCTTGGCATTACGTTCTTTGATAATTTTCTTGAGTTGAAGTATGAGGTAGGTGCCCATTGTTTGCTGAACAATGATCCCCAATATATAGGTTCGATAAATGCATGGAGGCTTTTAGCCCAAAGTGACCCGGACGACTTTGCTACTTCGGGTTCGTTTTATAGCTATATTGAGGATCCGACACTTCGCATTTGCCACTAATACTTGATCCATAACCTAACCGGTAAGAGCATGGCCTTTGATAAGGTGACGGCTAATGAGCTTTACTTTCTATAGTGTATGCATACCGACCGAAAGGTCATTTTAGGTTTTTGGATTGCGAAGAACATGTTTGCCATTGCTAGTCACACTGTACACCACCTCACTTTGTGACATTTGCTTGCTACGTTCATTGAACGTAATTTTGTGATATATGATGATTAGCATTTAACTCGTGTGCCCCCACCCACTGCATTTGATATGTATTTGTTGAGGCACTCTCGCTTGCTGTATAAATTGTCTAACCGGGGCATCCAGTTTTATCCACCGAGACCTTGTGTCTCGAGTGCATCTACTAGCGCAAGTGGAGATTCCATAGAGCTATTGTGCACGGATCTGAACTCATTAGGCCGCCTAATTGACCGACTTTACCGCATTGTGATGAGCTGACTGCTCGCTTGCCCGAGCGAGGCGACCGATGACATTCTTCCCCAATTTTTTTTTTACTTTGTTTCTTATTTTGAGTCAGTTTTTGTGTCTTTCGTGTTCTTACACTTGAGAGGCGAATGTTTATTTTATTTGTCTTTTCTTCTTTGTTTTGTCTTACACTTGATAGGGTTCAAGTGTAAGGAGGGCGTTTTGTTGGGTGATGATTCTATCCTCAGCACTGTTTCACTCAGTGGGAAATGATTCTATCTTCTATACTGAACCAAGCTCAGTAGCCTATGTACTCTGAACTGTTGAGAAGATTTGAAGATCCCAAAACCCTATCTGATTGGTGAACCATTCCGTTGTATATGTTGTTTGTCTCTGAGGTTTCAGACTCAGTAGACACTCTGCTCTGGTCAAGGCGCTCAGTAGCTTATCTGCCTCAGCACCGGTGTAGAAGACTCGGTGATACTTGGACTCGGCGGGAGCAAGATATGCGATAGAGTCGGTCCGAACCGAACTCGGCGGGAGTAGTTCATCTGGACTCGTAGCTGATCTTCGATAGACTTATCTCATTGTCTATCTACTGAATACAAGGTCAGACTCAGGCATCGGCGGATAGTCTTCGGGACTGTCGAATCTTTTGAAAGACAATCAGCATTGTCATATACGAGGATGAGAGAAGTCAGCTTCAGCTTGTCTCGAAGTCTGTGCTGTCTCAACCGCTCTATCCGCCTCGACAAATGACAAACATACACGTGTCATCCTACCTACTAAAGCTGCAAGTCAACACTTTCCGGAAAAGGAGGAAAAGGCACTGTTACCTACGCCAAAAGAGCCGTTTGCTACCAAAAAGAGAGAGAGAGAAGAAGATATTCTCCAACGGATCTTTCTCAATCTCTTCTCTATAAATAGAGGGATCATTCAAGATTTGAAACACAAGAGAGAATGCGCATAAGCTTAAACGACGAAAACATACACAAGCATTCAAACGAGCTAGAACCAGAAAAGCCTAAGTCTTCCGCAAGAATCGAAAGAGTTATCTCCGGCGAAAGACTACCTCTAAGCTCATAAGGGAACCAAGCTGAACCGACAATAAAGCATCTAGTATCCAAGCGACGTGACACGAACTTATAGCTAAACCTCAGCTGTTCGTCGCTCTAGAAGCTACATTCTTGTTCCCATCCCTCTAACCCTAAGCTCAACCGATATATCCATAGCTTAGACGAAGGAGTTCACTTTTGAACCCAATCCTTATTGTATAAGGACTCCTTCACTGTTGGAGAAGTTTGTCAAACACTTTAAGTTTGATAGAAGTGTAAGCCGGGACTTGCTCGATATAATCCCCAAGCCACGGCTTTGTCCCGTGCACAAGCCGACCGAGACTAACTCGGTATAATAAATAGCCTCCCGATCTATCGGGACAAGTGGACGTAGGATTGTTGATATCCGAACCACTTTAAAAATCTCTGTCGTTTACTTACGTTCTTTTCTTGTTACATTGATTTTACTGTGCATACTGAACATCTTATTTAAAATCAATTAACTGTCTCAGTATACTGAACTTCTTATCTACTGAACTGAGACTTAAAACGTTTTCTCATAAAAACTGATTTGGGCCTACACTATTCTGCGCACTGAACTCTTGCTGATCGATACTGAATTCTGACCTAGTCAGTTAGCAGATCTCAGCCGAGTCAGACTTTTAGCCTTTAACACGATTCGAAACGGTTATGCAGGTCTGCTGAATCATTTCAGTACGGCATCTTCCTGAATAGGACTGTTCGTGTTCGAAGTTGAGAAATTTGGATTCAGGTGTATTCACCCCCCCTCTACACCTGAACTCACTCTCGGGACCAACACGTTTTCTTTTATTTTGTCATGCTCTCTCTCTCTTTGTTGCGTCCTTTCTTTCTTTCTCGAGTGCGAGCAAAGTTTAAGTGTAAGGAGCATACCGAAATTTTTGATTTTTTGAGACGTCATTTTCTATGTTCAAGCATGTCTTATTTGTGCTTTTATGTTTCAATATGCTTGGTTGTAGTCTTTATGAAAAGTAGATCTAGGTACATGTGTGTATGCGTATTTGGGATGAGGAATAATAAACTTTGTTGATCGAAATTTTATAAGCTACTCACCTAAATTAGATTTGAGCCTTAAAGTAAGACACTTCCTACTATTTCTTTCTAGAGTGTTATCTACAAAGTCGTAATATGTTTGAGTCAATTGTGATAAATGATAGGAGGCACTAGGAATTTTTAGTCACACGGCTACGACAAAATACTTCTGACCTTACAATTATCCTTTAGTGAGCCAATTTGAGCATTGACCGATTTCTTTGATTTGAGTTAGTAAAATATTAGTTAAAGCCTTTTATACTTTCTCTTAGCTCATGTTATTGCTTGTCTTACAGATGTTCTTGTGCATAATAAATGTTGTTTTAAGGATTGTTACATATATCCTCTGCCTGCCCAGTTAAAGGCGCGCTGCAGAAAATTGTATAGGCCATAAATTCAAAATATAGAATTTGTTACAAGTGAGCAGAATATAAGTGGCCTGATTGCACAGTCAAGTACCCTGAACTTTGAAAAAGAAAAAAGAAAAAAAAGTAGTATGCCACGAAAAAAATATAAAAAAAATTGAGAGAAAAAAAAAAGAGGTGTCAGAAAAAAAAATAGGTGCATAGAATAAATTGTAGCATTTGTGCAAATCTTTTAAGTGCCAGAGTGCTTTGAAATTCTGTACTGATTGCACAAGTAAGTGAGTTTGACATGCATAACATTGAATTTTAATCTTTGATGGGGCTTAGTACCCCTAGGATACTTACCAACATCAATTTGTCTAAGTCATAAGCCCCATTACAACCAAATGAGAAAGACCTCCTTGATATTGCTATTGTGACGGTCTCTTATCGTGATTGCGTGGATTGATTTTCTTTAATTGGCTTGAACCACACCTAGATTAGTAGACCTAGATTAGTTGAGTGATGGGAGAATCCCTAGGAGATCCACAATGTTTAGATTTTGACCAAGTTGATATATGTGTGTCTAGTTTCAAACTTTGCATTGCCTACTTGCTTGATGAGATCATATTTGCATTGTTTAACATAAGTTGGCTAGTTAATTGGTGTGGAGATTTTCGATTTGATTGATGTTGCTTCATGTTTTTTTTTCTTTGAGTACGTGTGTTTTCATTGTGTCTTAGTTTTGTTCGTGTCTTGTGTCCTTGTCATGTCGTGTCTTTGTTTTTACCTTGAGTCTTTTATTTTGTGTTTTGAGTCTTGGGGATCGACTGAAATGACTAGGTACTAATCTTTTGTTTCTTCTTATACTCGAGGGTGGGTATAAATGAAGTGTAGGGAAATTTGATAAGTAGGTTATGTACCTAGTTATTTATGCCGAAAAGTTGTCTTAATTGGCCAATCAAAGCACTTGCAGGGGCGAAAATTGTAGGTTTATATGCTCACGTGGCGTGTGACTATGATGCAAGGTGGCATGTGTTTAATGGTGAAAAATGCGCGGAAAAATACTTAATTGGACAAAAATTGGAAGAGGGAAGAATTCTTGATCAAGTAGAAGATAGATAAGGTAAGATTTGTTTCCAAATCTCTTTCATTATCTTGTAAATTTGACCTAGCTTAAAGATCAATATAGAGCAGCCCCATAAAAGGAGAGAAGATGTACTCAAAATCTTGGGCATACACATCTTATTTCCGTTCGAAGTTATGTTCGTCATTCCGCGTCGTAATCTTAGTTTCTGTCGAAGATTCCAACTTCCATTTCCATTTTACCCTTAGAAGATGCAGTTTGAAGTTAGGAGAAGAAGGAGAAACACTTTTATTTTTAGTTTATGTTTATGAAGTTCGAACAACATGTTTTAATTCCCGTTTCTTTGGAGAGATCGAGAACATCAATTCGGTACTTTCGTTTAGGTTTATGTTCGTACTTAGTTAATCCAGTTCATACTTCATTTTTATGCTCTTATTTCGTATCTCTTATTTAGTTCTTTAATTTCGAGCATGCTAGTCTTAGGGTTACACATGTTCTCGTTTCCATTCTGCGAAGTGTCTTGCTTGCACAATCAGTACGTCTGCATGAGTAGCTAAGTTTTTAAGGGTCCGGCAAGATGTGAAACAAACACAAAACAGTACATGAGGCTTAGGTGCTTATAGTTAATCAAAAGGGTTTCGGGTTAGTTCTGATTTAATTAATCTAACTGGTAATTTATGTTTGATCACCCTAGGTTGTCCAGTATGTAGCTAACTTAGTACTTTCATCGTTTCTCGTGGAATAAGGGTAGGTAAGTAGCAAGATTATTCGTAAGAGTAATTGCATTAAACCAGTAAGAGACTATTAGATGCCCAACATACGTATGCTCCTATACTAGGCTCCCTTAGATCGATAAAGTTGTCTAGTGATTAAATCTATTGATTGTCCAATAACGTAGGTTGTAACTAGATTAGGGAAGTAGTTGTTTCGATGCCCAACATGGCGGCTACCAATTAAGTAAGTGGGAGTGAGGGTTGTGTCAGTTTAATTATGGCAATCTATAACTAGTTGATTCACAAGATTAATTAACATTAAATGCCGATGATTGGAAATATGTGTGTGTGAATATTCTGCTGTACCTGTCTCCTAATTTCCCAGTTAATACACTTTTATTTCAGTTTAGTTTTATTATTTCCTAGTTTAGTAAAAAAATCCAAAATTTGCGTGGTTGCTAACTAAAAAACCCAAGACAAGTAAGAAAATATCATGTTTAGTCCTCCGTTCCCTGTGTTAGATACCCGTTACTATATTAAATTAATTCTAGAATTTGCAGGATTATTTGGTCCAAGATAGCGATCACCAAGGAACTTGTCTCGCTTTGCTCTTCGTTTAGCTTGTTCATTGGTGCTGAGTTCTGGACAGTTATACTAATAGTGTCCAGTTTTCTGGCAGTTATAGCATAACTTTGGGTCATCATCTTTCTTCTTGTATTCCTTCTTGTGGGAAGTTGATCTTTCAGGTTTCTCCTTTCCGACTTCACATTTTCTTCTCTGGACTTTGCTAATTCCAGAGGATTTTTGAGTAATATTTGGACTTGTCCTTCCTCCTGCTCTTGCGTTTGTCTCTCCTTCTTGAATTACCTGAAAAAAGAATAAACGCTTTCACTAATTCTTCATGTGACCCTTCCTTAGGATTGTCGCATTTTTCAGAAGCCTTGAAGGCGATCGTCTTTGAGCTTTCTTTCTTCTTCTTAGATATGTCAAGTCGTTCAATCTCGATCTCAGCTGCCTTCAGGTCGGAGAACAGTGACTCAGGTGATTGCTTGCTGAACTCCTCAGATTGCTGGATGGTATAGGTTATGTGTTTCCATTCTCCTTGGGGTAGACCCTGAATGATTTTCTCATTCAGCTTCTTGTTTGAGAAGGTCTTTCCCAGAACGTTGGTCTCATTCATCAGATTTGTGAATCGAATATGCATGTCTTCAATACGCTCTCCATTCTGCAAAAAAAAAAAAAAAAAAAAAAAAAAAAAAAAGTTTGCATATAACAAATTTTAAGTTAATTATCCCTGATTTTCTCATTTCCTTCACTCAGTTTCTTGAGCGTGTCCCTCATCTCCTTTGTTGTCTTGCATATTTTGGCTCTTCGAAGATCTCTATCACTCAGAGTCGGCAGGAGCTGATTTCTGGCAACTTTACCTAGGTTGTTTATCTTCCTTTCTCCAACATTGAGCTGAACTTTGACTTTTGGAATTTCGTCTCCAATAACCGTGGATTTGCCGTTCTTGGAGTCAGTCTGCAATGTTCGAATGCTCAGAACAGTTAAGACGATAGGACCATCAGTAATGACGTCCCACATGCAGTCACGAATGGAGGATACGTTAGAATCCCCTCTCAGGCTCCAGATATCATAGGTAACAAAAGAGAACATGGGCATTCCGGGTTTCGCTAATTGTTCAGTTATGATAACAAACAGTGAGGTACACAGAGATAAAATATGCACAAAAGCGAAAAGATGTGATCAACTTAACTAAGTAAACAGAAATTTGTGTACGTGGTAAATGTCTTACTAGTCAATTAATCTGTTGTTTGTGATGCAATTTATTGTCTTATTCACGTGTATATATATAATCTGTAAATTGTGGTGCATTGGGCATCTTGCTGATTCCCAACAAAGTTCAGAACACAGTTTTTCTATAAATTTGCTTATTTTAAGTTATTCTCATATTACAAAAAAAAACAAATAAGTGAAACAACTATAATTTAAATGTCTTGAAAAAAGAGATAAAAAAATGTTGAGATTCCTCATCAGGGTCATATTGCACCAACTTATGGTGAGTTCTTTTATAGCCGGTATTGGATACCCTTTTTGAGTGATTTTATATGTTCTTTATTATAAAATGTACAAGAAGTTGGAAGTGAATATTTCACAATCAAATTTCATCATCATGAAAAATTCCGTAAGAAACGTGATATTTATCATGTAGGGGTACTACATATCATTTTGATTATTGTCCGACTAATGATCTTTCAGTGACCGAGATTAAAGAAATGGCAACATTGTGTGGTGTTGATGGACTGATGGACATCAAGTCAAATTCTGGTTTTCCAAGAGTGGCATAAATAGTTGTAATCTATGTTTGATAGAACACGATCTTGATGCATTAAACCTTATTCATTGGGTGGATACTGGGTTAGATGTTATTGTTACTATTTTTGTTGATCATGGTAATGATTCTAATACTGAGTCAACTGAGACAGAGTAAGGATGAGATGAACAAGGAAGATAATGACTTCCTTAATGTTGATGAAGGGTTAGATTATTTTAGGTGATAATGCAGGCTATGAATGGTCCAGGAGAATGGCCAATTTTATTGGCTCCATTATCAGAAGCAAAAGTAGGGAGACCTAAGAAGCAAAACAGTAGAATGACACCTGAGAAGATAGAAGAAAGGAAAGCCAAGAAGTCCATGCATGTAGTAGGGGATAATTCAAGTTGGGAAAGCATGATATTATAATGCATTGCCAATTTTGTGATGGTGAAAGACTATAATTAAGATGTCGGAAAAAAGAATATGCCAAAAGCTGATGCATGGATCTTCCTCCACCATCTCAATCTAATAAAAGTAAAGAAGAAAGTTACTAATTAGCAATACACGATTTGTCATTGCTTCAGCCGTCGTTAGTTTAAATACTGTAAGGAGAAAAATATTTTATACTCATTTATTACAATATATATATAACATTTGATCATACATGCAGGACATGTCTCCATCAAGCAGTGCAGGAATAATTTTATCGACAGATCCAAATAAAAATATTATAAGACTAATTATGTATTAATAGACATATTTTCTTCTTTTACAATTACGAACCATGATAACTGTGATACAAGATAACACCCCATTGCATGAGACTTATCTCCATAATTTCCATTCAACCGCTCTTCCTTTGAATAATGTATGTACTGATTTTGAGGTTTAAAAATTGTGAGGTTTTCAATTTAATCAATTGTGAATTTGATGTTACATACACTTGTACAAGAGAAAAATCATGAAGCAGGGGCGAGACCATTGAAAAAGTTACAAGTTAGAACTATTGGCAGAAATCAATCGTTACCAAACAGTGGTGTGAGCGGGAGCAATGGTTAGTTTTGAAGGAAGCCACCATTAAGAAACTTGGAAATCTTGTCTGAATCATTGTTTTGTCCTCTCTAACTTTACAAAGTTTCTGCAAATTGATGTCAAATGATAGTGTTTTGGTTGTTAGTGGCTATTCTCCTTGTTTTTATGGATATTTTTTCAACAAGACAATCGTGTTTTGCCGTTAATGTTTCGTTCTAATAGATACTAATTGTGTCATGAATTCCAAAGGTGGGGATTTCATGTTTTAAAAGTTTAACTAACGAAATCTTTAGTTTTAACGTACGTTTTAATCAGAAGGGTGTAGTATTTTTACATGGATATGTCAGGGGGTACAATGAACTTTTTTTTAAAATAGAGGTAAAGTAATATATCACCAAAACTAATGTAGTCATATTTTCTTAATTTACTCGCACGTCGATGTACGTCGGATGCCAAAAAACCAACTGTATATTACATTAAACTAATTGTAGTTGTTAATTCTAATAATCGTACTGAAAAGTTGACTATTCGTGTTCCTTTTATATTTCAATTAAGTTAATCATAGTTGTCAACCGTCAACATCACTGGCTGTCGTCGTTATTAGATCATATCACACTTCAATTTTGATATATTATACTCCTTCCGTCTCACATTTATTGTCTCCAAATTTTCCGACTCGAGATTTAAGTAGTATTGTTGGTTGTGAATAAAAATGGTGCGACACTTAAAAAATATGTATAATAATTTATTATTTTAAAAAAGAAGACAACAATTATGGGATGAAGGGAGTAGGAATTAGCATAATTTGTGAATAGTTCGCCAGGAAATAAAAAAATATATATGATAATCTAATTTATGCGAAAAATATTACTCCTTTTAGTAATTCCGGAATTATGCTTTGAAGCTGCTTACTTTTGAACAAAAATAAATGACGTGAAATGAAAATAATTCCGGAAGACTAGCATTACTTAAACATATATGATTATTAGATCAAATTATTTGCAGTTGTTAGTGGTGAACATCAAGCTAGAAAAGATTATTGATTATTATCTTGTAGAAGAAAGGTTTATTAATTGATAAGTTACATTTCTTTGTTTTCTCATTTGTTCAATGTATCTTTCGGAATGCTGAAAGCGACCTGTATATTACACTAAGCTAATCTTAGTTAATTTCAAATGTGGAAGTTGACTATATAATTTTTATTTTTTATTTATTATCATGATACCTATTTTCATGACTACTTATATTGCATTAAACTAATACTCGTTTGTTTCAAGCATCAAGCTCAAAAAATGACTCTTTATTTATTTTCATGATATGTATATGTATAGTATATTTTCATGAAAGTTTAAAAAGTACTATGAATATCAAACTAGATTGGCCCATTAAGTGATGCATTGGGCTAACTTTGTCAAATATTCCTAATTATGCATATTTCTTCTTCTTTTTAAAAAATAATATAACAAAAAATCAGTACAATCATCTGAGATGCACATTCGATAAATCTTGTTTTTCTAAGCATATTGCGAACTCTATAAATTATATTGGTTAACCATACATAAAATTTTGACTTGGAGAGAGATATGATTGGTCATTATTATAGAAAGGAACATAAGTAGAAGCAAGATATTTATTTTATAATAAAGATAGTTTGTAATCGTTATTTGAAGTAGCTTATATAACTCCATTTGAGGACTCCATAAAGACGGGTACAAAATGGAACCATAGAAGATGGATTTGGAGTTACTAGAAGAGAAGCTTTGGACAGAAACATACGGAGGAGGGGGAACATTAATCTTTTATCTTACTATTTTCAACTCAAACGAAGTTGAGCAAGAGTATTGAGAGATTTCAATACATAGTGACAAATTAATCTCCTTTTCACAGCCAAACTTAAGACATAAAACCGAGACTTATCCTAAAACAGCAGAAATAGGCAATCAGATGAAAAGACAATAAACATAACAAATGATGTAGCCCTCTTTTATGTAGATCTACTTCAACTCCAGTTTTGCTCTGACGTAGCCCTTAGAAATCTGGAACTGATCCGTCAAACCAAAGTGTGCCATCAATAGCCAGACATGAGTGAGGAGCTCACCACCCTGGCTGAGCTTCTCAGCATGATCACTCCAACTACATTGTGCTGCTGCAAATGTTAACATATTCACCCATGATTGGTTGATTTTTTCCCATCTCCGCCCTACTTCAAGTTTATTCAAAGACTCTTCAAGTCGACGAGCATCAAAAAGGAGTGATTTGCTTCTGTCTCCCTTCACATCTGAGGGTATGAACCTTGCATCCACACCACATAACATCTCACAAGCTTCTTCTTTACTCAACTCCTTCTCAATATTGAAAATCTCTTTGGCTTCAGCACATGTATCCTGGAAACGAATCTGCCCGATCCCACTGGGAAGCATGAAAGGGGACATGATCAGCAAATGCACCATGTAGTTAGATAACAACATGCATCTTTCCCGTATAGACTTAAACTCCGGCTGCTCAACCTTGGTGTAACAGATATTTGTAGCCATGTGCCAGAGGAGTAGACTTTGGTCGAACTCTACCTCATCATTCTCGTTGAAAATCTTCATTTCTTCCAGCAAAATCTTGTCCTTCCAATAGCTTTCCGATTGCTTACGACCACCTTTAGTAGCTCTATCTTTCAGCACAGCAAAAATATTTTCCTTCAAGTCCTCTGGGACGGGCTTATCCCTCCAAAATAAGTACTTCTCAAGATATTGAATGGACTTCTGAGGATACCAACAGCGTACTTTAGTGCCGTTTGGCATGTAATTAAGGCAACGATTCAAGACGTTGTATTGTCCCATTGAATTCGACCACCTCTTTCTCGCTGGTATTATTCTCAAGTACCAAAGCATTGATAGAAGTTTGGGGAGTTCTTTCTCAGGCCACGTCGCCCAGTTCAAGCCGAGTGGAATCATCGTTTGATCAGATAGAGAAAGCAACAAGATTGCATATAATTCGAGAAAAATATCACCCACCAGCAAGATGTAAGTAATGATCACCTCAGTATCCGGATAACCATTTTTCTTGGTGATGATGATGAATGCAACTAATGCAGCGATGGTGGATGAGCAGCTGAATATGCGGAGAAAGCCCCCAAATCGAGAGAAGACAAGAGGCGACTTAGTGTAGAACAAGTCGGAGATCAATCCCAGTTCAATCTCAACTATGCTGAAAGCATCACTCCAATGCAATGTTTTGAAGAAACGCTAATTTCGCGGTCATGGAAGCTGAGAATCAAGTCCGCAAAGAGCTTCTTGAATGTTCCGAAGAAGGAATAGGCCTTCTCCAAGAGGATATCGTCTGCAATTTTTTGAACATCGTCCGCTTCAGGATCCTTTGAAGACGGGATGTTGTCAATGGCTTTCCCGAGAGAGACTTTATATCCCTCACTCTCTCTCGAAACAAGCTCATCCATAAACTTGGCGTAGTTGGGACCCGGATCCGGCCGCGAGATCATCGAATCACGGAACTGATCTTTACTCGCACGAAAAAGAACCCTACTCCTCTCACCGTACTTGACAATCCCGGTGAAGAAAACCACAATCCATAAGAAATTTAAGTGCACGCGCGTGAAGGATCGAATAAAGACGTACACTGCAACGATGACTTGGCCGAACAGCCCGAGAAGATGACGAGACCAGAGCTCGTTATCGGCCAAGGCGTAGGCGGTGATGGTGTAACACACCGAAATTTCCTTATGATAAAATTTAAATAAGGAACTCATTTGCATCTCGTGTATGATATCTTGTGTTTAAGCTTCGTAAGTCGCGCAATAGTAATTAATTAAACGAAAATGCATGCATAACCATAACATTTTTTTTAGTTACGCAAAGTAGATTTATCTATTTATTTTATGGAATGTGACCTCATTAATTATGTGTGATAGGCTGAATTATAGGTTTAAATTTATTTTTTTGAAGTATGTCAATGATTAAATATTATGGTAATATAAGATTTATATTATTAAAAAAAAATAATAATAATAGTAATATTAATAAAAGAAGGGGGGCAGTACTTAGTCAAATATATATATATATATATATATATATATATATATGTTATAAACTAAATAGAATGAGAGAATAATAGAGAGAAAGAGAAAATAGATGTGTATTATTTTGAGGGTGGAGACCTCTATTTATAGAGTACAAGATGGGCTCATGGGCTTTTAGGGTTTACATGGTCATCACAATATATGGTAAGTATATATAAAATATATTTACAACACTCCCCCTTGATTGACCATTCCTAAAAGAAACTGCTGCCTCGTTAAAACCTTGCCAGAAAAACCCATTGGGATAAAAACTGGTCGAAGGAAAAAGAGTACAGCTGCTCCACCTCAATATAGTCATTCTTGATCCTTGAGTCGGCGCATATCGATCTTGTGTATTAACTTCTTGAATGTTGACGTTGGTAATGCCTTTGTAAAAGTATCCGCTAGGTTCTCACTTGAGCGAATTTGCTGGATGTTGATGCCGCCACTCCTTTGGAGATCATGTGTTGCATTGGCTCTTTTATGAATCAATCTCAATGACTTATTTACTCGTGTGTTGCATTGGATGTCTCATTAAAAACCTTGACTAAGAAAACCCTTTGGGAAAAAAACTTAGGAAGGAAAAAAGAGTACAACCATTTGACCTTCAGGGTCATTTGACCTTTAGGAGTCAGTCTAATCTTTAAGATTATTTACAATTTGTTACTCCCCCTCAAGATAACAATTTTCAAGGTTATCTTTAAGGTCTACACTAATATGTGCAACACAAATTTAATTATCAGTATAGATAATAACATGAAATATGTCAATATATCATTACTCTCATAAATAGACCAATATCATATTTGTCTCGAAAATAACAAAGGATGGTCAATACCATTTCAAATTCTCCAATTGCACATAATTAAGGAACTTCTGGTCCTCATCTTTGTTATCTTCTATAGGTCTAAATGAGTCTCTATCCACTTTAAGGGATTGAATCAACCATTAGATAGGCATGTGGATGCAATACAATAAATCTCTTTAAAGACCTTTCAGGTAGGTCTACTAGCGTAACTCCATCAGGAAGATGCTCGATCTACAGGTCGAGACAATTATTAGTTCAACCCAAGTATTTTGCTTCGAACTCCGTCTTTAGGCATGAGTTGATTTCATCAAGTACTTTTGTACATAATAATTCACATATCCTCTTCAACATGAATTTGGAGTGATGTGTTATAATTTTGTATTCCGCGGACTTCTTATCTCTTAGCACCAATAAATCTCTCACGCTTCTAGCGCTAATGAGAATCAATTGATTTATATTTTCTATGAGGAACTTCAGTTCGTTCATGGTGCATATACAACAAGTACATGAGATTTTAATCACTCGTTTTGCACTAAATAATTTGATGAACTTCTGGTTCATAGTGCGTGAATCTAAATAATTAATCCAACGAGATATTTGCGGCATTCAATTTTTATATTTCATATCTCCCCCTAATGCCGACAAGGATGTGAGTTGGATATTAAAATCAACATATCAATGAATAAAATAATCCATAATGATTTACTCTATGTAAGTCATTAGGACGGAGTATACATATAAGTATTATGCTCTTCAGGAGTTTTAATCAAACTCAAGTCATCATTTATGTACCCTTCTGTCAAGGAATTCTCGTCGTTATGATTATATCATATACGGTTGTACTATTTCAGCCCTTATAATGACTTTTGCAGTTTAATTGAAAATATCTTTTTGACTTACAAGCTTTGAGCAAGTTAAATCCTTCAGGGATCTTTATATATATGTCACTATCTAGTGAATCACATTGATAGTATTTACTACATCCATAAGGCGCATAGCAAGCCTTTTGTGACATAAGTTGATTAATCAAATATAATGGCGTCTATTATAGGAGAGTACATAATTAATTCCCGGTCTATGAGAGAAAAATTGTGTTACGAGTATTGCCCTATATCTCGTAATTTTTATTTCTCTTTCTAACAAAGACACATTTATATCATTCGGTGATATTTTTCCGGATTTGAACTACTGGTCCAAAAGTTTCCGGCTTTTTAGGGAATATTAATTCACCTTGTATGACTTTTTTCCTCTTTGGCCAATTATTTATAACTTGACAATCTCTTATAGATCATCGTTGAGGATCCTCTTTTATCATTTCAAGAGTCATATTAAAGGTGAATATATCGTCATGCGTCCACGACGATATTTGATCTCTCCAATATATTGAGATCTCATTAATTTCAGACGCTAGCAGTTCTTCAGGAACTTTCATTTGATTGATTAATCATATTCGTCATGGTTTGGTTCATATCTTGTACCCCTTTATCTTAGGCACAGAATTTCTTTTAGAACCAATTAGTCGACTATATTTTTTGACGAACTTTATATGAATTTGCTACCATTTGTACTTGTCCTTCAAGGACATTTATTTTGGCGGGGGTGTTTGCAGCAAATGTATAACATTGTCACTTCTTATATACATAAGAAAGCATCAAGAAGTTGATTTGCAATCTTTTGCAAATGAATCTTTCGACTTCGTGTTCACATTGATTACTTCTAGAATCCAAATGTGACTAGTGTTTCCTTGTGCTTCTTTTTCTTTGGATGTAGATTTCACATTGATTACTTCAGGAATCCGAATGTGACATATGTTCCACCTAATGTTGGAACGTTATTTTATCAAAATAACAATCTCCTTTGTGAGACTCATATTTATATGAACAAAAACCATTTTGAGTATGGATATGAGCAAGTAATTATACGATCTCAATTCCAAAGCCATCTGATATAAATCCTCTTCAGGGGGAACTTGGAGTTTAATAAACTCACTCTCTTTATCAAGGCAAATCTTCTTGATGAAATTGAGCTCTTTATTTTTAAAATTGTAGTTTTACCAAGTGCTAAATTTCTTATAGAAATCGAGCATTCATGGAAATTAAGAGATTCTTCAGGATCTCTCTGCAGCGCCCATATGAATTTTCAATTATGTTGCGCATTATAGTTGCTTGCAGATGTCCAAACTTATCATGTGAAAGCATAAAACTCTTTTGAACTTCTGGTTCATGATATGTTTTATCTCACTTATTTTTATGAATGTGTAATAAATTCAAGGTGGTAGTGTGATAACTTTTCTTTTGTTAGCTTCTGGCTAAATACAGAAGAATCACTACCTTCTTATATAATTTCAATATGCTATCCATTGCATATTCTTAAAACTTAGTAAGTGTCTTCTAGACTTACTAGAATAAAGGGCATGTTCAATAGTTAATTTATTATCATTTGATAGAATGACACATGCTCTTCTGGAGCCTTCAATAATTTCGATGCACTGGATTTGAAAATCTTGCAATTTAGGATGCATATACTCTTGTCGAGTTTTAGGGAGGACAATCAATTATATCTTTAAGCAATTCTATTGGGATGCTTCGTTTCATTCTATTATTATCTCCCTCATGCCTCTTATTGGCATCGATATCAAGAGTGCATTAATGTCAACAAGACATAAATGATCTTTTTCATTCATGAATAACATATATTATCGAAAGTACGAGTTGCTCTTTAAGAGCATTTAATATTCTTCTAGAATATATAAGTGATGCTACTTCAGGAGCAAAAGTTAATTGTATATAAAAATACTGTATTTGAGGCATTTACACAAACATGTGATGGTAATGTTAATATCACATTATGGTCATTCTTCAGGAATGTAATTGTGCTACTTGCAGAACATCAAGTTACTTCTATTCAAGATAAATGAAATCAATAAATTATAAATTTTGAGATCTACCAGATCTCAACTATTCTTGAAAAGAAAGTAAATAACAAGAGGCATTGAAAATGCAGTTGTCAAACATAGAGGAGCTCTTGCTACCACTCCATGTAATTAGGTAATACATTAAAGTACAACATACCTTTATATATTCATTGTTCTTTAGGAACATGTAATCTTCTTCAAGATTATTAATTGTGCTACTTCAGGAGCAACAATTAAAATTATGAACATATAGCATTTGCCAAAATAAAAACTTGAATCGTTTCTTCAAGAACATGTAGTATTCTTCAGGAATACAAATTGTGCTACTTCAGAAGTACTAATTTTAGTTTTATATTAAACCACTTTAGGCAAAAGGTTAATACGTTCTAGAAACCCAATTGTTCTTCAAGAACGTAGTTATTTGGGAATATCAATTGTGCTACTTCGGGAGCAACAATAATAAAAATTCAAGAACCAAGATTCGCCTATCAATAAGATATGTTGTATGAATTGCTCATTACGTAATATTCTTCAGGAATATTAGTTGTGTGCTACTTCAGGAGCAACAAATTAAGATTACATTTATATATATAAATATAAATATTATATAGTATGCAGAAGAAGAAAAAAAAAACTAAAGTATATAGTAATTACATAGATAATATTAGTAACTCTTCAAGAGTGAAATATTCTTCAAGAATATTAAATCGTGCTACTTCTGGAGCAACAATTAAGTTATTTCAATAAGTTTGAATTGCTCTTTAAGAGCTTAAGATATTCTTCAGGAATATGGATTGTGCTACTTCAGGAGCAACAATCTAAATTCAACATTAAATAAATAAATAAATAAGCAAGTATAAGCGTACATATATGTATAAATATTAATTGTAAATGCTCTTCCAGAGCATGTAATATTCTTCAGGAATATTAAATTGCTACTTTTGGAGCAACAATTGAATTGCTCTTTAAGAGCATGTGATATTCTTCAGGAATATTAAATTGTGCTCCTTCTGGAGCAACAATTGAATTGCTCTTTAAGAGCTTGTGATATTCTTCAGGAATATCAATTATGCTACTTCTGGAGCAACAAAAAGTTACGTAATATTCTTCAGGAATATTAGGGTATTGTGCTACTTCAGGAGCACAAATAATAACAATATAATAACTAATATTCGTCCATCAATAAGATAAAATATATGAATTATTAATTTAAAACATGTAATATTCTTCAGGAATATTAATGTAATGTGCTACTTATGAAACAACAATTAATTAATATATAAATATAGATTTGACATGAGTGTACACTTCCACATAACTATCATGAAATATAAGTACAAGATAATAATATATTTTCTCAAAAAGAGTGCAATATCAACACATGAAATTGCTTACTGGTATTCAAATCATGGACGAAACTTTTTACTCGTATTATAAATGAATAATAATCAAATCTTTACTGGAACAATATCGCCACTTTAAGTAGATATCATAAAACATTATTTTCGAGAAGAATTTAAATATGAAGGGGGATTGAAAATATGATATCAGCAAAACAAGATGGTTCATATATAATACCTATAATTAGCCGACGACTTGAAGGGGAAGATTGAATCGATTAAAATTGATGAGTTCGTGCTGATAACGTGTTATAAACTAAATAGAATGAGAGAATAATAGAGAGAAAGAGAAAATAGATGTGTATTATTTTGAGGGTGGAGACCTCTATTTATAGAGTACAAGATGGGATCATGGGCTTTTAGGGTTTACATGGTCATCACAATATATGGTAAGTATATATAAAATATATTTACAACAATATATATATATATGAAATTGAATTTTTTTATGCATTCTAGCGTTGGAAGCTAGAGAGAAAATCTTTAAAATATATTTATATTCATACTAATCCTAAATCTCATCACATCAGATTAATAAATCATCAAACTTTATCTAATTAGGGTTACATTATTCTCTATATATATATGTTTCATCTATAGCATAAGCACTCACCAAAAACTTTCTTTCTTTACACCGCAAATTTTTCTACTAAATTTTTCTTTCTTTACAAAAAAAAATTGATTTTGTCAAAAGTTTATTTCTTGGTTTGCTTCAAGAATTAATCGCTTTTCAAGACTCATCAAGGTACTAGATCCTAGTCTATCATGTAAATAATTTTTTTTATGTTTAACTTATAAATTGATTGAAATCTGATGTACGTCGGTATGTTTCTTTCGGTTACTTTGCTTTTGAATTTTTTTTTATTTGAGTGCAGAACTTATGGATTTGGTAAGATCAAATTGATTATTAAACTTCCTCCAAAACTTTTTAATTAGTTGTTAATGTTATATATGGTCATAATTATATATGTTAGATGATATGGAAGATTTCAGAAGATAAACCATGATTTAGTTTAATTTATTAAATGTTTCCAGATTTAATCATGGGTTAATTGATAGGTATCTGTGTTCTTAAAACCGGCCCGGTCATTGACCCGGAAAAATATTTTTTACCGCCGGTGGGTTGATCCGGTGTGACGTCATAAATATATGATTATTAAATTATATAAATACATAGGTATTTTAATAATACTAATAAATATTAAAAATGACTTACAAATATATAAAATAAATATAAGCATATTTACGACTCCCAACCGATGTGGGATGAGTGTAAGTAGTTAGATGGAAAAAAAGTTGATGAAAAAGAAGAAAAAACCATCCCACATCGAATAGAGAAGAAAACCAAACAGAAAATTAACCTACAAATCCCTCCCTCCTCGTTTTAACAACCTGTCAACAGTTGGTAATAATAATTAGTCTACCAACATTAACATAAATGCAGTTTAAATTTATTAAGCATTTCTCATTTATGAAAATAGGGTTTTGCTTTCGGTTATCATACTAATTGAAACCGAACATGGATCGGTTATCGGCCAACAGAAAAACCGATCGATTTTGAATTTCTGAAATCGAACCGATTTGCAACCCTATTTTTTTCAATTTTGTTTTTTTTACATTCAAACTGAGTTACCGGCTCACATGTAGTGTAGTTGGTATTTCCACTTCTGCGCAAGTGGTTGATCTTGTGTAAGGTCTTGGATTCGATTCCCGTTAGGGACGATTTCTAATAAAAATTTCCTTAAAAATAAAAAAAAAAATTCAAACCGAGTTGACCCGGTTCATGGGTACCGATTCAACCGGTCGAACCGGCCGGGTCGCACCGGGTCGATAGCCAAAACGAGCCAGTACGTAACCCGGCCCGGATTTTTGACCGGGTCCGGGTCAAACCGGTTGAACCGGCCGGGCCGGGCCGAGTTTCAAAACATAGATAGGTATACACTGATTTAGCATGATTGGGTCTTTATAACAATCGCGATTAAATTGATACCATGAATTCTAGGTAGAAATATAGTGTGTGAATTATTATATTCAAATGGTAATATTCTATTAATGATATGTTTTCTTTGAAATTGATTTTCATAAGGCTTCGGTTACTTTTCAAAAATTTAAAAGAATACATGGTATTGTTTCAAAGCTTGGAAATCATATGTACGTGATTAGGAAAATTCATTTTATTTTCATTTTATTTTATCTGCACCGTTTATAAAATCAAGAACTTAGGAAGTGTCCTATTTTACAATTAATTGCCTCACTTATTTATTTGCTCTAGGAGGATCAAAAGTTGTTTTAGGATATCAGTTCCTTAAATAACTATGTTTTTCTTTTGTGACTTGAATTATATGTAGTATAATTGTCAGTTAATGGAATACATATATGTGTCATTAATTGCATGGATAATTAAGTCAAGTTTTATTATAGGACAGGCGCGCAAGGCTTAATCATTTGATATTCAATTCTTTTGCTCAAAAGGTTAAGGTGATGTTTTTTTTTATCCTTATTATACACTATACTGTTTTTCTCATGCGTTATTCAGTACAGGCAGAGTCTTCGGGCTATTCACGCAGTAAAACCTTCGTGTTAGCCTTCAGGCAATTCACGCAGTAAAACCTTCGGGTTAGCCCTCGAGCATTCACGCAGTAAAACCTTCGGGTTAAGCCTCCGGGCTTGCATGTCTAATTTCTCATGATTAATCCTTTATAGTTTATAGTTTGGATAATGTTTGATCCCGCTGAGTAGTTGTACTCACCCCTTTATATTTTCACCTTTTCAGATCACGGTCCGGCAGATGCTTGAAGTGGCGGATGGTGATGGTCACACATGAAAGGATTTAAAATATTTTTTTTAACGTATTAATTTAGTTTTATCTTGAACTATGCATTTGTCTCTATTTAATTCCGTGAACTAGTAGGTGCACATGTTTTTTATTCAAGACTTCCGCTATTATAAAATGCATTAAAACCTTATTGCTTTTATAAATCTATTATTTTTGAAAATTAAATTGAGAAGATTAAATTTATGCACGAGGTGACGTCCCCTTGAAAAGGTTATGAAAATTGGGTCGTTACAGATTGGTATCAGAGCAGGTCTACTTTTCTGTAGACTTGTTTAATGTTATGCAGGAAATTGACCATCATCATTGCCACAGCATCGTGCCGGCGAGGTAAGAAAGATTTTCTAAGTTAATTTTGAAGCATAATATTGAAAGCATGTTTTTCTAGCATGGCACGAGCATGATTTTTGCAAGTAAATTATGTAAAACATTTAAAGTCCTCGAAGATGTTGCCTTAAGAATACGAACCTAGATGTCTTAAATAGTTGAACTTGAACTTGATATGTATAATAGGATGATGCATCCAAGAAGTAATCATATTAAGTAGTGGAGGGACAGGAGATAACCCTCCAGAGAACCTTAGCAATTTACAGTTGTTGGAGGTAGGGGTGCAAATCGGTAGACGGTTAATCGGTTAATACCGTTACCGAACCGAAACCGGCGGTTAACGGTAGCGGTTGCGGTTAATGGTTTCAAGCTACGAACGGTTAACGGTAAACCGTTCGGTTAATCGGTTAAAACCGATTAACCGTTTTTAATAATTAAATTACAAATTATAAATATATTATATATTAATATACTAATATAAATTTATTACATATTAAATTATTAATACACTAATAAAGTAATAATATGTTATTGTTAAACACTTAAACTTAATTTGTTTTCATTTTTCAACCCTGTTGGCTGTGTGCGTGCGTTTGTGACTCACTGACTTGCGAAGCGAGCGACTCAAGTCAAAACGGGAAATCGGGAATCTTCTAATCTCTACCTCCTCCGAGCTCCGACCGACGGGGCGACGTCTCCGGCTCCCACCACCACCAGTCAGCAGCCGCCGCTCGCTCCGCCTGCCCGCTAGCCTGCCCAAACGCGGCTCCGCTCCACCTGCCCACAAGCCCGCCCAAACGCGCTCCGCTCTGCAGTTCAGTGGTCAGTTCTAACTTTCTTACTTCTTCTTCGGTTCTTCCAATCCTCAATTTGGAGAAATTTTCGGTCAATTGGATTATGGGAAAAAAGGAAATGTCAAATTATCAAATTGGGATTTAGGGTTTTTTTTTCAAACCTCAATTTAAAACCGAGAATTGGTGAATTGGTGAATTAGATGAAACAATTGAGAAAGAATCACTTTTGCTAATTGATTTACAGTAGATTGGTATCCAGCAACTTGTCGTGGCCTCTCTGCTTTAGGAGTTTACTGTTTTTTTTTTTGTGACTTTGTTCGTGAAACATGAGCTGAATGAAGGAAAACCAGCAACTTGCTGCCGTAGCCTCTCTAATTTAGGTGGGAGTCGGTTAACCGCCTACAAACGGTAACGGTAACGATTACCAATTTTTACAGTTTTTCGGTAACGGTTAACCGAAAAACAGTAACGGTTAACCGTTACCGAACCGATTTGCACCCCTAGTTGGAGGCTATGAGGGAAATGTTCTCGCAACGCCAAGGAGGACCAATTATAGTTAGTAAACTTAACTACCTCAGGAAACATTTTAGTACTTAATCAAATAGCCAAAAAATGCGAAGTAGAGATTGCAGCATGCAAAATCGGGTTTCCTATAGGCAAGGCAAAGGAAACAAATCGTCGAGTAAAATGAGCAACGTTGAAGATCGATGTCGTGATCTTGAAAGCGGATTTGTATATCATGAAGATGAAGGGCTTCGATGTTATATTGGGATTGAATTGGCTCAGCAAGCGCGATGCGGTTATCAGATGCAAGGACCGTGAAGTTGTTTTCCCAACACCAGACGGAAATTAATTCTTTTTTTACGGAAGTAAGAGAAAGAGAGGACAACATATTATAACTGAAATGAAGGCCACCAAGATGGTGAGGAAGAAGGATTGTTAAGTCTACTTGGTGATTATTACAAGCTCAAAGGTGGGGGAACTAACCATAAACGATATCCCGGTGGTAAGGGAATTTCCCGATGTGTTCCCTAAGGAACTAAGTGGTCTTCCCCCAGATAGGCAAGTGGAATTCAACATCGATGTAATGCCTGGAGCAACCCCTATCTCGAGAGCGCCATACACAATGACACCAATGGAGTTACAAGAACTCAAGATACAACTACAAGAGTTGTTAGACAAGGGACATATTCGTCCAAGTGTATCACCATGGGGAACGCCTGTGCTTTTCGTCAAGAAGAAAGATGGAACTATGCGTATATGCATAGATTACCGTGAGCTCAACAAGTTGACAATCAAGAACAAATACCTGTTGCCAAGAATTGAAGACCTTTTTGATCAACTAAAAGGCACGGAGATCTTCTCAAAGATTGACTTGAGGTCCGGATATCATCAATTGAAGATTAAGGAGAGTGATGTGCCGAAGACAGCTTTTCGAACAAGATACGGTCACTATGAGTTAACAGTGACGGAGTCGGCTAACAGGTAGAAGAGCCATATAATTGCGGTAATAAATTTGCTTTTGGAGTATTTTCTTCGGTTTCCGGTGGCGATGAGGACGACTTGGAGGAAGAGGCTGAGGAGCACCAGAAACCGGAGCTCCAGAACGTTCCAGAGCTTTTGGAGTTTTGTTGGGAATATGGGTGTGATGTCCATTGTTTTCTTCAGCTCATCAATGGAGATGCGAGCTACCCGTTTGATGAAATATTTCAAAGAGGATTTAATTGTTTCATTTTGAAGACGGTGTACGAGAGTCAACTCCTAGGCTTGTATATGGTTTTTCTAAGACCCCCAAAGTCTTTTATTACAATATCACTTTTAAATGAGAAGTTTGAAGAAAATCGAAACAAAGAACGTTTATTTTATTTGGTTTAAATTATAACAATGAAATAATAAAATGTTTATGTTAGATTTTATCAAAATCCAACCAAATAAATATCACCTAAACATACGAACGTACGACTTGTTTTACATGATACTAGTGGCATCAGACTTTTTACAGTAAAAACTGTGTAGTAATACTCTAAATAGTAATAATTTTTCTATAGTAATAAAAATCTTGGTCTCGTTGTAACGCCCCAATTTTCAAAACTTAACTAGGGACGCTATTTCATACTTAACATGCATATTTCAACTCTTTCAAAATATTTTCATTCAATAGAAACGTTGCAAACTTAGGTCATTTTCATACTCAGCGGAAGTCTTAAATAAAAATAACTATGACTACTAATTCTCGAAAACAAAATGCAAAGTTCATGATAAAAACTAGTTTAATGCAATAATAAATTTCATAAATCTTTCCTCGTGTGACCATCACCACCAACACCTCTTCGCATCGGCCGAGCCATTTCCTGAAAAATGTTAAAATTATAGGGATGAGAACGACTACTCAGTGGGAAATACATTTATCCAAACTATAGATTATATCAAACATAAACATGAGTAACTAGATCATGTAACATGAACTTGTAATTTGGCCACACAGACCACATGAACTTGTATTGGCCACACAGACCACATGTACTTGTATTGGCCGCACAGACCACATTAACTTGTATTGGCCACACAGACCACTTGAACTTGTATTGGCCACACAGACCACATGTACTTGTATTGGCCACACAGACCACATGTACTTGTATTGGCCACACAGACCACATGAACTTGTATTGGCTACACAGACCACATGAACTTATATTGGTCACACAGACCACATTCTTACATGTCTGTCGTCAAAATATGAAATATCAAATATAATATATAATAAAGATAAACGTAACATTCCCCACCTTAACCTCGACTTGATGAAAAATAATGGATATCAGACGTTTAATTCTTGCGCGCCGATCCTATACATTGAAATTTGTCTTAATGATTCATGAAAGTCGTGTATGTATTTCACGTATACAAATATTTCATAAATTTCTTATTATATAGCATGCCAGTGAAACGTAACACAAACAGTTATCTTATAAATAGGTTTCAACGTCCTATATTAACTTGTGCAGAAAACCTATTTTAAAAAAAATTTCACAGAACATGAATTCATTCCATAAGTTTTAATTTTCAACATATAGATTCCTTAATGAGTCTAAATCATACCAGATTTGGTTTCATATCAAAATAATAAATCCTCTAAGAGTTATAACCAAAACAGTACCTACTGCATCAACAAAAACGATTTATGACCTACTGACCTTTAACTATGAGCTTCAGGAACTAAACATACTTTAAAAATTCTAAGATTTAATACACATCTAGGGGACATACGTAGAAATATCATATCAAAATTTCAATCTATATAGATAAGTAACGACTTCATAAAATGCAGAATAGTTTCCACCAAAAATCGAATACGAAAATGCATTCACCGACTGACTACCCGGATATTTATATTAAACTGCTTTCATACGAATAAGTTAAAAATACTAAATAAATATTTTTACAAATCCCTATGTGTTTAGAGTATTTAGGAAAAAGAATGAAGTCAAAACCATTTTTATGGAGTGAGATATAAACATTTTATTAAGCCCTATCCAGAGAGTATGGTTTCACGGTAGTGTAAAAGTAAATATTTATTAAAAATATAAAGACTTGTTTAAAAACTTCCAAAATTTACAGAAATCTTAAATACATCCTAAAGTTTGTCTCTATAATTTTTATGGAATTTTTAAAGTATCTTAAGATCGTGTATCTGGCCTTGGAACTCACGGCAGAAAAGGTAGAATTGCAGGACAGATTTCTGTTCTCATGAAATTTAAACATTTTAACAACCAAAGAATTGATATAATAGAATCGGACACATCAAGAAACAAATTAACAAATAAATAGTACACGTATCCTAAAAATTCTATATTTTTAATATGAATGACCTAACATGTATTATATCCCATTAAAATTCAACATGGTTTAAAAAACGTAAAGAAAACATGAAAATTAATTTTCCTATCACGCTCATGAACATGCTGTCAAAAACTGGCAGGTTAAAAATAATAATTTTAAACAAATACTTAACATGCTTGGAAAATTCTACGAAAATAATGAAGTATACTAAACATACCAAGGAAGATGATCCTAAATTTGCACAACGATAGGAAGACGGGAAGATGTGTAAATAATTCTTGAAACAGTTCGCAGATATGTTGGCAGATTTTCGAAAATTTTATGGGATGCTATATTATGAGCGAGTAAGGAGTATTTATAGGCCTAGAAATCATTATCTAAATATCCCTAATCCTATAAGATATCAAATATAATTTATCCATATTTATTTTCGTTCTTAATATAATTTATATATAATTTAGTGTATCACTTACCACATATAAGAGATTCAATCCTAGATAAATTAGGATATGGATAGGCATAATTAGATTTTATCCTAAAACATGAATATCTAAAATATCTATTATAATCATAAAATATAATATAAAATTATCTCCTAATAACTTAATACAATAATAAATATTATATCCTTTTATGAATCCTAGTTGGCTTAGGAAATCCAAAATAAATATTATTCTTACCTAATAATTCTAACATGATTTCTAAATAATTAAAAAAATATATCTATAATCATAATATGATATAAACAAACACATTCAAAATTCAAAATAAATTTACATAATAAAAATGATTTAACGAAAAATAACATAGATGCTTTAATTTTCATATTAATATCTAAGGCGCGACTTACAGGACTAAAACACTTGATAACATTCATCAATAAATCCAAAATAAATATTATTCTTACCTAATAATTCTAACATGATTTCTAAATAATTAAAAATATATATATATAATCATAATATGATATAAACAAACATTCAAAATTCAAAATAAATTTACATAACAAAAATGATTTAACGAAAAATAACATAGATGCTTTAATTTTCATATTAATTTCTAAGGCGCGACTTACAGAACTAAAACACTTGATAACATTCATGAATAAAGATGCAATGCATTTTATATCAAAAATTTCGGGGCGTTACACTCGTGATCAGTTATAAATAGTAATAACTTCCACATTGTAATATTACATATTTTTTCAAGTACATCCTTAATAAACTTACCTCTATATAATAATAAAAATGCATAAAATTTAAAATATATCTATATTAAACATGCAGAACTATATAACAATGTTACATAAACTCAAAATGATATAAAATATTTATCTAAAGTAGTTTGTCACAGTGACTTAATTTTTTGAGTTAACGCCATATTTTTTAACTTGCGTGTGTTAAGTAACTCGTCAGCAAAAAAATCAATAGCTCTAAAATAAATATTTTTTATTAGTTATCAATTTAACTATAGTTATATTTAAACATATAAGTTAGCAATTTAATAATAATAATAATAATTTATTTATAAATTTTCAAATTTAATAAAATATTTTAATTAAAAATAAATATTTAAATATAAATTAATTGAAATGTTGGTTTTGACAATCTCGATTTTTAAATTAATATTTTTCCATTTTCATTTAATGATGCTTTTTTTTAAGTATCATTAAAATTATAAAAAATATTATTATTATGAATTTTGTTGTAAATATATTATATATATATACTTACCATATATTGTGATAACCATGTAAACCCTAAAAGCCCATGAGTCCATCTTGTACTCTATATATAGAGGTCTCCACCCTCATAATAATACACATCTCATTCCCGCTCTCTCTTTTATTCTCTCGTTCTATTTAGTTTATAACACGTTATCAGCACGAGGCTTCTCTAACCAACTGAGGTACATGCGTCATTTAATTCTCAACTTTCTTGATTGTTAAATGGATGAATATCAATTGTTTATTTTTCACGATTCACGGTTTTGTTTGTCCATATTGTTCTTTCATGTTTGAATATGTTGATCGATTGCATTGGTTTTTAATTTTAAAATAAGATTGTTTGATCTTGACGATAGACGTTAACAGCATATATAATGGATTATATTATTCAATTTTCTATTAGTCGGGAAAGTGATATTTTATGCTCTCAAAGTAATTGTTTTCTTCATCTAATATGTGTTCATCGTAGTATCTCTTTGGATTTATTCAATTAAATAGTGCAGGAATGCCTACGAATCTTAATTCTAGTATTCATATGTTGTGGCTCCAGAAGAAGCACAATTTAATATTCCTGAAGAATATTATATGCTCCTAAAGAGCAATTGAAAAACGAAATAGTACAATCAATATTCCCGAAGAATATTGCATGCTCTTGAAGAGCATTTATTTTACATACGCTTTTATTTATTTATGTTGAATCTAGATTGTTGCTCTTGAAGTAGCACAATCCATACTTCTGAAAAATATCATAAGCTCTTAAAGAGCAATTGAATTTATTTATTGAAATGATTTAATTGTTGCTCCAGAAGTAACACAAATAATATTCCTGAAGAATATTCCGTAATGAGCAATTCATACAATGTATGAGCGAATCTTGGTTCTTGAATTGTTATTGTTATTGCTCCCGAAGTAGCACAATTGATATTCCCAAAGAATAATATATGCTCCTGAAGAGCAATTGAGTTTCTCAAAAATATTAGTCTTTCGCCTAAAGTCGTTTAATATAGACTAAATTGGTGCTCCTGAAATAGCACAATTTGTATTCCTGAAGAATACTACATGTTCTTGAAGAATAATTTAAGATTTTGATTTTGACAAATATTATATGTTCATAACTTTAATTGTTGCTCTTGAAGTAGCACAATTAACTCTACATGTTCTTGGAACAACAAAAATTTGTCAATTTGAAATCATATATCACAATAATCTAATTGTTGCTCCTGAAGTAGCGCAATTAATATTCTTGATGAATATTACATGTTCCTAAAGAATAATGTATATCTAAAGGTATGTTGTAATTTAAAAAAAATTACCTAATTATATGGAGTTGTAGCAAGAGCTCCTCTTTGAATGACAATTGCATTTCCAGTATCATATTGTGGCTTAATTCTTTTCAAGAATAGATGTGAGATTCGGTAGATCTCTAAATTTGCAACTTCATTGATTTCACTTATCGTGAAACTAAATTGTTGCTCTGGAAGTAGCACAATTACATTCCTGAAGAATGACCATAATGTGATATTAACATTACCATCACATGTTTGTGAAAATGCCTCAAATACAGTATTTTTATATACTAATTAACTTTTGCTCCTGAAGTAGCATCATTTATATATTCTAGAAGAATATTAAATGCTCTTAAAGAGCAACTCGTACTTTCGATAATATATGTTATTCCTGAATGAAAAAGATCATTTATGTCTTGTTGACATTAATGCACTCTTGATATCGATGTCAATAAGAGGCATCCAATGCAACACACGAGTAAATGAGTCATTGAGATTGATTTATAAAAGAGACAACGGAACACATGATCTTCAAAGGAGTGGCGGCATCAACATCCAGCAATTTTGCTCAAGTGACAACCTAGCGGATTCTTTTACAAAGGCATTACCAACGTCAACATTCAAGAAGTTGGTACACAAGATCGATATGCGCCGACTCAAGGATCAAGAATGACTATATTGAGGTGGAGCAGCTGTACTCTTTTTCCTTCGACCAGTTTTTATCCCATTGGGTTTTTCTGGCAAGGTTTTAACGAGGCAGCAGTTTCTTTTAGGGATGGTCAATCAAGGGGGAGTGTTGTAAATATATTATATATATATACTTACCATATATTGTGATAACCATGTAAACCCTAAAAGCCCATGAGTCCATCTTGTACTCTATATATAGAGGTCTCCACCCTCATAATAATACACATCTCATTCCCGCTCTCTCTTTTATTCTCTCGTTCTATTTAGTTTATAACAAATTTAGACTTTTTGTCCTAGTAAAAAATCAATGGTTGGTCAAACTTTATGTGTATTTGCATGATAAAAAGAAAAATAAAAATACATCCCACCCTTTTCTCCATACGGAGGCCTGACATCCAATTTGCCAAACACAAGGTTGGCCTTTTACAAGCCAATCGGGTGGTGCCAAGTGGTGCTTTCTCATTGGATGATTTTATTTCTTTTCTCAATCTAGAAAATCAAATATATCTTTTATACTATATTAATAAAAAAAATAAAAATAAATATGAAAATTCATAATTTTCTATTCTCTATAAATAGAGATCAAATTTGTCATATTTTCTCACACACTCAAATTCTATCACTTTCTCTCTTTTCATTCTTATTCTACGATTTTTGTTCTCTTCAACTGTTTATACAAATAACTATAAAACCAAAACTACAATTTTTGTTACACTTGTATGAGTCTTACAATTTCTTCATTTAATTTTAGTTAATTTAAATTTTAATTATTATTATTATTATTACTATATAAAATAATAATATTACAATTAGAGAATATAAATTAAGTAAAATTTTATAATTTGATAATTAAGTGATTGAGTGTTTGAGTGTTTGGCAGTTGTCAGGGATAAAAGAAAAAAATAGAAGTGGTTGGATTGAGAAAAAATTGATAGTATATGGAGGAGTAAGAAAATAATTAAATATTGAGATAGTTGTGTGTTTGAGGTGTTTGTGGTGGTTGGGGATACTACTTATGCAATAAGTACTTCCTCCGTCCCGTCCGACTTGTATTGTTTTTCTTTCCGGACCGTCCCACCCGACTTGTCTTATTTCCATAAAAGAAAAATAATTGATATACAACTTACCACTTTTTCTTTGTGGGCTTAACTCTTTATACACAATCACCCACTCATCTATACTCAACCACCCACTTATCTTAATCTCCGTACCAAAAAGAAATAAGAGAAGTCGGGTGGGATGAAGGGAGTAGTATTTAAAATATGATATATTTATGCTAATATGATATACTATAAATGTATGTAATATAGATTAATTTAATTTAATATTTTGTAATATATAAATCGAAGTTATTGTGAAAAAAAAAACTTTTTAATTTTATTTATTTATTATAAATTATACTATTTATTTAATAAAATTAGGGTTAAGACAATTTTTTTATTTAAAAAGTTAAAATAAGCTATTGCTACCAACAATATTTCCAAACACTATTTTCCCCACTTTTAGTAGTTTTCAACACTTATTCCAAACACCTACAAATTATCAAATCAACAACTTTCATCCGTTTTTAGCATTTATCAATAAGCTTCAGTTACTCCAAACACTCACTTAATAATAATCTCTCTCTATAGTAATATTTTTGTCTGATCCCGAGGATATTACTGCATAGAGATTTTATTGTAATTCATAATAATCTCAATTCTATTCACATACGAACAATTCTAAATATAAAAGAAAAGAAATATTTAAAGCACAGGCTGTACTGCCATGAGAAATCAAGCCAGATTTTTTTTAGGGTGCCACTAAATATGAACTATCTCCTCTAACCTTTTAATCAAAACATATAAATATTCCGTTCGTCCCGTATAATATCTCCTATTCCATTTCGGACTATTAAATGTGTCTTCTTTTGAAAAATGGTAAATTATTAGTAACACTTAATTGTGGGACTTACTCCTTTATACAATTTTTTAAATAAATTTTAAACTGTGCCCAAAAGAAAGGGGATACATTCTAAGAAACGGAGAAAATATTATTTGTCATTTTTGCATAATAAAATTTATCGTTTTTGTATAATTCACTGACTATTGTATAGATCAATAATAATCATTACTCGTTTTACTCGTCATCCACATTCAATCAAATGACAGTCATGTTTTATAGATACTAGCGCAAAAGAGTTTTCGCAGGATCAAGTCAGCCAAAATATTTTACTCAAAATTATGTGTAAAAATATTGATTGAATTGGTTTTCAGTAAAATTTTGTGTGAAAATATTTTTGCCAATTGATTCTCCGAAATATTATTGTGAAAGTACATTTTGATATATTTTTAAAATTGTGTTGACAAACTGTTGACTGATGAAAAAATTAACAGAATGATCAATTTGACTAAAATCTAAACTTTTGGGGTCTTGGTTTGGCGAAATACTCGAATTGGAGACAAATTTGGTCAAAAATCATACAATTTGGGACCATTTAGACTAATTTGTCTTTGTTTGAGCATCAATTATTATGAACAAAAGTGTTAGTTTTATTTTGAACATAATGATAATTTGGCGAAAATTGATCCGGAAACTAGTAATTTTGCGTGTGTATGTATTAATACATTGAATACTAATCAAAATTGTCATCAACTTTGTGTCAATTTCAATTTTACAGCTCCGAATTTGTGATTCAAGGATCTTCAACTTACTTGATTTGAGACATTGAAAGAATCGCATTTTTACTACAACAATCATAATTTTTAATTCATTATTTGTTCCAACCAAATAAATAATTTAAAAGTTTCGAATTGTTTGACATCTTCAATTTTTACCAACGAAAATCATATCAAACCAAAAATTAGAGGTGATGAAAAAAACGCAACACAATTTCCCCAAAAATCCTAAAAATGAAATACCGACTTCTTCCGGTGAGCATTAAATCAAGAGTGCACCATATCGGGAGGGATTCAGCCCAGAGGGATTGTGAATGATTTTGGGTTGTATCTAAACAATCCATGGGTTGTATCTAAACAATCCATCGCCATATAAACATAATGCAATGGAAGCAATCCATGAGGCTGATTCTAGAAAGAGAAGGCAGCCGGAGATTGAGCAGATTGGAGGAATGAATCGAGGGAGAAGGAGAGTAACTATTTGACGCCACCGTTCCAAACCCACTTTCATAACTATTCCGAACTGAGAAAAGTGACGTACCTGTTCACCATTCGAAGCAAACATGGTGTACACTTTATGTACGATCAATAATTTCAATTCTTCTTCCATTGTTATCCTTGATCCCACCTAAATGACTATGCAGGTTACATTCTGATATCAGCACAACTACTTCAAATCCAGTTGATCTTCACATGGCATTTATGTATTCAAACTCATCATCACCCATAACAACTCTTGCATTGCATACACAACTCCTTACAACTCATCGTCTTCCTCTCCACTCCTCAACTGCACCAAACGCATGACATAAGAACTGGTTCTGTAAAAAACCTAATCCCCACCGCATAACCCCATCACAACAATCCCATGAATCTCATCATATAATCCCCATCCCCAATCCTACTTCAACCAGATTCACACTCCCACAAACTTCTCTCGATCATCCGTTCATGGAGAAGAGGATATTTCATTACTTCCGCAATGGCCTACTCTTGCTGCATCCCTACATTCTGCTCTTCGTTCTGGGATTGAGTTTCTTAGCCATGGACCCTTTCGGGCTGAGCCCCGTCGCGGGCCGAGATTTTAAGCCCGTGAGAAACGATATAGCTTCTTACAAGAAAGTGATGAGCAGCTGGCCAAGGGACGACATGAGCCGTTTAGGAAAAGGAAATTTGGTCTTCAAGGATCAAGTTTTCGGCCCGGAATCTCTCGAGTTTGATCCATCGGGCCGTGGCCCGTATGCAGGGCTAGCCGACGGCCGCGTTGTGCGGTGGATGGGAGAAGAGAAAGGGTGGGAAACGTTCGCCGTTGTGTCGCCTAATTGGTAATTCTGAAACTCAATTTCGCATTGTCACATTAAATCAAACATCTGCAATGCAGTAAAAGAAATTGATCATTTTAGGTCTAACGAGGTATGCGCCGGAGGAGTGAAGTCGACGACGAAGAAGCAGTGGAAGGTGGAGGCGGAATGCGGCCGGCCTCTCGGACTACGATTTGACGGAGAGAGTGGGAATCTCTACTTAGCAGATGCTTATTACGGGCTGGTAATGGTTGGAAGGGAAGGTGGCCTAGCAACTCCTCTAGCTACGCATGTCGATGGAGAGCCGATTCTATTTGCAAACGATCTTGATATTCATGAAAACGGATCGATTTTCTTCACTGATTCTAGCCAAAGATACGATCGAGTGTGAGTTCTTAAAAATGATTTCTTTTTTAATCATCTTATCTTCCACAATTTCTCTAGTTTGATTGGAAGAAATTTGTCGAATCTAGGGATCATTTCTTCATTCTATTGGAAGGCGAAGCGACAGGGCGGCTGCTGAGATATGATCCTCCCACTAAAACCACACACGTTGTTCTTCAAGGATTAGCTTTTCCAAATGGTGTGCAATTATCTAAAGATCAATCTTTCCTTCTCTACACAGAGACAACAAATTGCAGGTTATTATTGTTCTTTGTTGTTTTTAAGTTTATTCTTGTAATATTCTTGAAAATGGGTTCTTGAATTTTTTCAGGGTCATGAAGTATTACATGGAGGGACCGAAGAAGGGGGCGGCGGAGGTGGTGGCGGACTTGCCCGGATTTCCGGACAACGTGAGGATGACCGAGAGGGGCGATTTCTGGGTGGCAATCGACTGCTGCAGAACTCCGGTGCAGGAGGTGTTGATCCACCATCCGTGGATGCGGAGCTTGTACTTCCGGCTGCCGATTCCGATGAAGTATTTGGCTAGGCCGGCCGGGACGAAGATGCATACTATTGTAGCAAGATTGAATGATGAGGGAGAGATATTGGATGTTCTTGATGATAGGGAAGGTGAGGTGATGAAGCTAGTTAGTGAGGTGAGGGAGAGAGAAGGCAAGCTGTGGATTGGGACTGTGGCTCATAACCACATTGCTACTGTATCTTACTCTTTGTAAAGCCTTTTGGCCTATTGCAACATGTTTGTACATTGAGTACTATCTCTCTCTCATCAACCCAAGATTCAATTTTGATTCAAAGGATGTTTGTATATCATGAAACTAATAAGTGGGCCATGCCTAGCCTGCGGAAAGTGGGAGGTTGAAGAATACGCACAAACACAGAGTGAAGTGAAGTGAAAAAGTTTTACTGATCATAGTCAAGAATCTGATACTCTAGATGAAAATAATTAAACAAATAACAAGTGGATTCAAAATGAATGAACTAACCAATGAGTAGTTTTTTACCTAACCAGATTTGATCACAAAGAACCTTCAAAAACCAATACAGATGCCTTCTAATCCTTCGAGGATGAATCGGGGGAGCGGTCTTTTTCCATAGAAGGTTGCACAGAACTTCTAAGCTTCATGTCGTCCTGCTGGTGCTGAAACTGTTGCTGCTGAAACTGGTGGAGTTGATGGTGTTGGAATTGGTGATGCTGCTGCTTCTGGGAGTGCAGCTGGAGCTGCTGCAACTGCTGGGCCGTTAACAGCGTGTCCATTGCATGGTTGTTGGGGAAATATTGCTGCTGGTTAGATCCATAGGATGCAGGGAAATTCATCATAGCTCCACCGTTAGCCATGGCTTGACCGGTCAGCACCTTGAGATGCTGAATCTCTTCTTTCAGTGCATCATTCAATGCTGAAGTTCGAGCAGAACAGATGAAAAATATGTTAAGTAACAAGCATATTCATTCTGAGTGTTTTTATTTCAATTATTGCAAGAAAGCCAAAAGCTGTGCATGAAACTAGAAGGATAATTACAGTAATGCATAGATACTATTACCATCTTGCAAATGCACTTGTTGTTCCATCGTTTGCAAGCGTATTTTGAGTTCACTATTTTCAGCTGTAAGGCCATTTGTATCTCTCTGCTTAAGAAAAGCAAGAAACAATCAAAATTATATATAGCTCATCTAGGTTAAAACAGCTACATACAGCAATTAGAACAAAAGTATGAGAAATAAGAGACATGAACGACCCCATAGGCCACAAAATAGTAACTCAAGTGAAAAATTATGCATTCTTTTTCCCGGTATGATAAAAAATTTCATTCATTCCCAGATAACATGAATCCCAGACATCATTAAAGGATAACAATCAACCTCATGAATACTAGTTGATAGGGATCAAAATGAGTTAGAAGTTTAATTAATAATTTACTAGTATTGGAAGTCCTTAATAGTAGGGTTCCTTATCCTTTTAGGAGTGATTATTCTTAATTTAGTAATATTATGAATCCATATTATGTTTTATCTTTTGGCAGCTATAAAACATGCTACCAAAAGATAAGTAGAGTTGCTATAACCTATAAGTACAGGCTACTAGTGTGAGATTCAATACTTTCTTTTCGACATTCATAAATATTTTTTAAAAATCGAGCTTGGCTTATACGTGTGTTTTGTACTCTTGAGTTTTATTCTCATCACTTATAGTGTTCGCTATAACTACTTTCTACGGTATTCTAGGATGCAAAGATGGACAACATAACCTAATATCGAAAGAGCATATTCTTCATTGAGCTCTTCCTTTATCCCGTCCCATTGTAGATTAACCTAATCCATTTATTGTTCAGAGGTGAGTATATAGTCAAATGAGGGTACATCTTTGAGGATATGTGTATGTTTTATTTTCTTTTGGGAGAGTAGGAATGGAGGAGTGGTTATCCGGCCGGCATATATTAGATTGATAGGAAAAAGAGTATTAAAATCACCTGCAGTAAAGTTAACTGTGCAGACAATGAAGTTGCTTCTGTTTGCAGGGTCTGTACTTTCCTTTCAAGCTCAGCCATATACCTCATCTTCCGCTCCTTTGACCTTGCAGCTGACTGCCTATTTGCCCAAATCCTGTTCCACAAAAGCATAAGACATGGATATTTGAAAAAATAGCACGAGCTAATTAGACAAATTAACAATATCTCCTACATATGAAATTGTTACAAAAACTGAAAAGGAACTATCCGTATAGTAAATGATACTTTAATTGTACTATAAAGTAAGAACAGATCAAGCAAAGTTGATTGGAAGATCAAATCGACAAACTTTCATATGAATTTTACTGAGCTGAAAAGGATAAACAATTCTTAGCATGCTCAGATGTTATCTCCAGACTACAAGCAAACAGTGACAACAATCAAACGGAGGATGTTAACTCTTCAATAGTATCACAGTAAACATTGAGAAACTAGGGAACATGTACATTAACAGAGAAGCAGTTAATAAAGGGAGGAATGGCACGAGGCTACAGTTTACACAAAAGAGAATACATTTTGTTCAGCAAAAGATTAGAAATCGAGTCACAAGTCAATATAGAATCCAAGACAAGAAATTGAGAAAAATGATGTTAAGCAAGAGTGAGAATGTTACCTCTTAGCACGCTTTGGATCAATAAGAGCAAGTTCAGCAAGCTTAGCAGCAGACATAGCCTTCTTAGCATCGGCAGAAGTTGGATCCTCTGAACCATCCATAAGCATCTCCGATTTGATACTAGTGGACCCATCCATGGACTGGCTATGCTGATGCCTAATCCTCGGTTTCTCACTAAAGGCATTATTACTTGATTGATTGGAGGCAGATGAAAAACCTTGCTCTGTTTCCATTGCATTAGACGATTCACCTACTTGGAATGACGAAGTTGCAGAAGTCGAATTGAACTTATCCATGTCAAGATACATTGACAGCAAGTCATCCTCGGTATCATCGGAAAAAGATGGCCCATCCAAGCCACCAACAACGCCCAAATCGCTATCAAAGCTAATATCATCCGGAAGAGTAAGAATCTCAGAATGAGCACGTCGATGGCCTAAATTCTTCGGTGGGTTAACAGGCATGCGGCTGATATCATGACTGAATTGCCTAGAATCCGATGGCAAACCGTGACCAAAATGACCTTGTTCCAATGAACTGCCAGGCCCTAATGGAGGCAAATTTGACAGTCCAGATTGCTCCGGCTTTGCACTATAACTACTCCCCGGTGGAGAGAAAGAAGAGTACCTCCCTGAAGGAGGAAGTATGCTCCCATGGTGAGACTTATCCTTATCCATCATTCACAACCTCCAAAGTGTATAATCTCTAAAGCCAAACGATTTTACTTAGAAAGCAACCAGGAGTTTGCACAAAATCTCAGAGGACAAAAAGGAAGCTAATGCCTAGCAAGTAACAACTACAATTCTTCAAACTCTTGAAAAAGATTGCTCCAGTTGCGAGTCTCCTAATTTGGTTGCAAGTAAAAACCCTAAACAAGTAAAGGTTTTTTTTTTTTTCCTATTAACAACAATAAATATGTTGAATAAAACCCAACTTCCCAGCAAAGCAGCTGACGCCCAAATCCTAAAAACAAATACAACAATCACAAGAACTCAGCAAAGATCCGCTTATTCAATGAGCTTCAGATAAAGGAATAATCTATCACAGTAAAACGATTACATATAAAAAGCCCACATCATTCAACTGGCAAAAAGCTGACATAAATTTACAAAGACTTCAAGAAAGAAACGCGGAATAGCAGGAAATAAAAAAGGAAGAAATCCAGAAGGAATAATACACGAAAAAGTGCTTACAAGTAATAAATTTCTAATCGTTTTCTCTCCTTTTTCCTTTCTCGTGGAGATTAGATCTCTAAAGAGTTGGACTGAGGGAAGAATCAAACAGCTTCTCACGTGAGAAATAGAGAAGACAAATCACAAGTCACATGGTCCGAACATTAGGAAGCTTCAAAGAGACGATGGATATATACATACAAGATATATACAGAGAGAGAGAGAGAGGCGCAAATATGTGATTATGAGTGTGAGTGTGTGCAATTAAAAGGGCTTTACTATTATATTATTTAATTAATGAAGTGACATGCTGATATGGGCAGGATTCATCCATTTGGGGTATGGTCAATGGAACCAACTAATAATATACATATTATATTATGTAAGTATGTAGTTATGTATTTCTAATTTCAAGAATGTATTCCTTTAGCCAATGATTAATTAGTTTTGCATTAATTTTGTTATTGAAGATATTATTGAGGTATATTTCTCAATTCTGTATTGTGAAATAGGATTGTCTTGGATAAGTTACTGGTAGGAATCCAAAGAGAAAAATGAATGATTTTTTCTAATTTTAATTCTCTTTGGTAGGTTAGTCATGCGTTTTTTAACACATAGTAATTGGTATATTTGAAGTAAGAGTAGTTTCGTTTTGAAGTTCGGAATTCAGATACTGTTTAAATCTTGAGTTCGATAAACTTAATCTAAATTATTTATATAAAATTTATAATAATTCCTTTTGAAATCTCTTCTGAACGTAATCTAATAATTTTAAATATATATATATATATATATATATATTTTTAAATCCTCCCTAGTATTCAAAAGGGTAAGGGGAAGATATTAAAAATTTAAAAGGATTGTTTGGTTCGTTAAGAGAAAGAAATCAAGAAAGGAAAATAAAAGTTAAGGCTTATAGAATAATTATTGTTCTGTTATTCTATTTGGTTCTGAAAGGGATTCCCCTTAATTGTCTTTGTGATTGTTTAGTTTGAATAGAATCATTTATATATATATATATATATATATATATATATATATATATATATATATATATATATATAGGGGTGGTTCAAATAGGAACACCCCTTAGAGTGAGAAATAAGAACTAGTATAGGCCTTTAGATTATGTTAATTGACGGATGAGATTTGATTTAATTTTTTTTTACCCGAAATGAACCATATAGTTGTGAAAATTTGCACAAAGGGTCTAATAGACAATTGATTAAAATTAAAACCTAATCCCTTGTATACATAAATTGTTTGACAAAAGAAAATCAGATATTGGCGTTTACAACTTCCTTCGGCGGTAGAGACTGGTGTCGCAAAACCACATCTTTGATTCTCGTTCACAATTGTTCAAAAATCAAAACCAAAACTGGGCGTCTACAACAATTGTTCTTGTTTCTGCGGTATTTTTTCTTCTATTTGTTTTTTTTTTTTTTTGTTTTTTCTCTACAAATCTTTGATTTTTTTGTTCAAAAATCAGATCTGGGCATCTACATCTTCGATCGGCGGTAGAGATTGGTGGTGCAAAACCAAATCTTTGATTCTCGTTTATAAGTATTCAAAAAGCAGAAACAAATCTGCGAGTCTACCACTCTTCATCCTATTTCTGCGGAAATTTTTCTGCTCTTTGTTTTTTTTTTCTGCAATTCTAGTATAATTTGGTGGAATTGCAATTTCGTTGTTTTTATTTTCTTCTCTGCAATTCTAGTATAATATGTTGTTTTCTCTGCAGTAATTTTGCTTCTGTCTTTCGATTGCATTTTCGTTTCTGAAACTGGTTTTTTTTCATTGAGAAGGGGAAGCCAGTCGGAGCTAATTCGGATTAGAATGTATAATGCTGCTTATTTTAATTTCGAAATACAAAATGTGCACATCTTTTGGAAAAAAAGTGCACAATTTGAGGAAATAATATGCACAATTAATCAGAAAAAATATGCACAATTACGGGGGAAAAAATATGCACAATGAATGGGAAAAAAATGCACAACTACTGGGAAAAATATGCACAAATAAATAAAAAAATATGCACAATTACTAGAAAAAAAATGCACAATTAATAGGAAAAAATATGCACAATTAATGAGAAATGACGAAAAGATAAAACTATTAACGAAAAATTGGGACGAGACATAGTGAAACTATACACAATCAACCATTATTCTCCTAAAAAACTAGGACGAAAATTAGTATTTTAAAATTGAAAGAGAATTAACGAAAATGGCGGTTACAATAAAAGGAAAGAAAATTAAAGAAAAATTGATATATTATGCAAGATTACAAAAATAACCTTAGTGCAAACTTTTTGCCTAGAAGGTGCATTTCGGGATTTTAAGTGATGGGATGATCTGGAGCGTCGAATTACTTGATCTAACAGTTATAAATTGTTCCTATTTCTCACTCTAAGGGGTGTTCTCATATGATCTCTCCTCTATATATATATATATATATATATATATATATATAGGGAGAGGATCATTTGAGTATATATATGGGGAGAGGATCATTTGTGTATATTCCTTAGAAGGTGAAAAATGAACATATCTACATTTTCCATTTCTAAGATCTAAGGTTAGATAAAATGAACATTATTAATAATCATTGAATTTCATTAAGGGTAATATAATAATATTATTTTATTTTTTACTAATTTAATATTTTGATTCTCACTCTCACACATTTCTCTCTCTCTCTCGTGTCTCTCTCTCTCCTCACTCTCTTTTTTTCTCTCTCTATTGTCTCTCTCTCTCCTTCCTTTTTTTAATTTTTTTTTTCTTTCTTTCTCTCTCTATCGTCTCTCTCTTTCTCCTTTTTCCTTTTTTTTTCTTCTCTTTGTAGTGTATTTTTTTTCCTTCTCTCTCTCGATCGTGTATCACTCCTCCCTCTCTTTCTCATGTATCTCTCCTCCCTCTATTTTGTCTTTCTCTCTCTCTCTCTCTCTCTCTCTCTCTCTCTCTTTCTCTCTTATCTCTCTTCATTCGAATGCATTAGATTTTTATTATAAGTGCAACACTATGTGCCTATAAGTGCATCAATATTTGTCTTCGAGGGCATTAGATTTCTCAATCTCCTTATTTTTTCTATTTTTTCGTTTTATTCTTTATTTATGCTGACGAATTGTTTTGTTTATCTTAGCAATTCTAAAACTGAACTTAATTAGTTTATTACCTTTTTTTATAAACTAGATATGATTTTTTAATTTTAATTAGATGAGTGCATCGAATAACAAAGGAAAGTGCATCACGATATGCCTATAAGTGCATTAGAATTTGTCTTCGAGAGCATTAGATTTCTCAATCTCCTTATTTATTTATTTTCGTTTTATGTTCACCAATTGTTTTGTTTGTCTTGGTTATCCAAAAACTGAATTTAATTAGTTTATTACATTTTTTTATAAACTATATGTGATTTTTAATTTTAATTTGATGAGTCCATCGAATAACAAATGAGAGTGCATCGAATAACAAGGAAATTTCATCGGATAACAAAAGAAAGTGCATCACGAACAGTATACGTATTACATTTCGTGCCCGACGACTTTTATATCCGGAGAGAGAGAGAGAGAGAGAGAGAGAGAGAGAGAGAAGAGAGGGAGGAGAGAGATAGAGAGAAAAAAGAGAGGGAGGAGAGAGACGAGAGAGAGGGGAAAAAAAGGAGGGAGGGAGGAGAGAGACAAGAGAGATGAGAGAGAGTGGGAGAAAAAAAAAACTTGGGGTTTAATTTGATGGTGGAGGATCGAGAAAAATGATTACTAATTTAACCTTTAGCTATTAAAAATAAAAAAAAAATTATTTTATAATTATGTAAGTATAAATCCTAGTCATCTAATGTTGAAATCTAATGGTGTAGAACTGTTCATTTTTCACCCTCTAAGAGGGTGTTCACTAAAGAACCACTCCCTATATATATATATATGAGTATAAATTGTTATATTTTTTTTATTCTTACACTATTTTGGAAGGAAAAGTTCTAAAGAATAAAAGAATGGCTCTTATTTTACAAATAAATTATTGCAAATAATACATCTATCAGAATTTATATAGCGTGTAGCAAGGAAAAAACACGAGTAAGAAGACATGTATAAATACATAATCTAATTTAACATGTCAAATAATTGCTTAATTGTCTTTATTAAGAAAAGTATAGTTCAGTTTTGACAAAATACAATACTTTCTTCAATGATAAGTCGCACTGATTGGCTAAACTTTATACACTCTTTTTTTAATAAAATTACAATTAATTGACCGTCATATACAAGGTATTTGCAATAGTTTTTTTTTTAATTTCTTAATTTAAGAAAAAGTTGGAATAAGTTGTAATTTAAATAATTATTGGTGTTTTTGCAAATACTGCTCAAAAGTAGAAAAAGTTGGAATAATAGTAATTGCGAATTTTATACCTCATTAACTTACTTTGAAATTTAAAACCAAAATGCCAAATCATAGTTTCTATGAAATTATAATGTCATTAAGTTCGAGAACTTGGTTTAGCCAAACTTAAATAACTTCAGTTTTTTTCAATTTAAATGTAGAATAATTTTATCAAATTTAACTTGTTGCAAACACCAAAAAATATTTTTTTTGTAAATTAAATAATTTAAGTGGTTGCAAAGACCCCTTAGACCAACTTAATAATTGTAATTTTGGAGAAATTATATTTTCACTGTTCTTTCAACTTTTTTACTTTTAAGCACTATTGCGGGTCTCTTCTTTCAACTTTTTACACGTTTAGGGAGCGTTTGTTTTGCAGCTCGAAAATTGGTTTCAGGTTCAGGATGATTCCATCCAGTTTAGGAATCGGTTGACTTATTCAAATACATTATTTGGATTAGCTCTTCGAATTTAGTATCATTAATATATACGTATTTCATACAAAATTTTAATTTTATCTCTTAACTTTTATAAAATATAAATATTAAAAATAAAATCGAAAAATAATAAAATTAAAAAATGATAATATAAAAAATGAATAATGAAGAAACGAAAAATCAAAAATCAAAAGTTACAAATTAAAAATAATGATGAAATTAAAAAAAATGAAAGAATGAAAGAATGGGAAAAAATTAAAAACGACAAAAATGCAAAAAGAATAATGAGAAAAAAAAAATTAAAAGAAATGGTAGGGAATCAAATTTGGGTTTGAAGTAAAACTTATCAAATAGTATTGGATTGAAAATTTCTATATTTTTGAATATTATTCCAAGATTTTGAATTGATAGCCTTAATCCAAACATCATTTATAAGATTTATATCAATTCCTAATTCCAAACTCCTATTACCAAACGCCCCACAAATTTTCTAATAAACCACTTTTATTATCTTCTCCTTAATTTAAATTTTTTTAAAAAAAGTTAAAGCTATTTCAGATGCCCTTTTGTTGGGTGATCATTCAATCCTCAGCATGATCATACTTGTGGGAAATGATTCTATCTTCTATACTGAATCACGCTCAGTAGCCTCGTGCTCTGACTGTTGAGAAGATTTGAAGATCCCAAAACCCTATCTGATTGGTGAACCATTCCTTTGTATTCGTATTTGTCTCTGAGGTTTCAGACTCAGTAGACACTCTGCTCTGGTCAAGGCGCTCAGTAGCTCATCAGCCTCAGCACCAGTGTAGAAGACTCAGTGAATACTTGGACTCGCAGGGGAAGCGATATCGAGAGAGTCGGTTGAACTGATTTCAGCAGGAGTAGTTCACTGGACTCGTAGCTGATTTTCGGAGACCCTTCTCATTGTCTATCAACCGAATACAAAATCGACTCGGGATCGGCCGACGTCTTACGAACCGTTCCGAATCTTTTGATAAGCTATCAGTGTTGTCAAGTACGAGGTAGAGAGAAGTCAACTTCAGTTGCCTCGAAGTTTGTTCTGTCTCAACCACCACATCCACCTCGACAAATGACAAGCATACACGTGTCGTCTCACCTACTAAAGCTACAGTCAACATATTTCCGTAAAAGGAGGGAAAGGACACTGTACCTACTACACAAAAGAGCCGTTTGCTACCACAAAAGAGGGAAAAAGAAGAAGATCGTCTCCAACGGATCTATTCTTCTCTCCACTCTATAAATAGAGAGATCATTCAAGATTTGAAGCACACTAAAAAAAAACGACCAACAACGCACAGAGCATTCAAACGAGCGAAATTAACGACTAAGTCTTCCGCAAGAATCAACCAAGTTATCTCCGGCGAAAGACTACATACAGCTCAAAAGGAACCAAGCTGAACCGACATAAGCTTCTAGTATCCAAGCGACTGACACGAACCTATAGCTAAACCCTCAGCTGTTCGTCGCTCTAGATAACTACATTTTCGTTCCTTATCCCTCTAACCCTAAGCTCAACCGTTCTTATCTATAGCTTAGACGAAGGAGTTCACATTTGAACCCAATCCTTATTGTATAAGGACTCCTTCATTGTTGGAGAAGTTTGTCAAACACTTAAAGTTTGATAGAATTGTAACCGGGACTTGCTCGAGTATAATCCCCAAGCCACGGCTTTGTCCAAGATACAAGGCGACCGAGACTAACTCGGTATAATAAATAGCCTCCTCGATCTATCGGGACAAATGGACGTAGGATTGTTGATATCCGAACCACTTTAAAAATATCTCGTGTCGTTTACTTACTTGTTTCATTGGTTTTACTGTGCATACCGAACATCATATTTAAAATCGATTTAACCGTCTCGATTCTCGAACTTCTTATCTATTGAACTGAGACTTGCATAAAACGTTTTCCTCATTAAAACCGATTTGGGCCTACATAATTCCGCACACCGAACTCTCATCGATCGATACCGAATTCGAACTAGTCGGTTAGCGGATCTCGGTCGAGTCGATACTCTTTTAGCCTTTAACACGATTCGAACGGTTATGCAGTCTGCCGAACTATTTCGATGACGGCACCTTCCCCGAATAGGACTGTTCGTGTTCGAAAGTTGAGAAATTTGGATTCGTGTGTATTCACCCCCCCCTCTACACCCGAACTCACTCACGGGACCAACAATTGGTATCGGAGCAGGGAGTTCTTTGACTCTTGTTATCTTTGAGACCGGTCTATTCGAACGGATCCGAGGGAAAGCGTTTTTCACTGCATATCACTCTACATTCATATCATTATTCTTCATGGCTGATATGTCAGGTATAAGGATGGTACCTATGTTCTAGGTGGAGAACTACGGAGTATGGCGAGTCAGGATGGAAGCTCATCTGACATCCCTCCATGACATATGATGACAAGTGCTTGAAGATGGACCTATCGTTCCTATGATTGATAGTGTCGTGACTCAGGACCAAGCTCAAGGAGGAGGAATGGTGACTGGGAAGAAGATCCCCAAAGCATACCGAGATACAAAAGGTAAGTCAGAATATACACCTAAACGCGCTCCTGATACTCAATCTTCTGAATGTAGAAAGAAGGATGACTTAGCACCCTCAAGGGATAGTGCAACCAAAGAAGAAAAAGTCATCACTTGCTACAACTGCAAGAAGCCGGGACATTATCAGTATGATTGTCCTGAGCTCAGTAGTGCTGAACGCTCAGCACGCAAGGCAAGGAGAGAGAAATTCGCCCAGAAAAGATAATCCTACATAGCTGGCGAAATCTCAGACGACTCAGAAGAGATCGACTCCTTTATGGATTCATCTGACGATGAAGCAGCTTTCATGGCCTTAGAGCATGAAGCAGACGAATCAACTGAAATGTGCATGATGGCAGGCGAAGAGGATGAGGTAAATTCTCATGAACCAGTTAACTCCTCTTCACACTGCACACACGACACTATTTCAGGTGCGGATGGGAATTTGGACATCTCGACCGCATATGAAGATCTACTAGATGAACAAATTCGGATGAGTCTCGGCTCTCGTAAGACTCTTCGGGAGTTGGATACCACCGAAAGTGGAGAATCGGAGACTTTCTCGGGAGAGTCGGGTTGTTACCGAGGCCGAAGGACTTGTGTTGAGACTCGGGGAGGAGATAAACTCTCCGATGGCCAAGTCTCGAGCATCAAGAAGATTGGATTTCGGTCTTGACCAATGACTTGACTCGAAAAGATACTTGAACCGAGTCTATCGAAGCAAGAACTGTCGGGACTTCGATCGAGTACAACGTCTGAAGAAAAGTGATGATGTCCGGAGGAACCCGATGACCGAGAGGTATATGGGCGCAGAGAAGAAATTGGAGGCTATGCTAGCAAGCAATAAGCCAAAGCACCGCAAGGAAGGACTTGGATTCGGTCCCAGGAGCTTCCTCATCTCGCCCCAAGACACTCGGGAAGTACGGCTTGCCGATAGATTTGTTCGAGGGGAGACTATCAACGCAGATATACCGAACCCCCTAGCAAAGAACAAACGAGAAGATGAAAGCACCTCATCCCACACATCAGGCATTCCGACAAGAAGATCAATGCCAAGAAACCCCGGTTCGACCAAGGGGGAACCAAAGAAATCAAACTTGGCAGATCAGTATGGACCTCCGAAGCTGACGCATCCTGCTCAGTATGGATCATATTATTATGAACCTATAGTCCGAAGAGGCTCCAAAGGTCAGAAGAAGAAAAAGGTCGCACAGAAGGCAAAGGTCAGCAGTCCACCAACTCAGAAGATCAGGACTCCTGAACCTCAGAAGCCTCAGAAGTCAGCTGTGACCAGTCCAGTGGTCAGATATGTTGACTCCAGTGGAAAGAAAATGTCTGAAACCACCAGGGTTGTTAGACAGATTTGGGTTACTAAAACTAACATCTAAGGACCCAAAATCAAAAATAAAGGGTACCTGAATATAATTCTGTTTTGCAGGTGGTAAAGACCCATGGTATGTGGACAGCGGATGCTCAAGACACATGACATACCAAAGGAGTCAACTGAAGAATTATATCACTGAAGAAGGACCCAGAATTGAGTTCGGAGACAATGCAAAAGGCTATACCAGAGGATATGGAACACTCAACATTGGAACTGCCAACGTTCCAAGAGTATCATATGTTGAAGGACTTCAGCATAATCTTCTCTCTGTTAGTCAATTTTGTGATAACTCAAATAGAGTGATATTTGACGCTGGTTTCTGTGATGTTATTGATAAATCCACAAGGAAAACAGTGTTATCAGGTTCGCGCAGAAAGAACATATATGTGGCTGGCTGGAACTCACCTGAACCTGAAGCTTGCTTATTGGCGAAGAATGACAACCGCACGGGGTGGCTATGGCACAGAAGACTCAGCCATCTCAACTTTAAGACGCTCAACAAGCTTGCAAGAGACACTCTAGCAAGGGGACTGCCGATTGAAGTATTCAGCAAAGACACTCAGTGTGAAGCATGTCTGAAGGGAAAGCAAACAAGGAATCAAAATCCTCCAGTTCCATCACCTTCCACAGATGGAATCCTTCAGCTGCTACATATGGATTTGTTCGGTCCAGTCTCCCCAGTGACGATCGGAGGCGTAGAAAATATGCATTAGTGGTCATAGATGACTACTCGCGCTACACATGGGTCATATTCATTGCCAACAAGTCTGACGTCAAAACAGAGTTACCAACGCTTCTGAAAAAGCTCAGTGTCGAGAAAAACACCAAGATCAGAAAAATACGTTCAGACAGAGGAACTGAGTTCCTTAATTCCATGGTAAAGGAGTTCCGCAGCGAAGGAATAGAGCATGAGACTTCACCGCACGCACACCTCGGCGAGAATGGAGTTGCTTGAACGAAAGAACGGAACTCTAAAAGAGGCGGCTAGGACTCTACTCGCAGACTCGGGACTCCCAACCAAATTCAGGCGTAAGCAACGGATACCGCATGTTATACTCGAATAGATCTCTACCGACAAAGCGAGCATAAGCGGACACCATATGAACTATGGAACGGCGGGAAGCCTTCTCTATCTTATTTCCATATTTTTGGTTGTTCATGCTTTATTCACAATAATGGGAAAGATCAGCCGAAGACTTTTGATAGCAAGTCGGACCGTGGAGTATTCTTAGGATACTCTCGGGTCGCAGAGCTTTCGTGAGTATTCAACTATCGGACTCTTTGCGTGGAGGAAAGCCCTCATGTTGTTTTTAACGAGTTTGCTATCGAAGACATGAGCAATAACTCAAATTCCGAATCCGAGGACATCGGTAAGCGGCCTACGAGGATCTAAGCTTAAAAGACAAATGCGAAAAGATCCAGCTATGTTGGGATGATGATTCGGACGAAGAAACCGAAGACAAATCTACCGAATCTCAACCCGTCGAGCAAGTAGGCCGAACGCATTGATTCTCCCGAACGTAATCAATCCCGGGTAACTCAGGTCGATGAAGAAACCGTTGAGGTAACTCGAGACCAACACTACCGAGAGCAACACCTCGGGGGGGAACGTCTAGTAATGTTCCCGAGTTGAATGCCCCCGAACCCGGTGACTCGGTAGACCATACTCTTGTTACTTGAATTACTTCAATCTCGTGAATAGTACAACCGAAATGCCTAACTCACCTACTATCCCGTGTTGAACAAGTTTCGGATGAAGAGTTGAAACATCGTAGATCGTGGCTCGATGCTCACACTGGCTGATTTAATCATTGGAGATCCTTCAGCAAATGTCAAGACAAGATCCGGATTCTCGTCAAGGAGAAAGCGCATTATTGTCCCGCTTCTTGTCTATCGAAGAGCCTCGGACCATTGAGGATGTACTTGAAAGATGCTGACCGGATCATAGCTATGCGGGAGGAGCCGAATCGGTTCACGAGAAACGAAGTATGGGAGCTTGTAGACAGACCCGGCATCAACATGTTATTGGAACTAAATGGGTCTTCAAAAACAAGCGAGATGAAAACAACGTTATAGTAAGGAACAAAGCAAGACTCGTGGCTAAAGGCTACTTTGTCAAGCCAAAGGGATAGATTTCGATGAGACGTTCGCTCCGGTTGCAAGATTGGAGGCAATTAGACTATTCCTAGCCTACGCAACACATCAAAGATTCGAGTTTATCAAATGGATGTGAAGTCTGCGTTCTCGAATGGCGTGCTTTGAAAGAAGAAGTCTATGTGGAACAACCGCCCGGCTTTCGGCGGGGACATCAAGTATATAGACTCGAAAAGGCTCTATACGGGTTAAAACAAGCACCCGGGGCTTGGTACGATACCCTGTCCCGAGTTTCTTCTTCGTAAAGGTTTTCGAAAGGCACAGAGGACCGCACTCTATTCGACAGATTCGACCGGAAGAAGACTTATTACTTGTGCGGATCTACGTGGATGACATTATATTCGGATCAAAGAATGTCATCATGTGTCGGCAATTTGAAAAGATGATGAAGGATAAGTTCGAGATGTCGATGATGGGTGAAATGAACTACTTCCTTGGTTTTCAAGTCAAGCAATCCGAAAAGGGAACGTTCATCAACCAAGGCAAATACACTCGAGACCTCATCAAAAGATTCGGCCGCACATCCGGCAAATCAATCAAGATCCCGATGAACACGAATATGAAGATAGATCTTGATAAAGAGGGAGTATCGAGAGACCAAACCGAATACCGTGCTATAATTGGTTCTTTATTATATCTAACGACTACTCATCCCGACATAACTTATGCTTGTAGGTGTCCCGTGCTCGATTTCGGGCGAATCCCAAGCGAGTCATATGGACTCAAGCAAAGAAGATTCTCCGCTATCTACGAGGAACACCCGATATGGGTTTGTGGTATCCACTGATGATAATATTGAACTAACTGGTTATTCCGATGCCGACTATGCGGGATGTAGAATAGACCGAAAATCAACTTCGGGAACATGTCAATTCCTTGGCGGCAAGTCGATCTCATGGTTTTCAAAGAAACAAGCACTCGGTGGCCACGTCGACTACCGAAGCCGAATACATGGCTGCCGGAAGTTGTTGCGCCCGGATCCTTTGGGCCGAGACAAGAATGAGAGACTATGACGTCATTCGGAATGAAGTGCCGATTTTCTCGCGACAAGACCGGTGCTATTGCAATCACTCAAAACCCCGTACTTCACACGAGATGCAAGCACGTGGACATCGACATCACTTCATTCGTGACCATGTCGAGAAAAAGGATATCAGGATGGAGAAGATTCATACTGACAAGCAACGGGTTGATATACTGACCAAGCCTCTAGCTGAATCCAGATTCAGATAACTTTCAGTAGAGCTAGGTCTGTTGGACCCTACCGACCCGGTCCAAGAAGAGGTTTCGGGAGAGAGACATTTCAAGAAGGGGGGAATGTTCACTCTCGCATCGATACATTCGATGACGTAGAGATAGAAACCATCTACACGAGGTATCAGCTGACTATTATGTTCAGCTGACAGGTTTGCATATCTCTACTCAGTAGTAATTTAATACAATAGTACTTTGCATTTATGACAAAGGTTCAGCATGACATTTAATATCTTTTGGTTTGTCTTTATTATTAACAGCTCACATTTAATGCACGACATTCCATACATAAGCTTGCTGAACTCTGCACGCATTTAATGCATGTCTTTTCGCAGTTACTACTTAGGCTATTTTACAACTGGCTTTGACTTAGGCGCCTTTTGTGATCATTGCCTATTTTTAACTTCTAATCTTAACCGTCCATATCATAAAGCAAGTTTAAATTCAGCCTTCGATCGAAAACCGTTCATCTTCATAGTTGATATATATATTCGATCATATCTTTGAAACCGCCATTAGCATACTTCATAACTTTCAAATTCCGAAAAATCCGAGATCTGCATACGCAATCCTTACTTGCAACTTCATTCTCAAACTTATCTCGAATTTTATCTATTGGTATGCTTATATCTGTTAATATATTTATTATATTTTTCAGTATCGCATTGTAAAGCACTGTTCTATCCAAGAAACGGTACTAATTCATTTCTTGTAACAGGTACTATGGCTGGTCTATCTGTCAGTTCTCTCGACAAGATAGAGGAAATCGTCAGCAAGGGCCGCATCTGGTGCGAACCAGTCATGGAGTTCGACGCGTGCGAACTCGAGTACATGGACGAGATCTTCACATATCTGAGGAAATCCGGACTTGAGGAGTTTCTATCGAGGAAGCCGACCTTCTTCCTTCCTCGACAAGTGGCGGAACTATATCTAAACTCCGACTCAGTTGGAGGAGACATTCTGGCGAGGTTCGCTGTTAACACCATTGACGACACATCGAGGATACTGAAGCAGATGTCTATTAAACAAGCGCTGAAGAAGAGCTTCAACCTCCCGTCTGAAGGTGTCAGCATCTTGGGGTACAATGACGATGCTGTCGACACATACCTCTCCATTTTCTGTGGCAAGCCCACAACCTTCAGAGCAGCATTTCCGAAGAATGCCATGCTACCGCAGTTCAGAGCACTGGCGTACATCGTCACTCAGCTGTTGACGAGCCAGGCTGGCTCTTTCGATCAGGTCTCCCAACCCAAGATCCATATGATGATGGCGATTTATGACTGCGTGAAAGTCAATTGGACCGACTTCTTTGTTCGCGAATTTATGGCTCAGGCAGCCAAGTTCGACAAAGCTACGCGAACACTGACCGCAAAAGGAAAGCTTCTCTACGGACTTAAATTGTCGGTCATGATCGAGGATTTCTGCGAGGCCGAGCGAGATCACATATGACGGCAAGGAATATTTTAATGTGAAGAAAATCCGCTTTCACAACAAGTCCGCGGCCCCGCAACAGTTGGTTCGGGGCCGGCCGCGAAGCTTCGGCTATCTAAGCCTCGGCGGGCGACTCCTAAGAAAAGGACACCTCCGGCAAAATCACCTAAGGCACCGGCCAAGAGGCCGAGGAAGGCCATACCGGATACACCTGCCGAACCGGAGACTACTACTGCGGTGGCTACCGAACCAACTCCTATTCAGCCACTACGGTTGGTAGATGAGTCTTCCTCATCCGAGAAGACCAAGTCGGTGGAGAAAGCCGTCTCCACCGAGGAACAAGTTCAAGAGGAATAGGGAGAGGCTACCGAAGCCCAAAGCGAAGAAGTCCAACGTCCGGATAGCCCTCTCTCGTGCCTCCGCTCGGCAGCCGCCCACTCGCCGACTACGAGACCGACTTCGTTGATATCGAGTCGATTCTGCGTCTGCGAAGAGACTCTCGGGATGGAAGCGAGCGGCTATTGTCTCTAGGAGCTTCCCGAGAGATCATCCAGTTCATTCCGGAGCTTGCCGACCATTCGGATTTGCTCGTCCTAGCCAAGTCGGCAAGGCTCCATATGATCCTACGCTTTCGGGAGTGGCCTCGGCTTCAACGCCTTGTTCTACACCGCTCCTGTCGCCAGCCTACACTTGGAAGAACCGAGATTGCGTGAGGAGATAGGCTATTCGAGCCCGAGAACCTCAACACGATGGAGAATCTAAGGGCAGCCATGCTTGCAATCATTGCCGATCGACGCCAAGCGGCTAGCTCGCCGCCCTCGAGATGGGTCCGACCACGACGGTCGGGACCCACCCATGATTCGAGCCCCGTAAAGCCCGATGAGGGACATCCACAGGACAAGGATACCCATACCGAAGTAGCAAGCACCACTCGGTATCCTTGGGCACGAGAAGCCTTCGGCCGGGTGTCTCGTCCTCGGCGAGCTGCTCGCCGCTCTCGCTCAAGTCGACATACGAGGCGGCGCCCGGCCTATCTCGCCAAGAGATCCCGTTCAATTGCCAAAGCTCTAACTGCACAAGGAGTTAAAAATCGGGAATTGGCCAAGGCAGTCCACAAGGTGTGGAAGAAGTCTGCATTGGCCACCAACTCTGAGCTTCAGGGGCTGAAATCCAGCATCTCTACATCAGCTGCCCCTGATGTCTCCGCTCTCATATCTGAAGCATCGGCCCAAAGCAGCAACGGCGAGCTTCGGACTCGGCTAAGGACAATTCGGGAGGGACATGCCAAGCTCCTTGAACAATTTCAGAACGCCTTGTCCGCTCATACCGAGTCATTCACCGAGCAAGCCCAGGCCACGGAGAACAGACTAGACCTCATTCAACTGGTCATGGAGGACAAGATTGGTGAGAAACTAGTTGAACTGAAGTCAGAAGCCGTTCTCTCTCATACAGCATACAAGGACGCACTCATATCCGAGAGGAACGAGCCGCATCTAGCATTGGAGAAAGTGCATACAATGATCGGACGTCTTGTCCACTGTTTATTAGAAGCTAGAAAAGAAGGTACTCATCCCAACCCCTTTGTACTTGATGATGCCAAAAAGGGGGAAGGAAAGAAGAAGGGTACCGAGAAAGAAAATGAAGGAAGTGAAGGAAAGAAAAAGAGTACCGAGAAGGCGACTCCCACTAAACCTTCTAGACTGCGAAGGGGACAACCATCGAAGAAAAGAAGGGGACCGAGAAGAAGAAATCTATTGCCGACCTTAGCAAAACTCGGTCTCGAAAACTCGGACTCGACTCCGGGTAAGGCCCGGGGTGTTTCGAGGCTGCGAGCACAACGAAACCGGCCCAAGTGGCTCAGGACCCCGAGCGACTACTCGAGCAACCCAAACTCCCAAAGACATTATTAAGGAGGTTGCTTGAGTACGCTAAACAAAGCGGTGGAGGACTCAAAAGAAGAAGAGGCTCCTCTTCCACCACCGCTCAAGAAGGCAAGGGCAAACAAAAGCTTAAAATTCCAACTCCTCCAAAGAAAGCGATTAAGGTACATATCTGCCGAGGAGGAAGCCCAAATAGCTGCGGATGAGAGGCCGGCCGAGAAATTGCAGAGGCCGAGCGGCCTAACAAACCAAAGTCTAAGCTTTGCTAAAGGAAAGACTAAAGCCCCATCCGAGAGGAGGAAAGAAAACCGCTAGATCGCCTCCGAGAAAGCTCATCATAACAGATGAAGAGGACAGAGAAAAGGAAAAGGAGCAGCAGCAGAAGAGTACTGAAAGGCAGGGTACGTCCAAATCTAGATCTAGTACTCCTGCTGAATCAGAAGAAGCCCCTCAGCAAGCCACTGATACACAAGGAGATGAAAACGAAGCCATATTTGATCTGATGAACAGATATCTATACAGAGGCGAGGAGGCAAGACAGATTCAGGCTGCCAGAGACAGAATTTGGAAGGCAGGCCTTGAAGCCCTGATGAAAAGGACTGAAGAGGAGGCCAGGCTAAGAGCGCCTTCTAAAGCTGATATTCCATACAGATACAGGAAATTCAGGAAGCCAGCTGACCTGAAATTTCAAAGATGGCCAAGAACAGATGAATGGATACCAGCTCAGCTCAATCAAAGATGGGAAAATGCGAAAATTGAGTTCATCAAGAGGAACTATTTCTGGAGGTTCTGGTCCAACAGGACAAGGATTGAAGCTTACATGGAATGGATGTTCGCTACTGAACCTGAACTCTACCCATACCTCGACAAAGCCATATCTGAAGGTATAGAAGTCAGTGTTCCGGGACCCAGAATCATACCTCCACCGAGAAGACAGGGATGACTCGGTACACATTTTGGTACGATTGAAGCCGAAGTGAAGCATGCCGCAACTAAGAAAGAACTTGTCGAAGATGAGCCTCGCCGATTTTGCGAAATTTCGAAGCTAAGGAAGATCACATACAGGATGTATGGAGTGCCGCTCCCTGAAGATCAGACTCAAGAGTTCATGGACAGAATCAAGAAGTTCAGTGGCCCTCCTCCTTAGATCTTTAGCTCATTCTCTTAGCATAACAAGATTGTATCTGTACTGAATTTCTCTTACATATATACAAATCTTCTTTTGGCTCTGACAACTACTTGTTGTCTAAATAGCCGTGTTTGCTTTATGCTTTAACACTCAGAATCACTGAAGTGATTACTGACACACTCACACTTTGTTTATTTACTTGTCAGTTTTTGCTCAGTTAGATCTCTGATAGACTAGACTTTCAGTTACTATTTCTCTTTGGGGGAAATTGTTGCATGGGGGGAATTATTGTAAAGGGGGAAATTGTTCTGCTCTGTCTCCCTCAGTAGTCTAGCACTTACCAGACAACTCCACTGATCCTACTTGTAATATTTGTAAGGAGCTCTGTTTCTGAGTAAGTTAGTGTTTAGCATAGTTGATAGGACATAGATGATAGGTTTTGGCATCATCAAATAGGGGGAAATTGTTGGGTGATGATTCAATCCTCAGCATGATCATACTTGTGGGAAATGATTCTATCTTCTATACTGAATCACGCTCGTTAGCCTCGTGCTCGACTGTTGAGAAGATTTGAAGATCCCAAAACCCTATCTGATTGGTGAACCATTCCTTTGTATTCGTATTTGTCTCTGAGGTTTCAGACTCAGTAGACACTCTGCTCTGGTCAAGGCGCTCAGTAGCTCATCAGCCTCAGCACCAGTGTAGAAGACTCAGTGAATACTGGACTCAGCAGGAGCAGATATGCGAGAGAGTCGGTTGAACCGAACTCGGCGGGAGTAGTTCACCGGACTCGTAGCCGATTTTCGGTAGACCCTTCTCATTGTCTATCCACCGAATACAAAATCGGACTCGGCATCGGGCCGACGGTCTTCCGAACTGTCCGAATCTTTTGATAAGCTATCGTTGTTGTCAAGTACGAGGTAGAGAGAAGTCAACTTCGGTTGCCTCGAAGTTTGTTCTCGTCTCAACCACCACATCCACCTCGACAAATGACAAGCATACACGTGTCGTCTCACCTACTAAAGCTACAATCAACATATTTCCGTAAAAGGAGGGAAAGGACACCGTACCTACTACACAAAAGAGCCGTTTGCTACCACAAAAGAGGGAAAAAGAAGAAGATCGTCTCCAACGGATCTATTCTTCTCTCCACTCTATAAATAGAGGGATCATTCAAGATTTGAAGCACACTAAAAAAAAACGACCAACAACGCACAGAGCATTCAAACGAGCGAAATTAACGACTAAGTCTTCCGCAAGAATCAACCAAGTTATCTCCCGTGAAAGACTACATACATCTCAAAAGGAACCAAGTCGAACCGACATAAGCTTCTAGTATCCAAGCGACTGACACGAACCTATAGCTAAACCCTCAGCTGTTCGTCGCTCTAGATAACTACATTCTCGTTCCTTATCCCTCTAACCCTAAGCTCAACCGTTCTTATCTATAGCTTAGACGAAGGAGTTCACATTTGAACCCAATCCTTATTGTATAAGGACTCCTTCATTGTTGGAGAAGTTTGTCAAACACTTAAAGTTTGATAGAATTGTAAACTGGGACTTGCTCAGTATAATCCCCAAGCCACGGCTTTGTCCAGTATACAAGCTGACTGAGACTAACTCAGTATAATAAATAACCTCCTGATCTATCGGGACAGTGGACGTAGGATTGTTGATATCCGAACCACTTTAAAAATATCTGTGTTGTTTACTTACTGTTTCATTGGTTTTACTGTGCATACTGAACATCATATTTAAAATCGATTTAACTCTCAGTATTCTGAACTTCTTATCTACTGAACTGAGACTTGCATAAAACGTTTTCCTCATTAAAACTGATTTGGGCCTACACAATTCCGCACACTGAACTCTCACTGATCGATACTGAATTCTGACCTAGTCGGTTAGCGAGATCTCGGCCGAGTCGAGTACTCTTTTAGCCTTTAACACGATTCGTAACGGTTGTGCAGTCGCTTGAACTATTTCGATGCGGCACCTTCCTGAATAGGACTGTTCGTGTTCGAAAGTTGAGAAATTTGGATTCAGGTGTATTCATCCCCCCCCCCCTCTACACCTGAACTCACTCACGGGACCAACACCTTTTTAAAGCTTATCATTTTTCAACTTAATTCAAACCAACTCCACCTAACTTATCATTTTTCAACTTAATTTAAACTTACCAAACACCAAAATAAGAGAATTTTTCTAATTTTAAACTTACCAAACACAAAATTAATATTTGTTTTTAAATTAAATGATAAATAAACTATAACTTATAAGTTGTTGCAAGTTTCCTTTTTATAAAAATACAATTTTTATTCCATTTAATTTTTAAATTATAGGTACACGCTAATATAACAAAATATTTTCCCTTTCAGTTTTTGCGTTACGAGAATAATGTGTAACGCTTATTTTAAGTGCACAATAATATAAACTCACTTTATGAAGTAAACATTATTTTACTAATTACGTGCACAAACCGGACCAAAAATTTATTTTCTTTCATGTAATAAGCATGCATCTAATTAGCGACTTAATGTTCTCAATATGCATACTTTATACAGAATAAACATTGCTGTAATGTTTCCTGCCTTAATATTCCAGTAAATACATGTCATGTCTTAATTAAGACAAGATTATCAGGCATTACTCATCCAACTGTTTTCCTATCTTGCAGCAAATTTTAAGCCTGTTCTGATTCATATTCCAACTCAGCACCCAAGTCAGCATCCAAGTCATCTAACAGCTCAGCAGAAACTCAGCAAGGAAAGAAACAAACTGCACTCAACCGAACATACCTAACGGCTAGTTGGTGGTTAAATAGTTAAAGATCAGTTAGCTTAGTTACAATCAGTTATAGTTAGTTTTTAGTTTGTTATAACCAGTTGCAATCTGTTGAATCATAGATGTATATATAGGTCTATAATAAGCTCGATTATGTACAGAAAAACACTACACAAGTTCCATTTATCAATATACAAAACAATTCTCATTTCTCCAAATCCACTGTTCATTTTATTTGTTTGTTGCTGCATGGTTGCATGCATGTTAATCTCCTTGATCATGAAGATCTCCTCCCTTTCTTTTATGTGGTTGATGGATAAAAGCTTCTTATTCAACATGGTATCAGAGCTTTTCTCGTAGTTCATCTACAAACCAGATCTTCAACCAATCAATTCCCATATCTTCTTTTCAAAATTCATCTTCTTCTATGTTTCTGCTTCTTTTAATATTCAATGGCTGCCGAAGACATACATAGTCTTTACTATGTTCATCAAGGTGAAGCACCTGGAGCTGTGCTCGTCAATCCTCCACTAAATGGAAACAATTTTCAGTCATGGAGCCGTTCAATGCGAATTGCACTTGGTGCTAAAAACAAGTTACACATGGTTCTACCAACTCCAGCCCAAATGACACAAATACCTACTGCTGCACATGCAGATTATGCAGCTTGGCAACGGTGTTATCTAATGATACAATCATGGATCCTAAACTCTTGCACAAAGGAAATATCCCCCTGCATACTATATGCAGATTCAGCAGTTGACATGTGGAGAATTTTGACAGAACGCTACTCACAAGGAAATTATACTAGAGTTTTTGAACTTCAGAAGGAAATATACACTACAGTGCAAGGTAATCTTTCCATAACTCAGTACTTTAACTGTAACGCCCCAATTTTCATAACCTTTTTAAGGGGACGTCACCTCTTGCATAAATTTAATCTTCTCAATTTAATTTTCAAAAATAATAGATATATAAAATCAATAAGGTTTTAATGCATTTCATAATAGCGGAAGTCTTGAATAAAAAACATGTGCACCTACTAGTTCACGGAATTAAATAAAGACAATTGCATAGTTCAAGATAAAACTAAATTAATGCGTTTAAAAAAAACATTTTAGATCCTTTCATGTGTGACCATCACCATCTGCCACTTCAAGCACCTGTCGGACCATGATCTGAAAAGGTGAAAATATCAGGGGGTGAGTACGACTACTCAGTGGGGTCAAACATTATCCAAACTATAAACTATAAAGGATTAATCATGAGAAATTAGACATGCAAGCCCGGAGGCTTAACCCGAAGGTTTTACTGCGTGAATGCCCGAGGGCTAACCCGAAGGTTTTACTGCGTGAATTGCCCGAAGGCTAACCCGAAGGTTTTTCTGCGTGAATAGCCCGAAGGCTCTGCCTGTACTGAATAACGCATGAGAAAAACAATATAGTGTATAATAAGGATAAAAGAAAAACCTCATCTTAACCTTTTTGAGTGAATGAAAAGATGTATATCAATGGATTAAGTCCTGCGCGCCAATCCTAACATGAAATAATTCAAATCTTAATGTCGTGATATGCATGAAACAATTAATCTTTTTGTACATGGGATGCAAATAAGTATATCGATACTTACTTCTGCTTCTCGTTTCTAAATAACTCCGAGTTCTAACGACTTATTCTAGTATTAAGCTTATAACATGACATATACAACGATACCTTATAGTTATTAGGTTGCAAACAATATCATATCTATATACTAGGTTTCTATGTTCTATTTTAACTCGTGCAGAAAACCTATGTTAAAAGAGATCCACATAACATGAATTCATTCCATAAATTCTAATTTTCTATATATAGATTCTTTAATGAGTCTAAATCATTCCAGATTTGGTTTCATATAAAAATAATTAGTCCTCTAAGAATTATAACCAAAACAGTACCTACTGCATCGACAGAGGCGATTTTTGATCTTCTTACCTTTAACTATAAGCTTCAGGGACTAAACATACTTTAAAAATTCTAATATTTAACGAACATCTAGGGACCATACATAGGGATATCATATCAAAAATGCACCTTTTTTGGATAAGGGATGACTTATGAAAAACATAGAACGTTTCAACCAAAATCCGAATACGAAAATGCATGCTCCGACTAACTACCCGGAAATTTGTATTAAACTGCTTTCATACACATAATTTAAAAATACGAAATAAATATTTTTACAAACCCCAACGTGCGTGGAGTACTTAGGAAAAAGAATCAAGTCAAAATCAGTTTTGTGGAGTGAGATATAAATATTTTTCTAAACCCTATCCCGAATGCATGGTTTTTCGGCAGTGTAAAAGTAAATATTTATTAAAAATGTAGTTACTTGTCTAAAAATCACTAAAATTTACATAGATCTAAAAGACATACCTAGGAATCTTTGTCTAAAATTTCACCACGATAGAATACCGGGAAGATGTGTAAATATTTCTTGAAACTGTTTGCAGGTATGTTGATAGATTTTTTGAAAAGTTTATGTGAAACTATTTTATGGACGACTAAGAGTGTATTTATAGACTTAGGATAAATTATATAAAGATCCCTAATTATAAAAGGTATCAAATATATTTTATTCATGAATTATTTTCGTCCTTATATATTTTATATAGTATTTATTCTATCACTTACCATATAAGACATTCAATCCTAGATAAATTAGGATATGGATATGCACAATTAGATTTTATCCTAAAACATGTATAACACTAATATAATATCTATTTTCTTCACAAAATATAATTTTAAATTATCTCCTAATAACTTATATAATATAAATTATTATATTCTTTTATTAATCCTAGTAGGTTCAGGAAATTCAAAATAAATTTACATAACAAAAATAATTTAATGAAAAATAACATAGATGTTTTAATTTTCGTTTTCATTTTTCTAAGGCGCGACTTACAGAACTAAACTCGTGATATTATGCATGAAATGCAAATGCATTTTATTTATTTATTTATTTATTTTTAGGTAAAATTTCGGGGTGTTACATTAACAAATTGGATGATCTATGGAAAGAATTTCATCACTTCAATCCTATACCTAATTGCACTTGTGGAGTTATGAAGGCTTGTACATGCAACTGCTTAGCCTTGGTTGCTGATCAGACAGAACATAATATGGCACTCAAATTCCTTATGAGTCTAAATGAAGTTTACTCATCCATCTGTGGTCAAATACTGATGATGAAGCTTTTCCCAAGTTTAAATCAGATCTACAATCTTATAGTTCAAGATGAAAAACAAAGGATGATAGGACATGCTCCTAATGCTAGTGAGCTTGAGTCCATGGCCATGATTACTCAGCAATTTTCTTCTGAAAATAAGCCTCTATCTGACAATGTAATGGCTTGCTATGGATCTGGAGGATCTAAACTACTCTGCACACATTGTGGCAACTCTAGCCATACAAGGGACAAATGTTTCAATCTGCATGGCTTTCCTAATACTGCACCCAAGAAAGATAAACCGACTTGCTCTCATTGTGGAATATCTGGTCATTTCAAAGACAAATGCTACAAGCTCCACGGCTATCCTCCTGGCTATAAGTTCAAACCAAGAACTGGTCCAAGTTATCCAGCTGTTGCACATTTGGCCTCTGCCCACCAAGGAGTTAATGATGGAGCAAGTTCCAGTCTCTCCAGTGATCAGTATTCCCACTTACTGAGCCTAATACAGAACTTATCTCAATCCTCAAGTAATCTGTCTTCCTCTAAACAACAAACAGGTACTAAGTTCTGTAGTTTTTCAGCCCACATAAATTGCTTTTCTACCTCTTTTCATCCCCTAACTTGGATCCTTGACACTGGTGCCACTGACCATATGGTCTCAGATTTTTCTATTCTTATAAATCCCTCACCTGTCTCTGATATGTTTGTTACTCTACCCAATGAAACGCAACTTCCTGTCACTCACATTGGAGAAGCACGTATAAATGCTAGATTAACTCTGCCTAATGTCCTTTATATACCCTCCTTCAAGGTAAATCTCATATCAGTTGGTAAACTTATACAAGAATCTAAACTAACACTCATTCTTCATGATGACTATTGCTTGATTCAGGACCTTGCCAAGGACAAGAAGATTGGCACTGCTAGACTGTCACAAGGATTATTTCTCATTCAACCCAATCCTCTATCGAGTTCTGTCTCTGTCATCCCTTCTTCTGTAGCTGCCAACTCGATTAACAGCTCAACATTATGGCACCAACGCTTAGGACATGTAGCAGACTCTACACTTAGCCTGATAAAACACAGAATAAACATCACCTCTGATGTTCACAATAAAGACTATACTATTTGTCCATTAGCTAGGTTTCATAGACCTCCTTTTCCTCATAGCTGTATCAAAACCAGAGCTCCCTTTGAGTTGCTTCACTGTGATATTTGGGACCCCTGTTCCCACACACTCTAATAAACAATAATTCCTTACTATTGTAGATGACTATACTAGAACCACTTGGTGTTGCCTAATGCATGCTAAATCTGAAACAGCTAGTCATCTTTACTCATTTCACTCATTTGTTAAAACACAGTTTTCAGCTTCTATTAAAATCATCAGATCAGACAATGGATCTGAATTTCTTCTTCCTGAATTCTACTCTAAAAATGGCATTGTCCATCAAACTTCCTGTGTATACACACCCCAGCAAAACGGTGTAGTTGAGAGAAAACATCAATCACTTCTTAATATAGCCCGTGCTCTTCTTTTGCAAGCACAATTACCTTTAACTTTCTGGGGCGAAGCTTTGCTCACTACAACACATCTCCTAAATAGATTACCTACTTCAGCATTAGCAAACAAAACTCCTTATGAAGTCCTCCACTCTACTCCTCCTGATTACTCTTTTCTCAAAGTTTTTGGCTGCCTATGTTTTTCAGCAAATCTCATAGGCCATAAACATAAATTTGCTCCTCGAGCCAGAAAATGTATAATGGTGGGCTACTCCAGTTCTTCTAAAGGTTACAAATTGTTTGACCTTGATTCTTGTTCCTTCTTAATTTCTAGAGATGTGTCTTTTCATGAACACATTTTTCCTTATAAATCTTTTGCTCCAGTTCAAAATCCAAACTTTGTATCCACTTCTCTACCTACTCTACTTTTTCCATCAACACCTGCCCCCCCCTTCTGAATCTATTCCAACTACATCCTAAACTCAATCCCTGAGTCCATTCCAGTCACTTCCCCTGTACCTCCCCATCCCACTGTTCTTCCAAGACAGAGCACAAGAGCTAAACATCCTCCTTCCTATCTAAGAGTTTATTCTTGTGGCATGTCAAAGAAAAGTTCAGCTCGGCTTGCCAATTCTTCTTATTCTGCAAGGTCAGGTAAATCTCTACACCCTCTCCATAAATACATTTCTTATTCCCTTTTTTCCAGTACACATAAAGCCTTCTCCCTCACATTATCCAATACCTATGAGCCTAAAACTTACACTCAAGCTGCCTCTCATGATCACTGGAAAAAGGCTATGGCCACTGAAATTACTGCTTTAGAGGCAAATGGTACTTGGCTCCTCACTAACCTCCCTGCGGGGTAAGAAAGCCATTGGCTGCAAATGGGTATACAAGGTGAAGTTTCATGCAGATGGGAGTATTAAAAGGCACAAAGCAAGGCTTGTAGCCAAAGGCTACACGCAGCAAGAAGGAATTGACTATGAAGATACTTTTTCACCTGTCCAAACTTACCACAGTCCGCAGCCTTATTGCTCTTTCTGCATGCAAAGGATGGTTCCTAGAGCAACTTGATGTCAACAATGCTTTTTTACATGGAGACCTACATGAAGAAGTATACATGACACCCCCTTCTGGATATGTTACTACTAAACCTAACCAAGTATACAGATTACTAAAAAGCATATATGGCCTTAAACAAGTCAGCCGGTAATGGTTCTCAAAGCTCTCCGAGTCCTTGATTTCTTATGGCTTTAGCCAATCCAAGTCTGATTCTTCCTTGTTTGCCATGAACAATTCCTCTGCAACTCTGATTCTTCTGGTTTATGTAGATGACATTATAGTGGCAAGCAACAATCTGGATCAAGTTCAGAAGGTAAAGAAGTTCCTTGACAATTCTTTTAAAATCAAGGACCTTGGATCCTTGAAATTTTTTCTTGGCATTGAAATTGCCAGAAATTCGACTGGCATCTCTTTATGCCAGAGAAAATATGTGTTAGATCTATTACAGGAGGAAGGCTACACTGACTGCAAACCATCAAAATTTCCTATGGACAGCAAGCTGAAACTCAGTGCCTCTGATGATCATTATCTAAGTGATCCTACTCCTTACCGCCGGCTCATTGGAAGGTTAATGTACCTCACTGTTACAAGACCTGGGCTCAGCTTTGCCGTACACTCCCTTGCTCAGTTCATGAATAAACCTGGTCTCACACACCTCAATGCAGCACATCGTGTTTTGAGGTATTTAAAAGGGACAATTGGCCAGGGCCTCTTCTATTCCTCTACTTCCTCAGTCACTCTTAAAGGATTCAGTGACTCTGATTGGGCTTCTTGTGTGGATACTAGACGGTCTATCACTGGATACTGCATGTTCCTAGGTGATTCTCTTATTTCATGGAAATCAAAGAAACAGAACACAATTTCTCGCAGCTCAGCAGAAGCTGAATACAGAGTTGTTGCTGCAGCTACTTCTGAAATTATGTGGCTTCTTCAAATTTTCAGAGACTTCGGTTGTCCACTACCACCTCCTTCTCTTTACACTGACAGCAAATCAGCTCTGGCTCTTGCTTCAAACCCCGTTCACCATGAGAGGACTAAACATATTGAGATAGATTGTCAATACATCAGAGATTGTCTATCTGCTAAAAGACTTCATCTATTATATGTCCCAACTCAGCACCAACCAGCTGATCTTTTGACTAAAGCTCTTGGCCGATCACAATTTGAATTCCTCATCTCCAAGTTGAGAATACACAATTTGTATTCTCAACTTGAGGGGGGTTGTTTTGATTCATATTCCAACTCAGCACCCAAGTCAGCATCCAAGTCATCTAACAGCTGAGCAGACAACTCAACAGACAACTCAGCAGACAACTCAGCAAGGAAAGAAACAAACTGCACTCAATCGAACATACCTAACGGCTAGTTGGTGGTTAAATTGTTAAAGATCAGTTAAAGATCTGTTAGCTTAGTTACAATCAGTTATAGTTAGTTTTTAGTTTGTTATAACCAGCTGCAATCTGTTGAATCATAGCTGTATATATAGGTCTAGAATAAGCTCGATTATGTATAGAAAAACACTACACAAGTTCCATTTATCAATATACAAAACAGTTCTCATTTCTCCAAATCCACTGTTCATTTTATTTGTTTGTTGCTGCATGGTTGCATGCATGTTAATCTCCTTGATCATGAAGATCTCCTCCCTTTCTTTTCTGTGGTTGATGGATCAAAGCTTCTTATTCAACAAAGCCGGCAAATCCATTTAGCTAACAAGGTTCTTGTTTCGATCTTCCGTAGATGAATCCGTTTAGCTACCAAAGGTTCATTGTTTCGATCTTCTGTAGATGAACTTGTGGTAGATTAGATTCCGAGATCCAACAAAGAATATGTAGTAATGTTATAAAATACGAGGGGCGGAGGGAAGAAAATTCACTATAAAAGAGGAGAATATAAATTCGGATCTCCGATATATGTTCCTACACCCAAAGACTAATTCTTAAATGTATACATCTTAAATAAAATGAGGGAGTCTATCTATTTATAGGGAAAAATTAATGATAAACTTCATTAATTCTTCTATATGGGATATAACTCAATTTTCTTAAAGGATTAAGATTCGAGTTCGACGAATTTAAACTAAGGATAAAATCTTTAATTTTAAAATTGAAATGTATTTTTTAAATATACACTATTTTGGGACAATTTAAGAGCAGCTTGAATCGGCCAAACCATTAGACTACACTTTAAGGTAACAGCTTCAAGCTGACTTTGTTACAAATAAAATTTATTTCGTCTATTAATTATTTGAACTTGATTATCTTACTAAATTCAAGAGAATAATTATATGAATGAATTAAGAAAGTAGTAATACAAAAATACAGTTGACTCATTAAAACGAGTTGACTTCACTTCGTTATTACAAACAACTAACTAGAGTCTCTCTCCCCACCCACTGAAGCAGAGAAGTGCTGGCTGGCGATGTTCTGAAATTCCTTATTTTGCTGATCAAATATGAATAACCAGCTGAATCAGCTTTTCCTTTTGTTGTTAAGTCTCCATTTTGCAGTCGAATTTGCCGTCTCAGAAGTTATTTTCGAAGAACGCTTCGAAGGTAATAAGCAAGCACTGATTTTTACTCCAAGCTCCGTGTGATCCTTTGAGTTCATCTATTAATGTCAAGAAATAATTTTGTCTTTTATGATTATGAAACCGAAGAAAACCGTAAGATTTTTGTCGAAATAGTAGTATTATTTGCGTTTTCTTTGAATGGTTGTTGTTAGGTTTATCACCCGATGATATCTATTTCATATGCAATTTCCACTGTCCGTAAATCACAAAGACAAGCATGTTGAAATATACGGTTAATTCAGTAAAGGTGTTGCATTTGTGAGACCTAGGTTTTGGACTTCACTGATTTTGTGATTTTCATTTTGCTTTGATGTTGGTGTTGGAAGATGGGTGGAAGAGCAGGTGGGTGCTGTCTGATTGGAAAAGGAGTGAAGGAAAAGCCGGAACTTTCAAGCACACGGCCGGGAAATGGAATGCTGATCCTGATGACAGAGGTATAGTTTCTTCGTTGTTTTGTTTTGTTTCCTCTCTAGTTGAGTAACACCGGAAAATGGGGATCGAGTCGTTTGATAGAAATTAGGGGATTTCGACAGTTCTTTTCCATATCATGTTTTTTACCTTACTTATTCAGTAGTTATTCTTACAGAACTCACTAATTAGGCCAAAGTATCTGATAGAGTAAAGGGGAAGAGAAGAACAATTTAAATAAATAACCCAAGTACAAATTATGAAACCAACTCAAAGAGTCCCACGGAAGGATTTCTTCCGGCCAAGCATGATGCACGCCGCAATTGATCTCAGTTCAAAATTCTGGATGCCCTAATCTCAATAGATAAACTATATAAATACTATCTCTACTAGGTCTTATTCGACCTACCCATTATATGGGCCTTATTCTAAAAATATACTCAACTACTAAATATAGACTCAACTACTAAATATAAAAACTTGCTAAATAGAAATCATTAATCTTTCATTGACGTCATGCAGAAGCCACGTCCATGCCGAACTCGCCATGCATACGTCCAAGACCTCTCTCGCTACGGCTTCGGTTTCGCCGTCTCCGAGCTCCTCCTCTCCCTTCTTTGATATACTTTGTCTCTAACAATTCCTTCCCCCCTTCCAAACGACCTTGTCCTCAAGGCGGAATTGTGGGAATTGACATTTAAATTCTTCGATCTCTATCCAAGTTGCATCATCTTCGGACTTGTCACGCCATTGCACTAGCACTTCTTGTACACGATCATCTCCTCTCCAAATTCCTCTCTCTCGCAAAATCAACTCCGGTTCAAATTCCGGATCGGTTACCCATAACTCTTTCGGCAATTTATCTTCGAGTTTGTGTTCGCCGAGAGCCGCTTTAAGAAGAGAAACGTGAAAAACAGGATGTAAACGACAACCTTCCTAAGAACAATAACCGATATGCTCTTGCTCCAATTCTTTCCTCCACCGTAAATGGCCCGTAAAATCGGGCGGCTAATTTAGCATTTTTACGTTTGAACAACGAAGCTTGTCGATATGGTCTTAACTTCAGGAAAACCCGTTGGTCGACCGCGTATTCCACATGACGACGGTGTTTATTCGCGCCTCTAACCATATAGTCTTGTGCTCTCTTAATATGCATCTTCAGATGACGCAACGCTCCATCTCGCGCTTGGAGATCATCGGCTACAGCCTTCACTTGTATTTCCGCCGGCAAGAAACTTACTAGGGTTGGTGGTGGCCGACCGTACACGATCTCAAAGGGAGAAATCCCCGTCGTCGAGTGAAAGTTGGTATTGTACGAGTATTCCGCCCAAGCAAGCCATCGCCCCCATTGTTTCGGTCTCTCGGACGCAAAGCACCTTAAAAATGTTTCCACGCAACGATTAACAACCTCTGTTTGTCCATCGGTCTCAGGATGATACGCGGAACTCATACGGAGTTTGGTTCCCACCGCCTTAAACAATACCTTCCAAAACTCGCTGCAAAAAATTGGGTCTCGATCTAATACAATCGATGACGGAAAGCCATGCAATCTCACAATTTCTTTAACAAATAATTCGGCCACTTCCCTTGCGGTGTACGGATGGCGTAACCCACAAAAATGAGCGTATTTCGACAAACGATCCACCACCACCATGACGCGATCATATTGCCCCGGATCGTGGTAGGCCCCCGATAAAATCCATGCTGATGTCCTCCCATACTCTCACAGGTATAGGTAAAGCTTGTAACAGGCCGGCCGGAGCTCGCGTCTCGTATTTGTGTTTCTGACAAACCAAGCATTCGGATACAAATTTGGTGACATCTTTCATCATGCCCGGCCAATAAACACTAAGTGCCAATCGACGATATGTCCAGGTAAGCGCCCGAATGTCCCCCTTCGAGCCGTAGAATGAAATTCCGCCAACAATCGAGGAACGAACGAAGATCTTTTTGCTACAACCAATCGTCCCTTATAATATAAAACGCCATTAATTAATTGAAAATGATCATTACCTCTCGAAACCCCTTCGGCCGTGGCTCGGTAAATCGGCCCCAATTCCGCGTCCTCTTTTACTTCATCCGTAACTCGAGACCAACCAACCCAAACTGGGATTGAAATCGCCGCACACTCCATCAGTATCCTCACATCGTCGGGATAATGCATCCGCCGCCTTATTGGTACTGCCTTGTTTGTATTCAATTTCAAAGTCGTATCCTAACAACTTGGCCACCCAATAATGTTGGGCGGGAGTCGAAACTGATTGATTTAGAAGATAGCGCAAACTTCTCTGATCGGTTCGTACCGTGAACCGTCGCCCTACCAAGTATGGTCTCCAATGCTGAACTGCACACACTAAAGCCATTAACTCCAATTCATAGGCCGACTTAGCTAGGTTGCGATCTGAGACGGCCTTGCTATAATACGCCAAAGGGCGCCCCTCCCGCATTAATCTTTGCGCCGAGTCCTCGTCCTGACGCATCGCACTCCACCACAAATGCTTTAGAAAAATCGGGAGTGGCTAATACCGGGGCCGTAGTCACCGCCTTTTGTAGCTCTTGAAAGGCCTTTTGTGCCTCCTCCGTCCATAAGAACGCTGATACCCGCTCTTTCTTTAGCAACTCCGTAAGTCCCCATGCAATATGGCCGTAATTCCGGATAAAACGCCGATAATAACCCGATAAACCCAAAAATCCTCTAACTCCTCGTATAGAAGTAGGTGTCGGCCATCTGAGGCTTGACGATATCTTTCCCGGGTCCATTTTCACACCCTGCTCTGACACGATATGGCCTAAGTACTCCACCTCCAACCGGCCCCATGCGCATTTTTTTGGATTCACTACGTACGAGTCCCGCTTTAGTAAGCTCATCACGATTCGGAGGTGCTTTAAATGAGAATCTCAATTCCTGCTATAGATCAAGATATCATCAAAAAAAACTAACACAAACTTACGTAGATGATCTCGCAAAGAAATCATTCATGGCCGATTGAAACGTCGATGGAGCGTTAGTCAATCCAAAAGGCATTACTAGGAATTCATAATGCCCCGAATGAGTACGGAATACTTGTTTTCGAAATGTCCCCGAGGAGCGATCCGTATTTGGTGATATCCCGACCGCAGATCTAGCTTAGAAAACCACTTTGCTCCATGTAACTCATCCAACATCTCTTGAATTACCGGAATGGGATATTTATCCCAAGCATGCCGCTTATTCAACTGCCGATAATCTACGCAAAAACGCCAACTCCCATCCTTCTTTCGCACCAATAACACCGGACTCGAGTAAGGGCTCGAGCCGGGTTGAATAATTCCAAAGATCCAACATCTCCCCGAACCAACCGTTCCATCTCATCCTTGGCCGAATGGCTATATCTCGTATGGTCGTACCGAAATCGGGCGTAGTGCCCGGATTTAACGGGATATGATGATCAACTCTACGTGGAGGAGGCAACCCCGTTGGTGGTAACATTACTTAGGGAAATTCCCTTTCCATCCGAGCGCGTAACGCTTCTCCTTCTTCAAAGAATCCTCATCGTCCCCGCACTCCACCGATTTTTCGTCATCTCGTGCTTTGCCTCGATCGGCCCGATCCGGACCGGACCATCGACCACTTTCCTCTCCGATTTTTACCAATTGTTGTAAGGAAGCTTCCGGCGAATAAGCGACGAATTCCCTACTAACACCACCGGCTTGCCGTGATGAATAAAATTCATCGTCATGCGCTCCCAATCGGCCGGACGTCCCCTAGTGTTCGCAGCCATGAGATTCCAAGAACAACATCCACTCCTCCCAGTTCGAACACGTAGCATGTTAATATAAACTCCTGTCCTTGTAATATCAGCTTCACATCCGAGCAGACTCCAAGGATGGCCGAACGGCGACCGTCGCCCAAGCGAACGCTGGATCGTTCCGACGTCTCTGGACACAAGCTAAGGGCTTTTGCAATGCGGGATGAAATAAAACAGTGACTCGCACCACTATCGATCATGACGTACACAGTCTGACCTGCAATAAAACCCGTCAATTTCATAGTTTGAGGTCCGTCAATTCCTTGTGCAGCCAACCGGGTCAGAACCATGGAATTTGCCTCCGGTTCCGTGTTCCTGTCATCCTGTGATTCCTCCGATAATTCGTCCGTTGCATGCCGCCGCTCCTCTTCCTCATCGTCCGGATCGGGTAAGATTATCACCTGTAGATGTTTATCCGCGCATCTATGGGTCGGAGACCACTTCTCGTCGCAACGTAAACACTTCCCAGCCGCCCTTTTTGCTGCGTATTCCCGATGCGATATTTGCCGGGGTTGACGGAATCGACTCGTTCCTCCCTCTCGCGTCGTTGACCCCACCGAAGAGGGAGCCTCCGATCTCGGTTTGTCTTTGGTATTACTGCCTCGGAACTGGGATGTAGGCGCTATCCCCGAAGTATAAGAAGTTACCACATGCGATCCGGATTTGTTATACGACGAGAAACCCCCTCGTGACGCGCTCGAGTGTTGTCCGCGACTGAAATTAACTTCTTGCTCGACTTCCTTAGCAAGATGAATTGTATCGGACAACGTCCTCGCATCTCGTGACCGAATCTTTAATCGGATTTCATCCTTGAGTCCATTGAGAAATAACCCCAAACAATATTGTTCATCCAACCCCGGCACGTGCACCATGCGTGCAATAAACAAGGTGACATATTCCCCTACCGAATTAAGCTGTCGAGTTTGAACGAGAGTTTCGAATGGATTGGCTAATGGATTTGTGCCGAACATTCGAACCATTTCCAATTTAAATCCCGCCCAACCCATGGTCGGGCTTGTTGCGCGCACCCATTGAAACCACGGTAATGCGTCGCCCTCCATCGCGACCAAAGCTACGTCCAATCTATTCGCATCAGGTGTGTTATGCAACTGGAAGTACTGTTCCACACGCGTGAGCCACGCCTCCGCATTGGTGCCATCAAACGTAGGTAACGACACTTGTGGTGCGCTTGAAGCTATGCCGGACGATCCAACCACTGTCTCCAATCCGTTCGCCCGCGGTCCGTCCGTGGATTGCTGCTCTTCAGTATTAGGGTTTGGATTAGGGTGTGAGTCGCTCTCGGATCCTTCGCCTATCTTGTTTTTCTCGGCTAACAACCCCGCGAGCAGATCACGGATCGATCCCATTGAATCCTTCATCGATCCCATCGAATCCTTCATCGAATCCATGCGTGAGTCCATCTATTGACGCGTATTAGTCATCCGGCAGGTCGGACCAATTGATAGAGTAAAGGGGAAGAGAAGAACAATTTAAATAAATAACCCAAGTGCAAATTATAAACCAACTCAAAGAGTCCCACGGAAGGATTTCTTCCGGCCAAGCGTGATGCACGCCGCAATTGATCTCAGTTCAAAATTCTGGATGCCCTAATCTCAATAGATAAACTATATAAATACTATCTCTACTAGGTCTTATTCGACCTACCCATTATATGGGCCTTATTCTAAAAATATACTCAACTACTAAATATAGACTCAACTACTAAATATAAAAACTTGCTAAATAGAAATCATTAATCTTTCATTGACGTCATGCAGAAGCCACGTCCATGCCGAACTCGCCATGCATACGTCCAAGACCTCTCTCGCTACGGCTTCGGTTTCGCCGTCTCCGAGCTCCTCCTCTCCCTTCTTTGATATACTTTGTCTCTAACAGTATCATAGTTGTATTTTTTCTTTTTTTGCGTTGATGTTGTGGAACATCACTAATCCAGAAAGGGTTGATTCCGAGTCATCTTTAAAAATATGATATAGCTATATCACTACCATTTTCATAAAAAATGAGCAGGTCTCCAAACATATAGTGATGCCAAACATTCTGCCATTTCTGCAAAGATACCTGAGTTCAGTAATAAGAATAGAACTCTTGTGGTCCAATACTCCATAAAGTTCGAGCAAGACATTGAATGTGGCGGCGGTTACATTAAGCTTCTCTCCGGCTATGTGAACCAGAAGAAATTTGGTGGTGACACTCCATACAGGTCTAATATTTACTTATCGATTTATTGATTATATTTTTATTTGATAACTGATTGGGGGATGTGGTTTCTTAAAGATTTAACAGTTTTCGAGATGTATCTCTTTATGTGTCCATTATAGTTTAGCATGTTTGTACTTTCAGTTGTATTTTTGACATGGTTTGTAGGATGAATATTGAGATGGAATACGAATCTTTAGGAATAATAATCTGGAAAACTTAACCTTGTTGCTTATTAGACAAGTTGATTGAGTCTTCCATATTCATATCCTTTTTACCCTGCTTGCCTGTGCCTATCCTCTGAATCCTTTTCTTTTGATATTCTGCTGATTCTTGCTTGAATTAATGCTTCTGATTGCTATTTCGCATGTGCAGTTTGATGTTTGGACCAGACATATGCGGCCCTCAGACTAAGAAGCTTCATGTTATACTTTCATATCAGGGCCAAAATTATCCTATAAAAAAGGATTTACAATGTGAAACTGACAAGTTGACTCATTTTTATACGTTCATTTTGAGACCTGATGCAACATATAGTGTCTTGGTCGATAACCGTGAAAGAGAGTCTGGAAGTATGTATACAGATTGGGATATCCTCCCACCTCGCAAAATTAAAGATGTCCATGCCAAAAAGGTACCACCATAACTCATCAGTTCATTACATACTTACAATGCAACAATCCAATGAGTGGGCTCTCTGAAATTTGTTATTTCTTCATGTACCAGATAGATATTGTCCCACTATAATCAGAATTTTTATGCTTACGTGTGACTTTTGATACCGTTTAGAGCTCCTAATTTGTTTTCTTGCAGCCAGCAGACTGGGACGTTAAAGAATATATTGACGACCCTGATGCTGTCAAACCAGAGGTATAATGTTGCTTCTAATTCTAATTGGAATGTAAATTGGCATCTATGACTTCAAATTCCCAAATTTGTGATGCATTATGAGGATTGCAGGGATATGATTCTATACCAGCAGAGATACCTGATCCAAAAGCTAAAAAGGTTTGTTAGTGTTATTAGTATTGATTAATTTATGTCTTATGTTCAGACTTTGAAGGACTCAAAGGAAATAGTTCTTTTGCAATGGTTTCTGGCAATTTGTTGTACTATAGCTTAAGCCTGAGTGTTTTCTCTATGTTCCCCTCTAAAACTCTCTGATAGAGTAGAGTTAATATGTCTTCTATTGGTTCTGACAACTTCATTTTTATGGTAGCCTGCTGACTGGGATGAAGATGAAGATGGTATATGGAGACCAAAGAAAGTACCAAACCCAGCATACAAAGGCCCTTGGAAGCCGAAGGTACTGTCTTTTATTACCATGCATCCAGATTTATACTCGTTATTTCTTCGCGTTGCGATTTTTAACTTCTGTTAAATGTTTCTTCAGAAAATCAAGAACCCTAACTACAAAGGGAAGTGGAAAATTCCTTGGATTGACAACCCAGGTAGGTCTTGACCATACAAAACTTTTTCATAAGCTGGTAGCTAGAGGCTATCGACAGCCGTTTCTACTCATTTTCATGCCAGAATTCATGATGTATTTGGAGAGAGTAGCATTATGTGATTGATTGGCTTACATATAGTATTTGATTAGTTCCCTAATATTTTGGGGCTTCCGTATCCGGAAAGTATGTTAATGTTATCACACACAACTAAGTTCATATGCCAAAGATGCACTCTATTTATCAAGTCTCATATAACTCTTTTCTGTTCCTTCTGCAGTGTAGACATGGTTCCCATAAAAAACCAACTTGTTACTAGTCTGGTTGCATGTTTAAGCGTTCCATGAAGGAGCTACAGAAGAAGTCACATAGGCTTCTAATCTTTGTTAATTCTTTACTGCAGAATTTGAAGATGACCCCGACCTTTATGTGTTAAAACCAATCAAATATGTTGGTATTGAAGTTTGGCAGGTAAAAAATCCATGACTTCACTTTTGTCGGAAACTGTTTGACAGTGTGAACTTAATAGCAATTTAAGGTTCCGGTACAGTTGAGACGATTTAGATCTGTTTATGATGCCTTGTTTGTTTAGAAGGTTTTTACGTGGTCTGATTGCAGGTTAAAGCTGGTTCAGTGTTTGACAACATATTGGTATGCGATGACCCGCAGTATGCAAAAGAAGTTGTTAATGAGATCCTAGCAAATAGGGAGGTAAGCTTTCTCTTAGTTTGCAGCTAAACTTGATTGCAGCTAACTTGATTTAAAAACACAACACAGATCGAAAAAGAGGCGTTTGAGGAGGCGGAAAAGGTGAGGATAGCAAAAGAAGAGGAGGTAAGTTTCTAGTGTTTGAATGGTTATTATTGTTGCTATGGGTATCATATTTATGATAGCAACTGATGTTAATTAATAGGATTCTAGAAGAGCAAAAGAGGATGGTGAAAAGCGAAAGAAAGGCAAGGATAAGCGATACCATAGAAGGGTATGTTTCTCTCTATCCCTAATCACCTACCTTTTATCACCTTTCCTCAGCATTTAGTAAACAACTCATTTTCTTGCAGCATGATCCGGAAGATTACTTGGATGACTATCATGTAAGAGCTCTCTCTCTCTCTCTCTCTCTCTCTCTCTCTCTCTCAAAATGAGATGCATCAAAGCGTATTAATTCCCATCATCTTTCTTGGTTGCAGGATGAGCTCTGATTCATGTTCGTCACAACACTTTTGCTTGGCTCACTGGATCTTAATTCTGAAACGACATTAGCAATTAAATTACGATATGATGTAATTGTTTATCGTAATCTAGAGAAATCCCAACAAAAATATATACAAATATTTGAATCATAATTTAAAGCTCCTCGTCAACACAATTTGGGGTGGCGGCCCTCACATTATGATCCTAATGTCTTGATTTTGATAGTTTATAAGAAGATTAATAAAATCTTGGCCTCTTTTCAACACTACACATTATAATATCTAACGTATCCGAAGCTAATTATTAAAAAAAAATGGAATTATGTTAAAATATTTGTTATTCCCTTAGTGCTAAAGATAATTATCCATTTTCTCATATACTCGGAACTTGTTTTGGAATCGACACCAACTATATTCACAATTGATAATTCTTCTCCCCCTCTATCTCAAGTCTCAACCTGATTGACGTCTCTCTCCCAACAATATATTTTTAGCAATTAAACAAAATGGTTTAATAATTGTAGGTTGTGCAGCTGTGGGGTGTGGTATCCGCATCGTTTCTCTCTCCTGCCACTCACAAGGAACTGTTGAATGAGTAGAAGATGCAAATGATCCTCTGTAGAGCCGCGCCTAAGACCATGGCGTCCTTCCCTCGCTCGAGGGTCTCATCCTTTTCTTCATTTTCCTCAATAATTCGAAGAATATGAGTTTTCTTTCTCTCAACTTTATGTTCTATAGTGGTTTAAATTCACAAAACAAAATGATAAGAGAATCGGGATATTTTGAGCCATAAGTTTCTACTGTTTATGCTACCCCTTAAGATTTTCGTTTCGAGTTTTCAATCGAAGGAACCGCTGTAATTGGTCTGCCCGCTTATACCTGTACTTTGCTACACTTTTCGTTTCAGATTACGCTATCTGTTGTGTATTTGAAGTGTGCACTCTTTAATAAACTAGATACTAGCTCTGTGATTTTTGAGATTCTTCTTTTGTACATTGTTTAGGTAAGAAAATGAAATTGTAGTTGGGAATTATTACACTAATTTTGATTTGGAGATTAGTTTACCTGTTCTTCTTGCTCAAAATATAGTTTGATGATGGATTTGATTCATGTATATCTCTTTGTCGTATTGCCATTTCAGAAGGAGGTATGTGTGTGGCCCGGAATGGGACAGCTTTGCCTGAGAAATAATTTTTTGTATGGGTTCATGAGGCTCTTTTCAATCCCATTCAAAACCATACGTAGTGTTAGCCGGACTGTTGGAGGAGTCTCACATTTTTGTAGCATCGCAAACAGTTTGCAAATTGAACTGGTGAGCCATGTATTTAAATTTCAATACTATTTATAATTACTTTAGAATTATAAGCATTGATTTATTTTGCTATGAGATCGAGGAATGAGATGAAATCTTGCCCACTGTATTAGAGGAACATATGATTCTTGAGGGTGGGTGGGCTGCATTAGTATCTTCTTGGGAGCCTTGAGCCTTGAAACAAGTTAAAGAGGCATAATAAGAGCCTGTTATAATACACTTTTGGCACCTAACTGAGATGTGGTTGTATGCAAATCAACAAATCTTATAAGATTTATATAAGTTTTGTTTTTCATTTCTCATAGGTACCATGCCTTCGGGATAATTACGCATATCTTTTACATGATGTGGACACTGGGACTGTTGGAGTGGTTGATCCTTCTGAAGCTGTTCCTATTGTAGATGCTTTGAATAGGAGAAATTGGAATTTGAATTACATACTCAACACCCATCACCATTATGATCACACTGGTGGCAACTTGGATTTGAAAGAAAGATACGGTGCTAAGGTATGAAAAACTTAACCTTTTTTAGTCTTTGACCAAAAGGGGCTCCCAAAAGATGAAAATGTATGTCAGTATGTCTGTAAAATCAACAAACTTGCTCTTAGGTTTTTGCCAGTCATAATCATTGTTTAAGCAATGTTTCATGTCTCGCAGTTACTGGTTATTTGATTTTTGATTTTCACTTGTTACTTGGAGACTCAAAACGACTGCATATTCTGATAAAGTGATTTGATTTCTCTTGATTGCGCGACTTAGAAATGGTTCCAACTCTATGGCTTTTCGGGTCGGGACGTCGGGTAGGTCAAGCTTGGCATATGTCCACAGCAGCACACGAAACTGGATACTCTAGTATGTATAGTCTGCTTGCTTTTTCTGTTGGGTACAAGGGAATTTGACTATAACCACTGTAATGATTAGGAGGTTCCTATGCAATTTATAATTACAAATATCTCCTCAGGTCCTTATACTCATTTCTATAAATTCTGAGGGGCTTCAATACTTTTGTGTATATGCATTGTAAAACTGGGATTATTCATCCTTCAGTAGTATCTCAAGGGGCAAATATGGGTGTCTTGACGAAGCAATATATATTGTGAAACTAATCTCTACTAAAATTGTTTAATTTTCTAATTGAGAATTTGGTTTATATTAGTGGATCTTTTCTCAGCAAGCTAATTACAAGTGGCAGTTAGCACCCAATTTTCTGAGTAATTTAACTTTTGATAAATACTTATATCTTGAATATTTTACCTTAGAGTTTATGATTAGTAAATGTTAGACATGATAGCGAGTATGTGTTCCTTGTTTATTACTAATTTCTTGATTGTCATTCTTTTTGCTACGTTAAAGTATGTCAGAGCACTACATTTATGTACTTTTTGTAGATCATTGGCTCAGGTTTAGACAAAGAGAGAATTCCTGGTATTGACATAGCTTTGAATGACGGAGACAAATGGAAGTTTGCAAGCCACGAAGTGCTTGTAATGGCGACCCCTGGCCATACACGAGGTTGTATACACATGCATCACACTTTAGTGCTATCTTTCTTTTAGTCGAAATGTAGCATGTATAGAGTCATGCAAGTCAGTTTACTTGCCCTGCTAGTAGGGTTAATGATAGATCTAGGTATTTGCTTTGAGTTCTATAATAAATTTATTAGGAAGCTAAACATAACATGTATTATACTTTATTCACGTCAGTATTTAGGCTACTTAGGTGCTTTTTGTTTACTTTTCCATCTATTGTTCATCATCTCAGGCAAACAACTATCAAAATATTTCCTTACAATTATGTTTCTCTGCAATCAGGTCATATTAGTTTTTACTTTCCCCGGTCGAAGTCAATTTTCACTGGAGACACTTTATTCAGTTTATCATGTGGAAAACTATTTGAAGGGACTCCTGCGCAGGTAATTATTACAACTTCTATTTTGTAAGATTACAATATTAAGGTTCATGTATTGACATCAAATCCCATCATACTCCTTTAGATTGACCTCACAGGTATTGGTTACTTATTCCAGATTCATTAGCTAGCTAGCAGCCTAGGATTAGAATGACATTATTTTACCAGGAAAAAAAAAAGAAAAAGAATGATATTATTATAGGTTCTCGACAACTCGTAAACCTCAGTAAGCTTGTGATTATGTTGATTTTGTTGTGACATTTACAATAGCGTTTTGTTGCATGCATTCAGACCTAACTCTAGATTCCAAACATGTTGCCCTTGTTATTGAACGTGTTCTAAATGGCTCCTAGTTATGCTTTGTTCCTTCAACAGATGCTCTCTTCCTTGAGGAAGATCGTTTCACTGCCTGATGATACTAATGTCTACTGTGGTCATGAATACACCTTGGTAAGTTATTCATCATTCATCATTGGGCTTATGTGTAAAACACTCTTAATGTATTAGGTTGATAAGTTGATACTTCCTCAACCTTTTTGCCATAACGCATATAAACAGTTTTTTGGGTACGAAAACAATTAAAATATATTTTCTTTAGTAAACTGTTTTTGGGTATAACACAACTAAAATGCATTTTCTTTGGTATTTTTTTCTCCCAAAAGAAAAGGTTTCAGGGCCATCTGCTTCTCAATCTAAACGTTGGGTGTGCTTTTGCACCATAGCCTTTATTGTTCTACATATTTCTCGTTGAACCCAGCTTCATGTGGCTATTGTTGTGGCATGTTGTACAGAGTAGTTCAAAGTTTGCCCTATCTATAGAACCCAAAAATGAAGAGTTGCAGTCTTATGCTTCCCTCGTAGCTCACCTCCGCAATAAGGGCCTCCCGACGGTATCAACTACAACTTCTTATTTATACTTGAAGTTTTGTGTTAAACAGATGCTTCGTATAAATTGTTACTATGGATTATTCACTTAGTTATAGCTATGGAGTTCACTGATATACTGCTGGATCAAATTTTTTAGGGTTCTTTATAGTTTATTTGAGATACATTATATGTGCTTCCCTTCCTATTTTTCTAGAAAATCTATAAATCGTGTGTATGTGCCGCTCTGCTTCTGTTCTAGATTTTCTTTCTAACATACTTATGTGCACCAGATCCCAACCTCATTAGGAAAAGAGAAGCGATGTAACCCGTTTCTACGTACATCGAGTATGGAAATTCGGAAGTCACTCAGAATACCAGAGTCTGCAGATGATGCAGCGGCATTAGGCGCCATCCGTCAAGCCAAGGACAACTTCTAGTAGCCTACTAAACTCCGTTAAAGTATAGATTGTAGATCAATTGCTTTTCAATGTGTTGGCTGGATACAACTTTGTTTTGAAGCCAAGATATCTGTGTTTTGATCAAATGGTGCAATATTGGTTTGGTCTTTTTGCCTTTCTGAATCTGGTGGTGTGTAACAATCAACTAGTGAAAATGTGACGTGACATGAAAGAGAAACCCCACAAACTTCTAGCTTTATATTTTTTAGGCTTCTTGATATAAAATGACAAATATTAATTGTTTTGACTTTGGATTAACACTTCCGTAATCGAAAAAAGGTAAGTAAAACAAAAATGTCAGCAAATATATATTTTTAACCTAAAACATACTCCTTCCTTCTCATAGAAAGTGTCTCATTTCTATAAGATACGGAGATTAAGAAAATGAGATTATATGGTCTATATTATTTGACTTTTTATTTGTTATTTTGATCTATATATTATTTGTCTTTTTAAGAAATAAAATATTTTTTATGGGACGACTCGAAAAAGAAAATAAGACATTTTTTATGAGGCGGAAAGAGTATATAAAAAGGTGCAAAGATGTTACTTTTTCCTTGTGCAAAAAAATGGAATCAATGCCGATAGTTATACTGAAATCTTCAGAGCAAAGGAATCTACTGAAAAAGCAAAAGGTGGTAAGAGTAACTTCAAGCCAAGGTAAAATAGTGGGTTGTTTTGTAGTTCGATATCGATATAATACATTCGAATTTCATCATTTTTTTTGTTAAATATATTAGACTGTTATAACTCACATGTCATTAATATAGCACAAATTAAATTTTATATATATAATTTGCAAGTTATTATATATGAACCATGTGTATTCATAATCCATAATATTAATAAATTCTATCAAATGGTATGACTTGTGAAAGGGATTGTAGATTTTTTTTTCACACAAAATAATTAACTATCTAGATTACAATAACAACAAGGATAACAATATTGCTATATTAAATTAAGAATAATAAAATTATTTGGAAAGAATACAAAAAGGAAAGATGCGAAAAAAACCAAGAGAAATGTTGAAAAGTAGGCGATGAAAACATTAACATCAGTCCACCGACCACCAGATATCGGTGGAGCCTGCAGCACGCGATCCGTCCTTCCAACATCACCTCCTCCATCTCCATTTCATCTCTCTCACTGACAAAATCCGTGCACTCCGATTCCTTGATTCTTCCGCGGCATATTTTTCGAAAATGGCTATTGAAAATGGTGCTAATGGTGTTTCAGCGAACAAACACTCGAAAACATGCGCTGTATTGGGCGGACGGGGATTCATAGGCCGCGCATTGGTGGAGCGGCTGCTCAGACTCGGAAATTGGATCGTTCGAGTCGCCTATTCCCATAAGTCTCCGGAGCTTGAACCGTTAGAGTCTCTTTTAGCCGATGCGCTAGCCTCAGGCCGCGCCGCTTATTTCCAGGTTGATGTGCGTGATAAATCTCAAATCGTGGAAGGTACTCATTCAGTGATTGGATTCTGAATTTGGTATGCCTATCAGTAATATGCAATGTTGACGTTCCTGATTATCAGCATAGGATAGTTTTAAATGTAGAAATATTAATGGGAAATTATGGAATCTTTTTGTTGAAGTGGTAACTGATAAATATACTTTGGACGAGAAATCTACTTCTTTGTCTTGGAACTTCTTCAAATGGTTGTACGCAATGTTCAGTGAGCTTTGATTCATTTAGATGGAGCTTTAATGATCTTGTATCTTGTATCCATCATTGAATGACATGTAATTTGATTAAGCCACTGAAAAACTGATTGTATTTTGAAGCTTGATAACAGAAGAGCACAAATGAGGGAGGCTTTAGTTACTGGCATTACTGAATTCCAATTTAGTTCTGATCAAACGTGTATATGCTACTCCGTTGCCTTTTAGATACTTTTTCCCAGTGTTCCGGAATGGCATCTTTCAGTTAATTTGCGAATAAAATGCACTTCTGATTTTTCTTTGTTACTGAGCTGGTTTTCCTGGGATGGTGCTTTTTGTTCTTTCCTTCTTACATTTTTCTTAAATTTTGTTTTACTGGACTGCTTTTTGGTATGGAAAAAGCTAGACTAAATAGTCCTAACTCATTAGATTTACGAATTAATTTTCCAACTTCCTGTTCGTCGTTCTCGTTTACTGACCTCAGAAGTTCAAGTGAAAAAGGGAGGGGCTGGGTGGAGTCACGTATGATGACTGATGAGTAAATACGGATAAATGCTAAATAGTTTCTCTGTCGTGCAGTCTATGATCTTTTTCTTTAGGTGGGTTAATTGGATCTTCTAAATAAATCAACATGTATGTCCGAAAGGAAACTTTATTTTTGCTACCAAAGCCATCCATACGAATTCCACTCCCTCCCTCGGGAAAGAAAAAGAGTAAACGGAAAAATGACTCTACATTAGAATTGTACTTCCAATGCCCTTAGTTCATTTTAAATTCACAATTGTAATCAGAATCTGTCAGCATGCCCAAGCTAAAGGAAAAAAATTCTGAGAATCACAAAGAAGATATCTTTATCTTCCTTATTAGAAGCTTCAATTGTCATTTGCTTCTATTCATTTTGACAACGAGTTAAAAACTCATTTTAGATGCATTTTGCATTGACCGTGATATCATGCTGGTTCATCATATTCTTTAGTTCTTCTTGGTTTTGCTTGATATCTTCTTTCATCTTCATTATTGCATATTTCTTTCCTAAAGTCTCTTTGTAACTTTTAAAAGCCAGAACTTCTACTGGTTCTTATTAACACCTTGTTATTTTGGTGCAGCTATTAGAGGAGTTTCAGTTGTATATTTTACTGACTCTATGGATTTATTTCCCCAAGATTTCTATCTTTGCTACAAAGTAATTGTTCAAGGTAATTTTTTCTTGTGTTAGACAGGTAATAAATTGAATTAATGTTTTATGGTGGCATTTCATCATGTACTTATGTCCTTATTTGCCACAATTCTCAGGTGCAAAAAATGTAGTGAATGCCTGTCGAGATTGCAATGTTCAACGGCTAATATACAATAGCTCTGCTGATGTAGTTTTTGATGATGTCCATGATATACGTGGTGGAGATGAATCCTTGCCGTATTCTGGGCAAGTATGTATCTTACTATACTTCTGAGGTTGCTCTCTTCTATTTGCCAATGGTTTCTAACTGTCTTGCATCTCTCTCACTTATGTATAACCCTATGCTGCAGTTCTGGGATATGGTTGCTGACCTTAGGGCTCAAGCTGAGGCACTGATCTTGTCTGCAAATGATCCTGGTGACCTTTTAACTTGTGCACTTCGTCCTTGCAATACATTCGGACCTGGAGATCAACAACTCATACCATTGCTGGTGAATATGGCCAAATCTAATTGGGATAAGGTTCAGAGTCTTTTCTATCTCACTAGGACTTCTCAGAATATTGTCATTTATTTTCTAAACAGTTTACTTCTTCAATAAGTTAGATTTCGTGTGTTATTTTGCTGATTGACTATTCATAGAGGAAATGCCTGATTTTAGTATATTGGAAAAATTATCAAGTATTATGTTATACTCCCTCCGTCCCACAAATAATGTCCCTCTTTCCTTTCTGGGACGTCCCACAAATAATGCCCCCTTTCCTAAAAAGCAAATTTTTACACTCAACCAACCACTCTTTTTTAAGGGCCCACCATCTTTACTCACAACCTACCACTCTCCTTAAATCCCGTACCGGAAAGATAAGGGACATTATTTGTGGGACGGAGGGAGTATGTAATTCCTTTGTTGCATGTTGCATATTATTAACTGAACTGGGTATGTACTTTTTGGAATTAGTAATAGGCTTTCTCATTTCAGTTTATTATAGGAAGTGGAAAGAATCTGTCGGACTTCACACATGTTGACAATGTTGCCCATGCTCACATCTGCGCTGAGGAATCTCTAAGTTCTAAGATGGATACCGTGTCTGGAAAGGTATTTTCAAAACATGAACTTTTCTTTGTTCTGTCAATGACTCTTGCTTGTCGTGAAAGACTGTTTTGTTCTAAAATATTTTGTAGGCCTTCTTTATAACAAATCTGGAGCCAATGAAGTTTCCGGAATTTGCATATATGTTCCTACAGGGCTTAGGCTACCCAAGGTATCAAAACCTTCTATTGTTGTTTGATATGCTGAAATCTTCATTAGAAAAAAATAGCTCTTGCCTCTTGGAATATGGCAAATGATTAGTGGAAACAACATCAATCAATGTATTAGTGCTCATGCTTGTAAGTCAGGGACATGGTGTTTCTTCTTCTCAACTGTTTTGGCATGTCTGCACCTCTAACAGAATATTGGCTACTGTTTGCTATGTTTAAACTCATTTTCTATCCTTGTATGTTTATGGTATGAACTTTCCAGAAAGGTATTTTACTTCTATGATAAGAAGGCATTTCTTAGCCTAATCACAGATGCCCTCGACTTTTTTTGGAAAATCAAAACTCTCATGTTCTATTCAAACTATGTAGAAAACGTGTTGGGTATTAATTCATTATGACCCAATTGTAGGCTGAATATTGTTATTTTTGATTTATTACATTTTGTACATATCTGGTTGCAGGCCTTTCATTAATATTCCTGCTAAGGTGGCTGAACATATATTTTATTTCATAAAATTGCTGCATCTGAAGTCAGACTCCAAAAAGCTTTATCCATCTGTCTCTATCTACAAGTTAGCTTCATGCACAAGGACATTTAGTTGTCTTGCAGCTCAGAAACACATTCAGTACTCCCCAGTTGTTTCCCTGGAGGTAAACTTTTTTATTCTCGATGTTCTTTACAAACCTTTCTCCCACTATAATAAGTAGAAGGATTCTCTTTTGAAGTACATAGAAGAGCTAAAGGTAAGTTATATCTTAAGCTTTAAAGCTCAAATTGTCAAACTTGTGAAGCTTGGCTTGGTCTTATCTAGATGAACTTCAAGTTTGTATTTAAGCCTATTAGCTGAAAAAACAATCCCAACAACTTGTTCAAAGAAGAATTGCTGCTTGACAAGGAACTTGCACTTGTTACAAGTGCCCACTGTTACTTCTTTTTTCAAAGTTTCTCAAGTCATTCCTACATGTTAGCTGTTATCAACTTCTATTCACAATGATGACTGATGACTTGGCTGTGAATGCATGGTTTGGACTCACTCTGAAGTCTCTTGTGGTCTTAAGAAATGGCCCCATACAATATTATGAGTGTGTATCTCAATCTTCTTAGAAAATTAACAAGGAGACCATCCGTACTAAGGAAGATATTTCCATCATCATATTTTTTTATAAAAATAAAGCTTGTTGTTTGTCTCAGGAAGCGGTGGGACTAACTGTTGATGCATTCTCCAATTTGGCGATAGACTCGACTTTCTTGAGATACAAAGGCTTTGATGAACCATCAAAAATAGAAAAGCTGTTAGGCGGTGGACAAGGTTAGTTTTATTTTCGTATTTAGATAATCATATTGTATAGCAGTCACATACTTTTACTTTATTATAAGTTCCAATTGGCCCATTCAATAGGATAACAGAACTTAAATTCTCTGTTAATCAATGAGCTTGTTACTTCAACTGCTCGGTGTGTTGTAGTTTATGAAATATTCCATAGCTGAATCTATAGCTTAATGGCTAATATGAGCACTTCTATCTTTCAGATTTGGTTAGGGTTGTTAGATGCTTTTCATTAGCCATGCGTTAGGGTTGTCTCTAGTTAGTTGTACTTAGTCCTTTAAATGGGACTAACTTTTCATTATCAATCAAGTTGGATCAGGTCAAAGAAACTATCCTCAACTTCCCCTGCTCCCTGTTCTCTCAATCTGCAAAAATAGGAATTCTCCTCCCCACTCTACCGCCTCTGTCAATACTCACCCCCACACCCGTAGTCAAGAAACAAGTATACATCACACACTCCCCCCCCTTTCTCATGGCTGTGCATATACATGCTTTTACATCCGTATTATACCCCCACAGATGGCACATCCTCTATGTGGATAAAGTTTGGTTTTGTGGAAAGAGTCAGTAATGTTTTCTTGCTTCCTTCACCTCAGTGATACTGTGCTATTTTGCTTCAGTTGCAGATATTTTGCTGTGGCGTGATGAGAAGAAAACCTTTATTTGTTTCCTATTACTTGGTTTTCTGTATCACTGGTTTTTCTTGTCTGGGAGTACGTTTATTTCATCTCTTGCCCAACTGTTGCTGCTAACCGTTGTGTTGCTTTGTGGGCACAATGCATTATCAATGACTAGGTAAGTTATTATCATTCTGCTAGTTTAATCTCTTGGAGATGATGTTTTGTGTGCTGCAATGTAATATTCATGATTTTAATACTTCTATGTAACTCTGATGCAACATCCATCTCGTGTTCATTATTTCATTCTTTTTCTGAATTAAGCAATAGCATATGATCTGTCATCATGTTTTAATCTTTTTGCTATAAACAAAATGAGTACTCATCATGTCATCATGTTTTATTTCTTTCTCAATTTTTTTTTGTGTCTAAATGCATTGTAATCATGTTGCTTAGCTCACTAATCCATACACTACAGGTATGCATCCACAGTTCCTAGATTGCCATCATCATGTTTTGAAGTCTCAGAAGTCGATGTGAGAAGTTTTTTCTTCATGATGAAATGCAATTGGGATAAGTTGGATTCTCTAACCAAGTCATTGGCTCAAGGAGATGATTGGTCTGTCTTTTTGAAGGTATCTAATTACTGAGACTTGTTCTAATGTTAGCTAGTTTATACGGGGTTATGAATGGCAAAAATTCACTCTTTCGTAGTAGATGAAATAATTGACATATCATATTTTTTGTTTCACTTTGATTTAAATTAAGATACTTCCTTTCGGTTAGGAGTGTTTTATATAAGAGTTTTCTGTGTACCTCAGTTTCTCATGGTTATGAAGTTTGAAACTTTGAACATTCGTCGGCCTTAAAAAAAGTTGTTGCTGGCTTTGACAGATGGAACACCTCTTAAAAACTTACTTGATGTTGCATATTGCTTTATAGTTATCTTTCATGCTTCATATGATTTTGTACAATTCTCAACATATTAAATCTAATGTAAAATCATTTAAGAAGAGTGATTTGGATAGCTTTATCTACAATTAGTTTCCTTATGATAACTCTATAGAGGATTTAATTTGCTGTCTGACTAATGCAGGCTGCATCTTTCTTGTATGTCTTGAAGTGGATTATTTCCCAGTACTTGATCAAGGCTATTGGTGTTGGTACGTTTTAGATTCTTAACCATGCTATAGATTCTTTCAATTATGCGTGCTTGGTCTTGGTGTTGATATCTTCACGGTCAATTAATTGCAGCATTGGTCCTTGTGTTCACTTTGTGTTTCGTGTATGAGCAATACGAGGAGAAAATTGACGCAATAGCAGTAGTTGTATACACCATTTCAAGTAAGGTTACTTTGTTGTTGGTAAGCAAATTACCTTCGAGCAGTAATCCTTTGGCCGAGAAGGGATCTAACCGTAGTTTGTTAGATGGTAGGCAATGAGAGTCCCTCTCTTTGTAACCTTAATCTTGTAACTCTGTAACCACTCTGTAGATAGGTAGATTAGCCTCTTATTTTACAAGGGTATACTGACATATATATGTCCCAAGAATTGCTTCTTTTGCTCGAGTTCGATATGTTGGTATATCTGTTTAGAATTCGTTGGATATAACAAGATTTGCAGATTTTTCTCTGCCACACACCAAAAATGTCATACCTCTTTGATAATTTAATTTCGGCTGATGATTAATTTGCAGACTTAGAGATTCACCTATGTGGGTGTGATTCATTTCGTAGCTCATGTTTGTGTTCGAAGAATTGTTTTTCTTATTCATGTGCATTGTTAATTAGTTGAATACTAGTCCAGACGACATATATGGTTCATACATGCCTATTTTGGGACACATACTTCTTAATGAAGAGAATGTAGAGGCCCGTTAAAATCGTCATATGAATGAAAGAAGGCGACTTGGTTGAGGTGCAAAGTTTGTGGTCGAAAGTCATGGTTTGAAACTCACCAATGTTGTTATATGTGAGTTTGTTGCATAGGGTTAGATTAGGGTGGTTTGCTTCTCTTGTATGCTTTGTAAGTTATATTACACAAAAGTGGAGTTTACCCCGTGTACATTTCAAATAGCGATTGTAGGTTTTCCTTGTTATAAAAACAAAAGGTCTATCTTGATGTGTACAATTTACCCTTAACATACAAAAAACCATCACTCATTCACTCTTAATGCAAAAAAGAAAGGATTATTTAAATTGGGTAATTTGTAAATTTGATCCTCAAACTTGTCTTTTGTGGTTTAGTACTAAAACTTTTTACTTTTATTTTTTAGTCTCCAAACAATTTATTGTTGTGGTTTTAGTCTCTGTAAAAATAACGTACTCAAACTTTTGTTAACAAAAATTAAAAATCTGAAGAGCAAATTTGGAATAAAAAAATACAAGGATCAGAACTGTCAATCAAAAAATATTTGATCTGTTTAGCAAAACAAAAAGTTTGAGGATTAACTCTCCTAATCTTAATCAAATGAGCTAATTGCTTCCTATAAACGAAATTATGCATTAACATGCTTACTTATAATGTTAAAACCCACCAAATGAAAATCAACCGGATGATTGATTAATTCACACTAAGGGGGCATTTGGTTTGCAGCTTGAAATCGGATTTAGGTTTAGGATGATTTTCTCTAGTTTCGGAATGAGTTGAATCATTTCAATATATATATTGGATTATTTCTCTGAATTTAGGATCATTAATATACATGTATTTCGTATAAATTTTTATTTTTACCCTTTAACTAGTATAAATATAAAAAAAAATTAATATTAAAAATTTAAAATTTGATGATATAAAAATAAATAATGAAGAACGAAAAAATAAAAAATGAAATAATGAAATAAAGAAAAGATGAAAGAATTAAAAAAAAATGAAAGCATGAAAAAAAAACAAAAAAAACAAAATGAATAATGAAAAAAAAATGAATTTTTAAAAATGGTAGGGAATCAAATCCACCATATTGTATGAAATTGATGATTCTTAAATTTTTGGATATCATTCCAAAGTTTTGAATCCAATAGTTTTAATCCAAACATCATTATAGGTTTCATATCAATTCTTAATTCCGAATCCTTCTTACAACGCCACCTAAAATAATTTTGAAATTATGAGAAGTCAAAACTAATTAAACATAACATATATATATTTGTTTTATTAACCCGCGTTGCAGAGGTCGCAGTCGTCTCTAGGGGTGGGCAAAAGGAACGGGTATCCGTCCCCGTACCCGTCCCTTTGCTCTATAACGACTCAAGTTGCATCCTCCATCCCTCGGCATTGATTTTCTGTAGCTGATTGATGATACGTTTGGATGTATAGTTCAAGTTATGAGGCATAACCAACCAAATGTAGGTCATGTGAAAGCCCAACCCTCCAATAATTGGATATGATGACTAAAAGAAGAGAAGCCTTGTACATAACCTCCACAACAGCAATAGTTAAACCATCCCAATCACCTGTTTGGCCTATTGCAGTGGCCAAACCGGCCACTACCTACGATATCGATGCAGTTTAATCAATACATACATAATAGGATGATATATATTTCCATTTCTAAAAATCTATTACCATTTAATACCATCCATCCAACACTTGTACAAAATCAATCTACGAATTGATGAATTTCTAATTTGATGAAAGCAGGAATCGAGAATAGACGGCTTACCTTTGGTCTAGAGAGAGAGAGAGGCAACTAAAACCTTAACACTGATACCATCGCCGACCGCTGATTCTTCACAAGAAGGTAGATGTTCGCCTAGGGTAGATTGTTCCATTTAGTTAACTACTAGAAAAGTTCGACTCTTAACTGGTTTCTAATTTCCGACTTTTTTTTCAGGGAAAAATATTTATTTTAGGTTATAAGAATATACGTGGAATTATTATCCAACCCATAAATAAAATCTTGAGGGAGTATGAACGTGAATTTAGACTAACTTCATTTGATCGGCATATGAAATTAAGAATTGAATTTATCCGTTTATACTTGTTTGCTTTATTTTCTAAATTTGAGTTTTAACAAACTCTTATTAAGTATAAAAGTATGTTAAAACATGCATTACAATCTCAATTAAGGATTAGTTTTTGGGGTTAGCTTATCCTCAAGGATCGCAACACGTGTAGCTTAGAGCATAAGCCATATGATGATCTCACTTTCATCTAAATTCAACAATGATGACTCAATACGAGACTGTATGCTCATCATCTAACTTTGCTTCAAAATCAACTACATGCTCCACCTCTTGAGTCATATACCATGCCTCATTTGATTTCTCGTACCAATCTCAAATCAATCACACCTAAATTTATAGTGAAATATCTTCTATTAGTATTTTATTTTTGTTTTAAATGCTGTTAGAAAAAAACATAAGAGAACTAAAATAAAATTAAAAATCAATCGAGATGTAGTTTTTAAACGACAAAATATGTACCATTGAACATAGGGAGTACTACTACTACTATATTCTATTACCTATATCATTAAACATCAAAGCAATGTGTAAATACTATGTGTCTGACATGACAGTTCTGGTCCCTTTATATTTTCTTTTAAAAAAAATTGCCCTTGGAATTTTCTTATCTTTGTTTACAAAAACGATAAGTTTGTAAACAAAATTTACCAATTTGCCTTTAAATTAAACAAAATGAAAATAAAGTGGACAATTATGAAATAATACTAAATATGGAGGACCAAATTCAAAATTCCACTTTCTTAAAAATGCAGATATGGCCATATATTATCTGACGGGGCGGTATAAATTACAAGCGGCAGCGCTTTTATATCTTCAATCCACGGTTCACCACAAAGTCGAAAACCCTAATCCATCATAATTCCTCTCTTTTCTCTGTATATCTCTCTCGTTAAGACAGGTAATATTCGATTTGATCCAATTCAATGGCACAGCCAATCAGGCCGCTCGGGATTCCAAATCAGAGCTACGGCGACGGCGCGGATACGCAGCGGGAAAATCCGCCGTCGAACAATTTATGGATCGGTAATGTGTCGCAGGACGTTAGTGAGGCCGACCTGAAAGCGCTGTTTGGGAAATTTGGCACCATCGATAGCGTGACGACGTACTCATCTCGCAACTACGCGTTTGTGCAGTTCAGAGAAACGGAGGAAGCTAGATCTGCGAGATCGGGCCTCCAGGGCTTCGTCTTCCATGGAATTCCCTTAAAAATTCAGTTTGCTAAACCGGTTCGTGAAATTTTACTAATTAATCGTGGTTTCCATTGGTTTGACACTTTTTTATGTGTAAATTATTCGAACTTCGAGTTAGTTGGTTTCCGAAATTTGTTTCTGTGTTTGAGCTTCAACAAGCTGGAAATCCGTGCTAATTAATAACCATGAATTATTAGAGTTTCGATCGATCATTATTTTGCGTTTTCCTTTTCGTGTCATTACAAGATCTTTAACGCAGTCTTTGGTACCGCTATAGTGTTAAAAAAAGATATAGTGTTACCCTTGCGAATTGATTTTCCTGGTGAACGTTCACTGCAGTAGTTCTCGACGCAGCAAATCCAATCTAAATGACCGGAATCTTTGGATCACCGTCAGGCCTATCAATAATGTTCACGGTTTATAGATGATATTAGAAATATGTATCATAGTCTCGAAATACCACCCGCTTTTATGAATAATGCCTTATGAATCTAATTAGCTATCGACAAATTTGATCTAACTTCCAAGATGAAGCTAAGAAACTGTAAGTTTTCAAACTGTCGCTAAATGGTATATCCACCACAGGATCTTCTGTCCCACTTTTTGTGTCCCACTCCGTGGCCCACTCTCAGTAAGCAACTAGCTGCTTACGATTCGAATTTTTGGCGTATTCGTAAGCACCTAGGTGCTTACACTTAAAATGTGAGTGGGACACGAGTGGGACACAAGAAAGTGGGACAGAGGATCCGGACTAGGTATATCCAGTGCAACTTCTAGTCTGCGTTAATCAATGTTTTGCAGCCATTTAAAAATGTTTTAGATCGAAAAGCCTACATCAGATCATGGATTCTCTATCAGAAAAGGGTGAATGACGTCTAAAATTTAGTACATTATCATGTTTATCTATCTTCCCTACTCGGAAATACCTGATAATAGAAGATTATACAGTTGAGTTTGTCACTATGTATTTTATTGTAATAGCAAGAGTCCATATGATGTATCTGATAAAACTCACTTAAAAGGTTTACACGGTGTAAGGCCATGTCTGTTATCCAATCATTGGGATTTTCTAATGAAAAAGAGTAATGTATACATGGTTTCTTCGAGAAGGTTTTGATACCTTCATCTAAACCTCATAACTAATAAAGGTTAAATGTAAATCTCTAGCAAACTCCAGGTCCTGTATACAAGAAAGGGTCTGGGCTAGACAATCTTTGTAATATATATTGAGGTAGCTCTTCATTAAGATAATCTTCTGTACAACCATAACATACTGCTCAGTCTGTCTTGGGGGTTACACCTCGCAGTACTATAGAAACTGCATTGTTTCCTTGATTAAGATTTTAAAACATTGACCTTAGCATTCCTTTGTTCATATGTATGCAAAAAGTAGAGAGTGTGTTCTCTCCGACACATGTACATAATAAGAGATGATGATGAGAGTGATGTTGACTGAGTGTTGCTGTCACATTTATGTATGGGAGAAATGACTCCCTCTGGTGCACACTAAAAAATTGTCTATCGTTGAACATCGGTGCTTGTAAAAATTCATAATATTTATAATGGGAGTATTTTTGTCGACATTGGTAAGGGTGAGAGATGGGTTTCTATTATATTTCTTCTAATACTTGGGCGTTTGTAGTAATATACTCCCTCTGTCCCAACGAGCTGTGCTCGTTTTCCTTTTTAGTTTGTCCCACTCATCTGTTCCTGTTTCCAAAAAAGGCAAATTTTTACACACAATTACTCACTCTCTTTTTATGGGACCCACCACTTCACTCACATCTAACAACTCTCCTTAATCTACGTGCAAAAAAGAAATGAGCACAGCTCAATGGGACGGAGGGAGTATTAAATTGTGCAGAAAAATAATTTTAAAAATTAAGAAAAGCTATCTTGATTCTTAAAAAAGCTCAAAAAGGCTGCTAAATGAGGTGTAGCCTCATACTACGCAATTCCAAGGTGCAAGTTTTTAGATGTATAAGGTGTGTTTGCACGAGAGATTTTGAGATGTGAAATGTTATTGTCAAGTTAATCTGTATTGTGAAACATATATGCAACCTATACTCATGTAAGCTATCGAGTTTGTAAATGTTTGATAGAACAATGTTTGGGCCCATCTGGTTCTTTATGAAATCATTTTGTAAGAATTTCTTGAAGCTGTTGCTATATGTTTTATGCAATTGTCACGGATTTCCTTCTACAATGCCAACAGTAGTATTTGAATTCTTGATGTCGTCTCCATGCAGGCTAAACCATGTAAAAGCTTGTGGGTAGCTGGAATATGTCAATCTGTTTCCAAAGAAGAACTAGAGAATGAGTTCCTCAAATTTGGTAAAATCCAGGAATTCAGGCTCCTCAGAGATCGGAACACTGCTTATGTTGATTATGTAGCTTTGGAAGATGCTTGTCAGGCACTAAAAGCAATGAACGGTAAAAGAGTTAGTGGTGCTAATATCCGTGTGGACTATCTGAGGTCGCAATCTTTCAAAAGGGTGAGTTAATTGTCCAGGAGTTGTTTAAGTGATTCCTAGGAACTTATATTAACTACAATATCTGATACTTAATGATTACTTACATACATGCAAAGTAGATCTTTTTAGTCGTGTATCCGTTCCTAGCTGAAGCTTTGTTTCTCATATAAATCTTACAGGAGGTGGGTCCAGATGGGAAGGAAGGCCAATTTCCTGTTAGGAATACATGGATGAGACATGATCCCTTGAGCAATTATTCCGACCCTGGTCTTGCTGGGTCTAAAAGGAATAATGTGAGTGCTTAATTGGACAATTGTATCAGTGTATTGTGGTATCTGTGTTTGCAGTCCGTTTATTGATTGATTAAATTGGGTGTTTAATATTTGGTATTGCAGCAATTCCTTCCAGCAGGTTCACAATATGGAGAACCACCACGTAGTAAAATTCTATGGATAAGATATCCTCCTCCTGTAGTTGTTGAAGAAGATATGCTTCATAATGCCTTGATTTTGTTTGGGGAAATAGAGAGGAGAAAGACATTTAGCGACAAGAACTATGCTTTCGTGGAGTTCAGGAGTGTTGAAGAAGCTAGGCGTGCCAAAGAAGGATTACAGGGAAAACTCTTTAATGATCCTAGAATATTAATTGAGTACTTTAATGGAGACTTTCCTGGAGGGAGAGCTCAAGTTGGTGAATATGGACTTCAACCAGATCAGATGGATGTTCTTGGTCTTAACCGTCCAGGTTTACTAGGCAATGGTCCTGGAAATCCATCATCCCTTGGAGTGCGAGGACCTGAGTTATATGTGAGGCCACCCGTAGGGCCATCTTGGAAACAGTTATCTCCCCCACCTGGAATAGTCTCTTCTCCTTCAGCAGGTTTTAATGTACCAAAAAGGTCTGGATCTGTTGATGTTAACCAGTTTCAAAGGGACTCCAAAAGGTCAAGGTATGCAGCAGATGCTTTGCCTTCTGAAATAACTGGATTGGATGAGCCATATGTAAGAAGAGGTGGAGCATCTGGTTCTCTAACAAGAGGCGTACCTGGTGGGAATCGTCCATCTGAAAGTGATTGCATATGGCGGGGTCTTATTGCGAAAGGTGGTACACCTGTTTGTCATGCTCGATGTGTTGCTGTAGGAGAAGGTCTTGCTACTGATATGTAAGTGACTTTTGAACAATTATACCATCTGTTTGTTTTAAGTTTGAATGAATATAATTTTGATGATGCTTCTTGAATATACTTGCACAAATCTTTCAGTTACCAAAATAGTACTTAGTCCATAAGAAATGCCTGCTATCTTATCCTCTGTCTCGTATTTAATTAGAAGTTCAACCAGAACATTCTTTTGGGCCAGCATAGTCCAGCATCATATGATATAGTTGGCAGGCGATTCATAAATTTTGGTTGCTGCCTTCTCTGAGCATGCAGAAGTTACTAATTAATCTGTTGGCTACCATCAGTGTAGTTTCATCATGCATGATCTAGTTCTACTCTTTCCTCAAGTAATTTTTCAGTAATGGTTTACGCTATAGTTATATATAAGTGATAAGTGATATATGATTTACTATATATTATTAAGCATTTCACTCTTGAGGTCCATTCCATGAGCGCAATAATTAGAAAATGTCCTTGTTTAAAGCTATTCATGATTTACTGGGATTATATTGTAACAGTGCAATGTAGATGAAGGAGCAGTCCATATTTGAATTTGAAATGGCGCTAATATAAAATTGTGCACTGAAGGCTTTGCTGCATATGTGTAGATTCTAAATGCTAGCTCCAGAATAATGATATGCAGTTTTCTATTAATGTGTGATTTTCCATTTCCAAAATTCTAGCACTCTTTTAAATAGAGTAACGTGTCATGGTCTTTGTTCGCTTACAAATCTGTTTTGGGTGTTTGTTGTAGCCCTGACGTGGTTAATTGCTCCGCGAGAACTGGGTTGGACTTGCTGAGCAAACATTATGAAGATGCTTCTGGGTTTGATCTAGTATTCTTTTTGCCCGATAGTGAGGAGGATTTTGCTTCATATACGGAGTTCCTGCGGTACCTGGGTTCAAAAGACAGGGTGGGAGTTGCCAAGTTTGATGATGGTACAACCTTATTTTTGGTGCCTCCATCTGATTTCCTAACCAAAGTTCTAAAAGTTTCTGGGCCAGAACGCCTTTACGGCGTGGTTCTAAAATTTCCTCAAGTAGATCCTAGTAGTACTGCCATGAAGCCACCGACGGTTTATCCTCAATTTGAAGATCCACACAAGTTGACTATGCCGAAGACAGGATATGGTGCTTATCAATCAGATGAAAGGATTTCTCCTTTGAATAACTCTAGAGTTTGGCATGATGATCCAAAGATGCTACCAAAAGCTCCTGTTCCTATTGCTGGCTCTTTCCCTGCACATTCTGTTTCCTCAACTGCAGTAGCAACACAAGCTGGCTTAACTTTGACGCCTGAACTTATTGCTACCCTGACATCACTGCTTCCTTCTAATAATGCTTCTTCTGGTTTACAAACTGCACAGTTACTGCAGACAACATTGGCTGCAACATCCCATGTTTCTGGTGGTCCTGACAATGTGGCCCACTTGAAGCATGAACAGCAGGCTGTAGGTCAAAACGGTCAGCTTGTGCAACAGCTTGGTAGCCAGGTCAACCCACATTTGCAGCAACTGCAAGCTGCTCCTATAGTTGCCAATGCAACTAGCCACTTCCACCAAATGTACAACCCAAACAGCCAGATGAATGACCACACAATCAATATGGCGACTCGGGTTTCTTTTTCATCTAATACAATGGCACCTGTTATCCCCTTGCAGAGTGGACAGGCCTCGGTGGCACCAGATGCCAACCAGTACTATCAACATTGTGTTTCTCAGGATGTCTTGAGGAGTCAGGGGATGGATAATGGAAAAGATGCTCAGCTGTTGTATAACCCTCCTATTGTCCAGCAACCGGCATATTCTGTGGCATCATCAAATCAACTTAGTGGTGGTGCCCAGCCGCAGCCATATATGCCGCTGCATTCTGAAGTAGAGACTCCGCATCAAAATCAGCCGCCTCTGCTTGCTGCTCCATTTGGGGTGACCGAGGATAGTGCTGAAGCGGAGGCTGATAAAAATGAACGTTACAAGACAACACTTTTATTTGCAGCTAATCTCCTCTCCCGAATACACCAACCGTGGAGTGATCAACCAGGGCAGGGTACAGGGAGTCAATGATGCATTTTCTCATCAGGTAATATATACCTTCATTTATGCATTTCCTTTGCTTTTTTGGATGAATTGCATCAGTTACTATCAGTTATTCGAAACATGTTCATGCCTATGTTTCTTCCTTGTGCTGCCTCACATTCAATAGCTTGCTTAGGGTTACTCTAGGAAGTTAAGTGTGCTAAGGGAATTTCTTGGTCTGGCTATCTCTATTTTCCGCTAGTAGCCTTCTTTAGCAATGAGCAATTAGGTCCTTAAGAACTGTATTGAGTATACACCTAGGAAGAAGCGAGTTAATGTTTCACCCAAGTTTTTCTATGAGTTGGGAAGCTTTTTCCAGAAGATATGGACTGGTCTCTCTGGCATAAGATCAACAATTTGATCTATTAGTTGGGCGTAAAGAAATAATGCATAGTTCAAACGCATATACCGTTGCTGTCTGATATGGAATGGGATGGTTGATTTGACCAGCTTATTGTTCATGCCTTGAGCCCCTTGAGGTTGTGTGCTAGTATGCATGGTTCAATGGTTATGCCTGCCCCGTTAATCAGTATTCATCTTATAAAATGTGTGATATCAAGACCTGATTTGACTGAGGCCCCTCTGATTTGTGTTCTCTATTGAATCAAGAGTCCTTTTCATTATTATCATGTCATAGCTGGAGCAATCATCTCTTATGTCAACAATTTGTTAAGGTTTCTTTAGTTTCTTTGGAGAATCCATCAGATGTATGGATGTCATGCGTGTTCATTTATTTTCCATTTTTTGACTCTGACCATCTCAAGTGCTGAGGTGATAATGCTGGGTGGACATTTAGGAACCTGTATACGTTATGGATGTGGAATCTTGTTCGGTAGGTCCTTTTGGTCTCAGTTAGTAGCTCTAATTGCCATCGACTTAGAGTAGGTATTGCAAGTGCTAGGGTGGTTTTCTTAGTCGCGTTCTCTGCTGATGGGAGTTGGCTTGGTATAGCATAAATAGAAAGGCTGGGTTGTGGAATCTCTGGTAGAGTTTTTAGGGAAATTACAAAGCAATTATCTGAAGATGCAGAGTTCTGTTAAGAAGGTTACACCTTTCGGTCGTCCGATTAGGTATTGTTTTAGAGCAGATTCGAGTTACGTTGTGAGCCAGTGACAAGGAGGATACTTCTTTGAGGTTTAGTAGAGCATGCTATATTTGATTTCTCTTGTTACTTTCCCTGTCCTGTTCTGCTTTGTTACTTTTACATGATTACATGCTCATTTTCTGCACAAAATAGTTCATGGTAGATTTAAATTTACTGCTGCTTTTTTTAAGTTGCATGTGCGTGCATGCATTTGATAGTATATTATCAGAGGTGTTATTTTGTTTTTTTGTTTTTTGAATTACTACTGATTTGATAGGTATAGTATTTTGTATTCTGAAGTTGTAAAATTACTTTCACTAAATCTGACATGATTTCGGTTATGTGTGCTTAACATTAAAAGATTCTCAGTACAAAGCCTCCTTAATATGCCTTAGACCTAGAAAACAATCAATCAAAACAAAGATGGTTTTATCACACAAAATGCTCAGTAAGATTTGAATATGCACAGAGGAATTAGTATTCAATAAAAAGGTGCTGATTTTTACCCTTTAGGGGAAATAATAATGGGAGTTCCAAGTTTATGAGGGCATCCTTCAACCAATTATTTCATAAGTCTGAAAATAATGCTTCTTGAAAGGTCAAACACAAATTGCATACACCTGACATCAATTTTCTTTTTAAATGAACTTTCTCACTACATTTCCCTTAGAACTTGGTGGAAGAGAGATCATAATCGGACACTTGATAACATAACCATTCATCCTTGGCGTTCGATCTCGACTATTTTTTTTTTTGCAATTTCACGTTTAGATTCAACTTCCTATCAGTCAGTAGGATAATATTCAGCACGCTGTCAACTCGTACGACTGAACAAAATGGCCAACCAATGCTACAATAATTCACTCAATAGAAGTGGATTACAAGAGCTTTATTATGATACAACCTTAAAACTTAAATTACTTATTACTATCACGTGTCTTTCTATAAATAATCTCACCCTGAAAAATGAAATAATGTTGGTCACACACACCGTGGTAGTCGAAGTTAAAGCATACTATTTGATATATTTTGTTTGATCAAATTATACAAAGTCACTGGTTTGTTGTTTGAAATTTGGTTAGTTGGCAATAATTGTGAATGACGTACGTTTCATAATCAATAACTGTCAACTCCAGATAGACGCTGTTATTTTGAATAATGGGGTTTGTAATGAAAATGAAATTGGAATGGAAGAAGCAAAACAATAGTTCTTGTTGGGAGGATTGAATTGGTGTAATCTGAAGTTGGTAACTTGCGATGTGTAGGGATGGATACTCGGAGAGAATCTAAAAGCAATCATTGCAGCCAAGCCAAGCCAAGCCAAGCCAAGAATCATCGTGTTAGCTTTTCTTCTTCAGTGCCCTTCGATTCGACACTAACTCATTGTTGTAAAAGGGATTGGGATTGGGGTTTTGTGGACAAATTTTGCTTAGGGTTACATAGTATTTTGTTTTACAGATTAATTAATGCAGTGTGATCTCTCTCTCCTACTAACTTTTATTTTTAAAAATACTACTTTAAAAATGTGAATCACATCATCAAAGATAATAGGAGTACTAATATGATTGAACGAACACGTTGATATTATTAATTGTAGAATGCAATAAAAAGTGGAAGTGGAAGACTTTTATTTATTTAATTTACAAATTTATTTAAATCGGAGATGAAGAGAGATAGATTAAACCAAAAATAATTGAAGCCGTGGGCATTTCCTCATCTGGCCTACGTGCAGCCGCCTCTCTTTTCATCTAAACTGCGGATCTTCTCTTTCACTTTCTAGTATTGCATTGGTATTCTATTAATATTTCAACTATAATCACTTACGACAATCTCAAAATTTAAATTTCAAATACTATTTTAATTGAAATATTAGTGGAGCATTAGTAGAAATGAAAAAATGGGATAAAGGTACTTCCAGCGGCAAGTAGCATATGCCTACTTTACCTAGGTCCTAGTCCTATATTGACCCCACTATACCAAATTTTCTACTGATTACTTGTCTATAAATTAAAATGTGCTAATATTTTTACAAATAAATCAAACCTCTTCATTTATTTTTTCTTTTTCTAATTATCTATCTCTTCCAACTCACATAATTTATCCTGCCTTTTTCATAATATCTAAATCTAAACAATTCCAAAATCAATAAAATCTTAATATTACTATCTTCATCCCGTTATTTCTGGCACACTTTCCCGAAATGGACGTCCCGCTATTTCTGGCACACTTTCTAATTTGGAAATAACTATCATCTCTCTCATATTTTACATCTTATCTTTTATATTTGTTCTTACTTTATCATCTTCTCTCTCTTACTTTATCATCTACTCTCACTCATCTCCTACTTTATCATTTACCTATATCTCATTCTTAATTATCTACTTTCTTAATTTTCGTGCCCAATGAAGTATGCCGGAAATAGCGGGACGGATGTAGTATTAAATATCTCAAAATCTATTATTCGCAAATCTCAATGAAGACTCTATCTTTCAATATGCTCCTCCATCACAAAAATATTCAATAATATTTACATACTTTGTTAGATCCTTTAGGTTTTCTTCAAACCTCAATTAAAAATGTAGTTCTCAGTACCCTCCGCATCCCAAAATATAAAATAACTTTTAATTTTTAAATGTATTAAAATTGTTAAAACATAAAAAGATACATAATAAGGTGGTTAGTATAATCTATTATATATATATAAAGCCTCAGTTGCAATTTCCCTTCAATTTGCATTTTCCAATTATATACGATTTTGCCACCAATTTTAATTTTTCCACTATTTACGATTTTGCCATCAATTTCAACTTTACCATTATTTACGAATTTACCACTAATTTCAATTTTTTCACTATTTACGAATTTACCACAAATTTCAATTTTTTACTATTTACGATTTTGCCACTCAAATTAGCCTTTACCAAAAAAAATAATAAAAGCTCCCGTTGCAATTTTCCCTCCAATTTGCATTTTCCATTTATTTACGAATTTGCCATCAATTTCAATTTTTCCACTTTTTCAAATTTGCCATCAATTTCAATTTTACCATTATTTATGAATTTACCACCAATTTCAATTTTTCCACTATTTACGAATTTACCACAAATTTTAATTTTATACTATTTACGAATTTGCCACTTAAATTAGCCTTTTCCAAAAAAAAATAATAAAAGCCCCCGTTGCAATTTTTCCTTCAATTTGCATTTTTCATTTATTTATGAATTTGCCACCAATTTCAATTTCCCACTATTTACAAATTTACCATCAATTTCAATTTTACCATTATTTACGAATTTGCCACCAATTTCAATTTTCCACTATTTACGAATTTGCCACAAATTTCAATTTTCTACTATTTACGAATTTGCCACTCAAATTAGCCTTTTCTAAAAAATTAATAATTCAATTTTTCACTATTTACGAATTTGCCACTTAATTCAATTTCAACTTTCCATGTTTTACGAATTTGCCATTCAAGTTTTATTAAAATTAATTTCTTATTTACGAGGTTGCCATTTCAATTTATTTTCAACTGATTTGCATCTCCAGTCAATTTCAATTTAGTTTCCTAATATTATAATTCCTCTCAAATTGAAGAGTAAATTTAGAATTATGCACTGCAATTTTTACAATCCAACCTTCTGTCCACTTTTTAACACGAACTTTCTAATTTTCAATTAATTAAACATATCTTGATTATTTAAGAATTTGTCATTTCTGCATATTTTAATTTTTGATTATTTACACCTTATTTTTTCTCTCTTCAGTGATTTATTAAATATTGATTGTAGGTGAGTTATTTGATTGTTAATATACATAATATTAATACATAATACATATTAATAATATCATAACTATATTTAATAATATTATAATTACATATAACATACTATTTATAATTAACATATAAGATATTTGTTATAATATCATATATTAATATAATCATAACTATATTTAATAATATAATAATATTATAAATAAGAATAATATATCATATTAATAATATCATATACTATTATAAATCACATTATATAATATAAATAAGAATAATATATCATATTAATAATATATCATATAATAATCCTTTAGTTAACATTCTTCTAAAATGTACATTTAGATTGATATACCTTCGATTGGCTTAGGAATGAGACGATGTTGATATCTTATTCTCATTTAATTTTCAAGTGCTGGGAATTTGGACATTTATGTGATCAAGCACATTAGAAAGTATGATATTACTCTTTTGTTGAGTGCCAGAATGATGTTTATGTTTGTGAACATGATAAATGCAAGTTGATATTCTTAAAATCTGTAGTTTTATGTTATATTTGAGAACTATGGTCGATTACACACACTACTACGATAATTCATGTTGCATTGTCAAATACATCAATAACTTCAACAAATTAATATGTGGCTAAGTTTCATTACTATTGAGACTTTTTGTTGAGATTAATATAACAGAATCTTTTTATTGCATATACATTAACAACATCATCTACAACTATCGGAATAACATTGCAAAAGCTAATTGTCTAAAATTGCTCATAAATATAACACGAGCTTATTTTATTGGTCAGAATATCTGTAGGTAGAAGGTTGAAAGGCGAGTGCCTTTTCAATCAATTTGCATTTTCCATCTATTTATCAATTTGCCATTGTATTTCAATTGTAATTTGAGTTTTATTTGCCAATTTGCCACCGAATCCAATTGAATCAGCCGCAATTTCCACCGCCTTCCTTATTAATATAATAAACTGAACTCAACACATATTCTCATTCGCCATTCGATTCAATTGAAATTAATATCCTATTTACAGATATGCCATTGTTTTTTTCTTGCCGATTGAAGAGGTAATTTCGAAGAATCCGATCAATATTTATGCATTTGTCATCAACTCATATTTACGAATCTGCCACTGTCTTTTCATAGCAATTACCCCGACATTTCCTAACCGTCTTCCATTTCTCTCTCTCAGATTCCTCCATCAGATCATTCGTCTTCCTCTTCGTCTTACCGCCCGACTCTTTTTCTTCGAACTCAGCTACGCAGGCTGGTCTATTTTCCTCGAATCATTTTCTTCCCTTTTTGTTGTTGTCTGCCCATTATGCATTAATTTTATTGATTTATTATGTTATATTACTTTTATCAGATTTCTTTGTTGTCTTATTTTTGTTTTCTGTCACCTTTGCAGATTAACAACGTATCTAATGTAATTTAATTGTGTTTTTTGCTTTCATGTTGTGCTTCTTCATCTTATCATGTGAAAGTGAATGATGCATAATTTTTACAGTTTTGAACTTATATCTACTACTCCTAAATCAAATTTGTTAGTGTTTTGTACGAGGAAGGATCAACAATTTATCGTTGATTACACTAGAATAGTGCACGAATAAAATATTCGGTTTCATCACTCTAGATTCAATTGAAACGATTCATAGCAACAGTGCTTGCAATAAATTATTAAAAATATATTTTGGTCAAATTCTAAAATGTATTATATATATAGAGTAAAAACGAAATTAGAGAGCATGAAGTGTAAAATGCACTTTATTGAAATCATCCCAGCAACATAAGAGACGTCAACACAAATTAACCAACGTTTTAGAAAATTTCGTCTATTTTTTCTCACAAACTAACCAACATTTTAGAAAGCTTCGTCTATTTTTCCTCTCAACATTGAACATAAAAGTTTTTGAGAAATATATTAACTTTTTCATAAATATATTAGTAAACACTGTTTGATATGTAAGACGGACAACATACATGCAGTCAATATTAATGTTAGACAACAATATAGAAACTCCTCTATGTAATCAATAATAAAGATAAAAAGAGAATGAAACATTTTACACTATTTAACAAATTCTAAAATGTATTATATAGAGAGTAAAAACGAAATTAGAGAGCATGAAGTGTAAAATGCACGGTATTGAAATCATCCCAGCAACATAAGAAATGTCACCACAAATTAACCAACGTTTTAGAAATTTCGTCTATTTTTTCTCACAAACTAACCAACATTTTAGAAAGTTTCGTCTATTTTTCCTCTCAACATTGAACATAAAAGTTTTTGAGAAATACATTAATTTTTTCATAAATATATTAGTAAACATTGATTGATCTGCAAGACGAACAACATATATGCAGTCAACATTAATGTTAGACAATAATATAGAAACTCCTCTATGCAATCAATAATAAAGATAAAAAGAGAATGAAACATTTTACACTATTTAATCACAAAAAATTGACAGCACAATATATATAGTATGTAAATGTTTGTAAAGAAAAAAATTATAACTATCAATTATGCTATTATTAAGTTGTTAGATATTTGACTTAGTAATCCTAGTGCATATATTATCCAGAGTAAAAACATCCAGCAAGCAAAAGTTATAATGTGTTACGTGAATGAGTTTTCGAAGTATGTTAATACACTTATGATGTTCCTGGCTGATTGGATTGTTTTCTATTTGACTTTGGATGTCGTTTTCAAGCTATGAAAAAGATCCATTTTGAAATCTTGGCCAAGAAGAGCAAACTTCCAAAACAGTATTGGATGGCAAGGTAGAAGAAGTGTAATAAAGAGGAGAAATGTGAGAAGAAAAAGAAGATAGGGAAATTTATTATGGTTCTGTTTGGAATAGCTGAAGCTTATTGATAAGTGCTTAAAGTTGTTTTATGCTACTGATTTGATAATCTGTAGGTGTTTGGAAATAAGTGCCGAAAGCTGTTAAAATTGGAAAAAATAATGTTCTAAAATGTTGCTGATAGGAGTAGTTTATTTATACTTTTTAAATAAAATGTCAATCTTGCCCCTAAAACTATAAAACAATTGTAATTTATAATAAATAAATAACATTGACAAATTAATCTTATTTATATTTATTTTTTACCCTATAATTTTGATCTCAATAGTATAAAATATTAAATTAATCTATATTATATGTATATTTATATTATATATATTAGTATAAATTTACTGATATGATATTTTTGGTTGTTGAAGAAAATAAAAAAATTTATGGAAAGAAGAAATTTTGAATTAAATATACTTTAGGGTTAAAAGTTATTTTTAGAATTAAATAAATTTATTAAGGATAAAATTTTCCAAAAAAATTAATATGTCATAAGTTGTAAGCAGAAGCTACTGAAGCTGTCAATTAACAACTTATCAAAAAGCTCTAAAATTGGTACAAAATAGAGAAGTTGCAACTTAAAGCTGAGTTTCCAAACACCAAAACAACAACTTTAAGCTATAAGCTGTGAAACAAAAGCTATTTCAAACACCTCTTAAGTGTATTGACTTTGATGACCTTCATCTATCTTAATTTTAAGGTTAAAGAAGTTTTACATGTGGTTCTTAGATTCAGTTTATTTATATTTGACAATATTTTATTTGGTCATCTTTAATAAAACATTTTTGAAATGTAAAATAAGAGTTACCATGAATCAAGTCAATTCCATCATTTTTTTTAAATTAGAACAAATAATAAAGAAGTAAAATAGACATATTTACTGAAAAACTAATTAAACTACTATATGTATAGAAAACTTAATAAATTCATTCAAAGACAAAATGGTGAACAAGTAAGTTCTCCACAACAACTCTTATTTTTGTTCCAAACTTGACTATAAATCCCAATGAGGCTGTAAAGTTTTTACTATGCAATATCAACTCGACATAAATTTGTTCTTCAGATTAGTGCACAAGATCTTTCATTCGCCACCTTTGTTGCGTCGGTGGTAAATTCTCTTATTTTTTATTCCCTTTTTAGGGCTTTCGATTTTAGCCTCCCAAACACTTATTTTGTATACTTACGAGATTGTACAATTTATTTTTTTATTTTTCATTATTGTTTTGTTTTTAAAGGAAAATATTTGAAAGTTTGTGAAATTTTTTGTAGCTGGAAGAATTTTCAATTTATCAATTAGTAATTTTATTTTTTACAGTTGCATTTTTTTCCCGTGCGTAGCACGGGTGCTACCCTAGTTAATACAAATAGCAATTAAAATAGAATATATGTTATACGTGGAGAGAAATGAATATTATTAGAAGTTTGGATTGGAATAGATTCTGAACGTGAACAATTTTTAGTGTTAAATGCTTATAATAATATATACTCCATCCGTCCCGCTATTATTGTCCTACTTGCCTAATCGGGCTGTCCCGCTATTACTGTCCTCTTTCCTAAAATAGTAAAAATTACTTTTAAACATAAAATGAAGTGGGTCCCCCTTACTCACTACTCAACCCCCACATTCTTATACTCTCTCTCTCTTTAAAAATCTATCTCCCACTCGATTATGTTCCGCTCCGAACTCAGAAAATTATGATTTTTATCTTTTTGAAAATTTTAGATTATTTCTTCAAATACAATATAAAAAAAATATAAAAAATAAAAATCGATTGCATTTTACTAGCCTTGCAAAAATTTGGATAATTCTCATTTCTTTCCCCCAACCACTCTTCGAAAACTGTGTCATTTTCTTTATACAATTAAAACTCATAAAATACACACTAAACTAAAAATTTTTAATCTCCGTGCCGAAGTCAACTGTGACAGAATTAGCGGGACGGATGGAGTATATATTTGGTACCTTACAAAATTACGCATTTCTCCTTGTAAAAAAAAACAAAAATGGAACAAATTTACGTCACTTTCTAGCTTCCCTTTTTCCCCAGAATATCGACGAGGATAAATAATATAACGCCGTAATTTTCGTTTTCATAAGAAATAATTAGCGAAAACAACCGCTGATTTGGGCGCAAAGTCGCTCTCTCTCAACTCCGTAAGATCGAAGGAATCCCAAAATTCGTAAATTCGAATAGTTGCTAGACGAGAAACCTCACAAACAATTCCCGCAAATTCGAGCAATCAATTGTTGAAAACTGCAGCGAAGTCATGGGGTTGGAGAGCATGGGCGGCCTCGCGATGCACATTATTCTCTCCAAATCGGGCCCCGTCGGAGCCGCCGCCGTCGCCTGCATCAGCAGACGATTCAGATCGTGGGCCTCCGAAGATTCTCTATGGGCCGAATTCTGCTCCCAGGACCTCAATCTCACTTCCCCTCTCGGTCCCGACGGCAATCTCGCCCCTTCGTTCAAGGTCAGTTTATGTGTGTGTTTTGGGGGTTGTGTGTACTTTTCTTCTTGTCGTGTATTTAGCTGGGTTTAAGCATTCGAATGCTGTTAGAGTAAATCTTTTGTGGCTGTTATATATTTTCGTCTTGGCTAGTAATGGAAACTGGGTTAGATTTTGTTTTGATGAGTTTTCAGGTTTTTATTAGCTTATTTGCAATGTGGATTTTCTTTGAATTGGGGGTTGCTAAGTTGACAAGTTGCTTGCTTGCAACGGATTGGGAATTTATGTGCTGAGTCGTGATATTGGTGATAAGACGTACCTACCTGTATTAGGGCTTGATTTTACAAAGAAATGTTTTTTCTAGAAATTTTATGTATGCTATTATGGGTTTGTGCTGAAATTGCTCTGTTGAGTAGAAGTCTCTCTTTCGATGTGTAACCGGAGCTCATTGTATCTTTCGTGTGTAGGCAGCTTATCAAGCTTGGCGAGAAAGTTTTTCGACATATCCATGGCCACTTGTCATACGAGTTAACAGGTGTTGGAGCAAAATTAAGGAATGGTTAGCAGGAAACTTTCCAGAAGCTTTGCAAACCCTGCGCAAAGGTGCGTCAGAAGATGAGATTGAGGATTTTGAGAAAGCTCTGAAAGTAAAACTACCTCTTCCTACTAGGTTACTCTATAGATTGTGTGATGGTCAAGAACCACTGATTGAACAGTCTTCCAGAAGCTTACCTACAAGTTTATTGGGTATTATCGGTGGATATACTCTGTATGATCACATGGTGAATGTGTTCTTGTTACCTTTGAGCCAAGTGTTACTCGACACAAAGAGTATTATGAATCAACTTGGTTTCAACAGTAGATCCAAGTATATTGTAGTAGCATCTTCTGCTACTTATAGTGAAAAGATTTTCTTTTTGAACTGTGGCAGCGGCCAACTTTCTGTTGGCACGAGGAATCTTGTGACAGATGGAGAAATGCTACCTTGTGTGCCAAATGCATTGATTAGTTCAGTCCATGATCCAGTAGGTAGTCAACAGCAGGACGGCCTGCTGTTGTGGCTTGAAGAGCATGGCCGTCGCTTACAGGAAGGCATTGTTAAAGTTCGCAAACAAGGAAAAATACGAAGCATATCTCTATTCCCGGAAGAGCCACCCCTCTGTTCGTCTGCCATAACAAATGGTGTTAAGGTACCTGATCAAGTATTCATAGTTTTCTAGTTACATCTTAGTAGCATACTGTGTCTGACTTATAACGTGGATTGCATGAATTCAGTTTAGTGATTTTGCAACTTATTTAGTATACAATCATCTACTAGGTCAAGTCTTAAATTCATATGTAACTATTAGGTGGAAAATCAACCTCTTATGGAACGTCCAAGGAATGCTATGATTTCTAGAAATATTGTGTTTCTGATTTATAGTTAGCTAGTGATGGTTAGAATGTGGTATGAAACTCTCCTTGGAAGATGAAACCATTTCAATTGTTCTTAGAAGGGAAATTCTGGACTAGATTCTTTGAATATCGATTTGTCAAGGTGGAATATGTTGTGCTTTAATGATGGTTAGAATGTGCTATTAATGTTGTCGCTAACCACTGACTATCTAGTTCACTAATAATTTTCCATTGTTATTCAAGGTCCGTGCTTCTGCTGCATTTGTGCCCGAGCTCAGCAACCTTCAAGATGAATCAGAGAAGTTTTTGTTTGCTTATTCAATTCGCCTTTCTCTTTCACCTGATGGATGTGTCATCGATGGAGTGACCTTCAGCTCTTGCCAGTTGTATTGGAGACACTGGAAAATATGTGCTAACGATAATACTGTTTCTGAGATAAATGGGGAAGCTGTGATTGGGAAGGTTGATTCTCATTTTTCTTATACTTCCGATGCCAAATGAAAATTTGTTCATACTGTGTATGAACAACCTCAGAGATCATATAGTTAATGTTACTATGTCTCTCGATCATCTGGTTTCCAATATGCAAAATGAAATATGATTCTTATGTACATATGCTACAAGATCCATTAGAGCCGTTCTGTCTGGTGTACCGAAACCCATTGCTCATACTCTTTGAATATTTTCTGGATCATCCAATATTTGACCTCAAATGTATTTTACTATTGCAGTTTCCACTATTGCGTCCTGGTGAGGATGAATTTGTTTATGAGAGCTGTACACCTCTACCTGCCACCCGAGGAACTGTAGAAGGCTATTTTACCTTTGTTCCTGGAAGGTACACTAAATACCTATGAAGTACATTTTTGTGCATTAAGATGTTTCGACATTCTTCATATGAATTCATCATAGAAGGCTTTGCAGTTTTTGCATCCTCCTTCATTTATTTTACTAGTACTATAGTGTAAAATGGCTGTCACTTTTTTAAAATCTTTTTTCAACATCTACTAATTGTTTGGGCAATTTTTGAAATGGACTCTAACCGGAGTGAGGAGAGAAAGGGATGCTTTACGCTTTTTCTTGCTTACCTTAAAAAGAAAGAAAAGAAGAGAACAAGAATGAAAAATTATGCATATAGATGCTAGTATCTAGAAAATGTCCTTTGATTTTCTACACCATGAAGGAGTTCATGCATTGCTTGGTTACCTAGAAAAGAAATGCTAGGAGCAACAACTATCCTTTGATCTTCAAAACAATGATAGATTTTTTTGCTAAAAATGAGAAACAAAAGTTGAATAGGGAAGATATTAAGTATTGCCATTAACATTATAGGCCCCCTAGTAATTTACCAATTGAAGACAATATGGTTAGGTGGATATAAGAGTAGTTGAAAATTGAAATACAAACATTCTACCCTAGACTATGTTATAGATTGCTGGCATCTAAAAAATATGAAAACTTTCCAGTAAACATATGTTAAAGCATGTTCCTGAAATACACTTTTTTTCAGATTAGTGGATGCAAAGGGTAACCCGTTCCGTGTTGAAGTAGCTCAATTTCCCCTTCAGCTGCCAGACTACATATTCTGATGAACCTACAACTCACAAGCTGACACAATCTTCAACTTAAGTATGCTATACGATATGCTCGAGGCATGGTGTGTTTTTGTTGTCCTCTTTCCGTTTGATTTCTAACAGTGTCTATTTTCCTAAACAATATAGCGCTGCTTGTTGGTAGGAGTGATAGTATGTGTGCCTTGTATTATAGAAGAAGACGAAGAAATCATTTGGGAATGAATGAATGCTTTTGACAAAAGGGGCCCTTATTTGACGGCAAATTTAGCTGTGCTCTGTTCATCTCTTCCTGTGTCGTTCCATCCTATGTTGTTCATCTACTGGTTTATTTCGTCTGTTGCAACTATTCTATCAATTTGTGCTGCAAGCTTTTTTATTTTTTATTTTCAGTACAAAACAATGTGAAACATAATTTTCTCATTCATCATTATTGGTGAAATGCCATCTTAATTACAAAAATTTGGAATGTTGCAGATCAGCCAAATGACTTCCTAGAATTCTTGCAATGCAAAATACAACAAAAGATATCAACAATATGAAGCTTTGTTGATATTTATAATTCCTACGAGAGTAACAGATCTAGAGTTCAATCCCTCCTGCATCCCAATTAACGGGTGGGCACAAAAAAAATGCAAAGAAAAGTAGAGTTGCAGCAATATGAAGATCCTAAGCTATGTAGAGGATTGTACTTCGATACCTCTACATAAAGTTAAAAGAGTATGGTAGCCATTGAACCCCCTGCTTATAGGTAGACTGAGCAAACTTAGACCAAATCAATCTTCTACATTGCCATGCAGTTAAGTTTATCAGGGCCCCACAGATATGATCTCCTCAATCTTTCTGTTTCTTCACCAAAACGTAAATGGCAACACGTGAACTGCAATAATCTGGATGCCACTGCTCTTGATCTACTCGACCAACAACGAACTCTTTGGTTGCTGCTTCCAGGAAGAATTCAAGGATGGCATCTGTGACATCAAATACTATAAGAGAGTGTCTTAAAGCGCTCGGAAATCATAAGAAAAGCTCAATACCGTTACGGAGCTCTCCAGCCAAGATGACTGTCGTGTGTTCCCCACAGAGATCAACAAGTGTTTCAATCAAATCCGTTACTGCTCCTTCGCTATATACAACATCTGAGCCGAGCACTGTCAAGATATTTTCCCAGGGAATGGGTCATTTTGCAGGTTTATGTGTTAAGCTTTGTTATAGACTATGATAGAGTGATTAGAGCTTTCAAGCATCAAAATTTAGTCTATATTACTGAAACATGGACATAGTGTGCTGACCAAAATCAGGTAAAGGGTCAGTGAAATCTTTGTCGAGACGATCACCCCATGTTAGTTCGTTCACAGTTGCAGACCCTCGAACATCTCCAAAAAGATTGGTCTCAACATTCTTTTTCAGTAGCTTCAGTCTATCAGGCAGATCGGTCAGAATAACACGAGCTCCCAATAAAGCAGCAATGCAACTGAAAGAAAGATATAGACAAGGTCTAGAGGTCAAGAAACGGAATCCTAATCACAGAAATTGAAATCTAAAACCATGACTTAATAGTTGAACTAAACAAGAACACAGAAATTCTATGGGTGCTAAACAAGTTCAACATTAGTCGAATTGGTATTAGTCATAATAAGGTAAAAGTGATGAAAAGTTACCCAACTAATCCACAGCCAGAACCCAACTCAACAGCATTCTTCCCTTGGAGCGAGATTGTTCCGCTTTCAACAGAAAACTCTAAAAACTTCCCAAGAACAATGCCACTGTCCCACATCACAGATCCAGTTACTCCAGGAGTAACCTGCAAATGAGAATAGAACCAACATTATGTTTTATCTATCAAGGGGTTCATGAGTTCAGAACATTAGCTAAACATCTGGCCCAAGTGTGATTTAGCTCATGAGCCGTCAGCCAAGAGTTATAGGGAGTTTGACAGAGCATAATCATCCACTTCATATAGGAAGTGTGCAACAAGAGAGAAACTTATCGTCTATCCATTTACAATATCTCTAGGGTTTAAGTTAGTTATATCAGATGGTATGTAAATATGAGACATGCATAGTATTTCTGATGGATAGCATGAATGTTCGCGACAATCAAACTCTACACCATAAACATAGACGAAGGTATATGTAGCTATACATGAAACACTAAAGAACCAATCTCAATCTACGAACAGGAATTTAGGGTACTTTAATGAGTCAAGAACAATTGAGCAAACTGAATTCCCAGAAGGAGAGCATAGACTAATCAATTTTATAGTGGAAGTATCAAAACCATAATCCACGAAGCAAAATCTAGGCTTCGAACAGAAGTTCACGAATTGAAACCGAAAACCTCAAAATGCCCTTTTAAAAACTTAACCAAAACACACACAGAGAAAACAGGAGAAGGAGAGCACGAACCAGTGAAGATGGGGACTGAAGAACGGAGAGAGAATGGCCGCAAGCATCGATTTTGAGCTGAAGAGATGACTGGCTAACAAAAGCATTGTGTTTCGCGAAGATTGGCTGCTGGATTCCCCAGAGCAGCATAATTTCTTCTTCACAATCGCTTACTAATCTGGCTTGGCCTTTGTATGACCCCAGCTCCGGCACCACGTCCTCCTCCTCTGTCGACGGCGGTTCCTCTGCTCTTGCCGCCATCGATAAGATATTTTTTAGTGTTTCTAAATCGCCGTTGTTATAATTAAAAAATGATAACAGTGTGATTTGAGGTAATTGTAAATTTGTACTACTATAAGAGTAATTATTCGAATTTCTTTTTCAAATAAGGCAAATTTGCGAATCGTAGAATGCACCTTCAATTCATAATTATAGACTTATAATTGGGAATTTTCCTTATAGCGCCACACAATTGAACAGGTTCAATAAAAGAAATGGTAAGAGCTGCAAAAATGATGAATGAATCTTTGCGTTTATCAGTACAAAAAATGTGTATATATTCTATTCCTAAGTTTCCACTTCTTATTTCATGATCCAACTCTCAAACCAAAAATAAACAAGGAATATAATGAATCACCAACTTCATCAACACGTCCAATTCCAAAAGCTATCAAAACACGTTGCAGACTCGCGAGGCGATGCAGTTAGGCGGGCGACGAAACGGCCTCGATGGCACTTCCCAACGGCCACGCTGCTTCCACAAAAGAGTTCTGGTATTTTACCTTCTTCACCAATGTAATCTCTTGCCATGGACCAACACCTTACCATAACAAAATGATTTAATTAACAGATTTGATAGTATCATACTTGTATAATTGAATTTTAGTTTACTTACCAAATCCATCGACAAGCAGAGCAACCTGATAAACAAGGTCCATGCACAAGAACGGAAGGTTATCCGGTTGCACGCGTGGATATGCTTTCTTGGCATCTTCAAGACGAGTTTGACACGCTTGTTTAGCTGCCTCCTCAAAATCAGATGGACGAACTTTGGCTGTTGCCAAGTTTGGATCCACAAAACCGGCCTACATATCAAAATAACCCGGATTTATCATGGTGTAAGAAATGCGAACTAGTGCAGATGTAGAAATAATATTTACCTCAACAGCTCTATCGAAAAAAAATGAAGCAACCAATAAATTCTTCTGGCCATCCCCTCCTCCGCCATTCCAGACACCGCCAAATGTACATTTCATATGGGTACAAGATTCATTGACTTTCAGAGCCTTAATAGCTGCCTCTCTACATTTGCTATGGCTAGGACCGGATGGTGAAGGTGAAGCCTTATATACTGACGGTCCATATTTGTAAGAACCTAGAAAATGAAGAAAACCTCATCACAATTTCTCAACAATATGAAAAAAGGAAACTCTCTTTCGTATGTTATGCTCAACAGATACAAAGCATAAGTTTGACCAATACCTTGAATTTCATATGTATTTAACATGGGAAAATAAACCCCTTCCAGATGGTATTATACTATTACATGCTTGATTTAATGTTTCATGACATTTCTAAAATGTCCGATACAGCATAGTGAAAATATCCACCCTAAGTAGTACATCTACATTGCTAAAACATCTCCACGATAAAGGAGCTAAGGCTAGGATCTGATCTGATCTAATCTATAGGCCATTTACAAGTTATTTATCCATATTTCATCTGAAGTTAGAGACTTGGTACATTTGTTTCATTGATGTGACTTGAAGAAGGAAATATGTAATTATCAAGGCAATACATTAAAACCAGTAAAGTTCATTTTAGTATTTCCCTTTCGCAGAAAAATAAGCTGTTCATATTACTTCATGGCTACCATATACCTCGGAAAATATCGCAAATCTTGTCCATTATTAATATTCACGTTCAAGCATATTCATTTCCAATAACCATTTCATGCATAACTTGTCCACTAAGAGCTAGTTTCAAGGTAAAGGCTGCAGCTACTAGAGAAACATAATATTCAAGTGCAAGATCAGGAAATTTCAAGATTAGACGAAAATATTTTATCATGTACATACCATCATAGCCCGCAAGTAGACATGGACTGCCAGATTCTTGATCAATCTTTAAAATCTCAGCTCGTGCAGCCAATAAACCGTAGCGTAGGTAACTGCAAGTATAAAGCATTGACAGCATCATGAGAACGGTATCAAGATCATTATTACTTCTACAGGTTTCTATTCAAGAAAATAACTTCGAATCAGAAGGTATCACTATTCAAACAATAAGGCAATAAAGAAAAGAAACAAAAGCCACAGCAATTAAGAGCATGCAGGAAAGAGGTAAGAACAAAAACAACATTAAAGGACAACAGACCTGTGAATATACAGATAATATTTTCTTCCCTTGAGATACATTTCCTGCACATATGACTCCTCTCCACCAGATAACTTAGGAGCTTTAGCAGCATCTGACTCTGAGACGGCATATGCCATTTGCACAGAACCACCCCCAAGATCAACCACCCCAACAGTACTGGAATACTTCTTGCCCAAATTCCCCAATAGATAGTTAATGGTGACCTGTAAATGACAAGACCAGAGAACACAATATAAATTCAGTTGTTATTATTTAGAATGCCTTTTTAGCCACTCATATAAGTTGATGATCCTGCAAATAGGGATTATTGTGAGCTAGTCAACTTCAGGGACTTAACTTTACAGGTTGTTTCCCATTCAGAGGCAGTAGCATATTGGAAAAATTGCAATTGATAGATAAAATCCACCAACACTCAAAAGGAGAATATAAGGAAATATGTCTTCACATACCCATTGATATGCACCTTCCTGATTTCCATCCAAAACTGTGACCCAGTCAGCCTTTGACTTAAGGGAGCTTTTATTCTTCAAAAAATCCCTCACCTTTACAAAAAAAATAGAGGTATTACTACAATGAACGAGAAAAATGCAAAAGAAAGGCAATATCCATAAGAAATTGGAGTATGTAATTACTGCTTGTAAAATCCTGTCAGATGCATCACCTTCCAATTGCCTAAGACCAGCAGTAGCCTGCATACACATAGGTGGTATAATTAAATTTTCAGGAATTAAAGAAAATGAACAGAGCCATTCATGCATACTTTAGCAGAAAAAGCCATTCCCTACCCCAACTTTGACTGGAGTAATGTACCGCAGCTCTTTAGGAACTACTGCTTCTGCTTTTTCAAGAAGTGCCGAAAGTGAATTTGCAGCAGCCCCAGGGTCCTTTGCAAATGCACTCATACCTGGTTTTAGCTACAAGATGAAAGTCGATCTAGGCATGTCAGAAAAACAGAAAGACCAATAAACAATATACACCAATTTATATTATGATTTGCCTAGCGTGAACTCATGCTTTCTTCAGCATATAAAAACAAATGTAGGGAAAAATAATATGAATGAAGACAGTACGCTAGTTGCTACTAGCCACTAGGTATTGAGTTCGCCCACAAGCTGTGCAATTAAGTTACTATAGTGATCTGGTAGAAGGTCCACATCAACATTATTCTCCACCATGATTTCCCAAAAAAACTTAAAACAGAATTAATTCTGCTTCACTTTTTCGTTCGTAAATGTATTAGGTTAAACAGGAACAAGTGGATACTTCTCTTTCCTTTTTCCGATGGGAAAGTGTGGGTCTGAACAATAATGATGAAACGGAAGAGATCCAAGTGAAGGAGAGGAAAATGAATTCCACTTTTGATTTATACAGGCAAAGTCTGTGCACAGGCCCAATCTGTAAGAGTCTTTCTTCAATGAATATCAATGAGAATCATGATAATTTAGGATTCAATAGAAATTATTCAAAACTGGAACTAAAGTAAAAGAACTGTTGAAAAACTAATCATACTTATGTTTCTTAGTAGTATCTCTACTTATTTAGATATATTTCGTATTAGGTTGAGATTGCACTCTTACAGTCCTACTAGAGCTCTTTGTACTTGCTTACACACACAGTCAATTATTCTCTCACAATAAACTAATAAAAGTATACATAAGAAAAATGGAACAAAAGATAAGAAGAAATACGACCACCCTTACATATTTGATACCTTCTCCTACAAAGAACTTATGGCACCACCAAAAGAGAATCTAGGCATCACCTAGCTGCTACTAAAATTAGAGGGATGAAATTGTAAACAGGCTGGGACTTCTTTCACCATGTATATAGTCAATCAAAAGTTATTGAACTCCGACTCCAAATACAGGCGAAGTCATAAATTCAAATGCAAAAAACTGAACGCATACTAACATAGAGATAACCTGTTCAAAAAGCTCAAGTTCTTTGCCAATGGGAACAAGATCTAGCTTCTTGTTGAAGCAGAAGACGTGGACCCTACTGCCCGAGCTTCCGGCATCAAAGATGACAGCATACTGCTTGGACAAGAAGTTAGGTGAGAACTTGCGGGAGACTGAATCGGGAGAGGACCTTGTTGGCATGAGAAAGAGCACAAAGGTGATCAGCAGGAGAGGGACCATAACCAATAGCATGGCACCACGCCATTTCTGGAATTTGTCAGAGAAGGTCTCATGCTGCCTATTTCTTTTCAAACTCTTCTCCATCTGAACTTGCTCCTGCGCATCTAAAAGCTCCGCAGCAGACGGAGATCGATATCTGATCTGGCCGTTTCCACCTCCAGGCTTCAATGACTGACTGTCCGGTACCGACTCCAGCTCTTCTTGCTCGTAGGCTTTCCCTTCAAATCAGATACTCAATTGGTATAGCTATGAAACCGGAAAGCAGAATTAAAGACAGATGCATTCATTGCAAATGGTAGAGTACAATTTTGTCAGTAGATTTTTGCTTACAAAGTGATCTAGTTCCATCCATCTACAAATCAATTTAATCCGCGCGGATCCGCCTGGATGCGAACAAAAGTTAACAAAAAGAAATAATGAGAAGAAGACGAAAAGGAAAAGGATTTCCCAATTGAAAAAATCCTACGCCCATAGGCCATAACGGTCCCCGATCCTACCGGATCCGAAAACATTTTCCCAGTTTTATGAATCCAACTGTTCCTTAAAGCAACCGAAATTAAATTAAACCATTGTTGAAACTAAAAATGAGTAACTCAACTCAATACAGCATTAAATTGGATAGACGAGAGTGGAAAACTACCAAATATGAAGAGATAACTAACCTTCAAAGAATTCGACGGGAGCGGCAGTCTCTCTCTCTCTCTCTCTCTCTCTCTCTCTCTCTCTCTTCCTCTCTCTCTACAGAGCAACAATTCAAAAGAAGACTGGGCAGTGCTCCTCTCCTCAGCGTGGTGTTTTTGAGAGCGTGTAAGAAGAGTGAGTTGAGGAAGACGCAAAGAGAGATGGGAAACTTAGATTTACTGCAACTATCGATCAAGAAAACGCGCAATATATATTCACACAAATAAAGGAAGAAGACACGCTTTTTGTTCTTCATACAGCACGAAAATACCTAAACAATCAACAGACCTAATAATTCCGCCAGATTTCTCAAATTAGTCATGTAACACAATGTTAATAAGTGTTTTAGTTCTGTAAGTCTTAAATAAAAATTAAGACATTTATCATATTTGTCATTAAATCATTTTTGTTATGCAAATTTATTTCGAACTTTAAATGTGTTGATTTATATCATATTATGATTATATTGTTTATTGTTGAGATATAAATCATGTTAGAATCATGAGACAAGAATAATATTTATTTATTTCGGATTTCCTAAACCTATTAGGATTCATAAAATAATATAATATTATTTATTATATTAAGTTATTAGGAGAAAATATTATATTATATTTTATGATTAAAATAGATATTTTTTGTGTGATATTCACGTTTTACGATCACTTTTAATTGTGTTGATATCCTAATTCAACTATGATTGAATAAGTGATAGAATAAATTCTATATAAAAGATAAAAGGACGAAAATAATTATGGATAAAATATATTTGATACCTTTTATGATTAGGGATCTTTAGATAAGTTATTCTAAGCCTAAAAATACACCCTTAGTCGTCTATAATATAGTTTTACATGAGATTTTTGAAATTCTATCAGCATACCTACGAACTGTTTCAAGAATTATTACATATCTTCCCGTCATTATATCGTCGTGAAAATTTATAATCACTTTCTCGGTATATCTAGTATACCCTATTATTTTTCTAGAATTTTATAAGCATGATAAATATTTGTTTAAAATTATTATTCGTAACCTGACAGTTTTTGACAGCATGTCCATGAGCATGATAGGAAAATTGTTTTTCATGTTTTCTTTATGTTTTTTTCGACCATGCTGAATTTTAATGGATATAATCTATGTTAGGCCATTCATGTTAAAAATAGAGAATTTTTAGGACACGTTTACTATTTATTTGTTAATTTTGTTTCTTGATGTGCCAGATTATTTTGTCAGCATGCATGTAGATTGAAAAATAAAAGTTTTCAGGTTACTATTAAATGAATTATTGACCATGATAAGTTTTATTGTGATGGAATATGTAATATGTTGTTAATGTTAGAGATCTATAATTTTTAGGACAACACTTTTATGATTTCATTAATTTATTTCATGAACGAATTACTCGATGCGCGAATGAATTATCAATAGAAATAAAATTGTGTGTAATATACTTAAGATTATTACCATGTGAAATCGTTAAAAATGCATGTTAATAAATAGATTATGTATAATATACATTGTTTGATTATTATAATCTATTTATTTTTATGAATTATTGAAATTGTTGGTGCACATTCCATGCAGAATCATTAAGATAAATTTCCATGTATAGGATCGGCGCGCATGACTTAAAGATTGATATCCATCATTTTTCATTCACTCAAAAAGGTTAAGGTGAGATTTTTTCTTTTATCCTTATTATACATTATACAATTTTTCTCATGCGTTATTCAGTACAGGCAGAGTCTTCGGGCTATTCATGCAGTAAAACCTTCAGGTTAGCCTTTGGGCAATTCACGCAGTAAAACCTTCGGGTTAGCCATCGGGCATTCACGCAGTAAAACCTTCGGGTTAAGCCTTCGGGCTAGCATGTCTAATTTCTCATGTTAAATTCTTATAGTTTATAATTTGGATAATGTTTGACCTCACTGAATAGTCGTACTCACCCCCTTATACATTCACATTTTCAGATCATGGACCGCCAGATGCTTGAGGTAACTGATGGTGATGGTCACATGAAAAGAAATTATGAAACTTTTTACATTATTAATTTAGTTTCATCATGAACTAAGCACTTTCTTTCCAATGCATTTTCCAAAAATAGTATTCGCATGTGTTTTTATTTTTTTTAAGGCTTCCGCTGTTTATGAAGTTTCGCATTAAACCTTCTTTTTATGAAAAGAATTATTAAAGTTATTTTAAAATTAAATCTAATGACAAAATTTATGCATGTGGTGACATCCCCTTAAAAAGTTTTGAAAATTGGGGCGTTACAAGTCAAATATGTTTATAATACTAACATTTTACATTCAAAAGTTGGTTTTATTTACATTAAAATACTTTGTATAAGAATAATATCGTTATCATAACAAAAATCTATGGTCCAAATAATAAACTTTACCTTATAATATTTCATGTTCTTTTCATATGAGAAATTTCATTTTCATATCGCAATAAAATGACATTAAAAATATCTCAATTTTTACGATAATTTTGCTTCTAATTTAGTTTAACTTCTTTCATTTTACACAACTCCGGTGATTGAGTTGATGTGTTTTTTAGGTTTCATAATTTGCTATTTTGCTCGAATTAGAAAATGTATTATTTGAAGTGATAGTAAAGTTCATTATTTTGGCACGAATCTTGTTGTGAATTACGTACATATTAAAACGAAAACAATCGAGAAAATAAAACCTACGATTCTTTTAAATGCATACCATTCTTTAATTTTTACATTATTGTTTTAAAATATGAAGAAATGCATTATAAAAATTTGTACAAAGTATGTAACCTCTATCTGAGTAATGAGCCATTGTACAATTTTAAATTTTTTTAAATGACAAAGGTAACTCTCAACGTTACCAAAATGCACATTGAGTAAACTCCGCTCCTGTATTCTAACCTACAAAAACAATAAAGGAGGACTGCCTACAAACAATAAGGAAGGGCTAACAAAGTGAGAGGCTCACACATAGTAGCCTTAGTGAATTTTGAACCCATAACTTTTCGGCTTAAGGCTATCGGCGACAGACTCACTTTAACTGCTATACCATCTCAAGGGAACTATTGTAAAATTATTTGTTTCTAGCTTATAATGCACATATTTATTTAATACTTCAACAATCCTGTTAATAACATCCTCTATTCGTTATAAATGAGACGGAGGGAGTATTTCTTAAAGATAATTTTCGTTAACGAACATCCACATCCTTGATCCTTCTTAAAAAAGGCCTTTCCCATGGATCACCAAGAATACTACTCGATCTATCCAAGTAAGAGAGGCTAAAAGACAGACAGAAAGGATACCACTTATCGGTACAATCTTGAACAAGCATGTATTGATCATCATAAATATTTTTTCGCTACTAATGATAGCCCTTAAATCCCATTAAAGCAGTCTTACAATTAACTTAAAGAAAAGCTTCAAGCAAAACCCGTGCTACAAACCTCCAAGGACAGGCAACATCAAGCTTCACAGGTCCTGCACGCTTAAACCTGCAGAAAAACAAAAATTTAAATTGGCAGCTCCAACCATATTATTCTATACGAGTAGCAGCAATCAAGATTTAGGTAGGATATATAATGATGCAAATAGTAATGCCGGAGTGGATTAACTGACCCGGTGGAAGGGATTGCTTCAACTTGTCGGCCTTCTCAAGATCAAAGACGCAGAGGGTGTACAAGTATTTTGAGCACCTAACCTTGAACTTCACAACATCCTTGCTCTTCTTGATCTTAACTGACTGAGCATCCTTCCTCCTGGCTGTCAGGAGGAAGTCTTTTATCTCATGAATCTGCTTCGGCTGTAGATAGCAAGAGAACCAAACCAAAACCATTAAAAGCTGATCTAGACAAATCAAAAGAACAGGATGCAACCTTGGCCAGAGAACAGCATTATGATAGAAAACTTTAATAATCTTGATTTTTTTACATAGTAGTACAAATTCACAACAAGATTCCTAAACCAAAAATTCAAAAGGCCTTCATGTTAACAAGTTATTTTCAACAAAGTGCAACGTCACGAACAAATACTACAAAATTGTGGCAGCATCTTTTACCTAAAACGATGACGATAAGTTCAAAACATAATAATAGAGAGGGGAGTGTGTCGAATACGAAAATGGGGCAAATCTGATGCCTAAATCACAAGGCAAATGACAAACTACCGCATGAACGTGTTAATTTCAAATCATACAGCTGCATTCCAACTTAAAATTTCATTCCATTCCAAAATAATTGCAATATCTCATCTCTAATTTAAAAATCAAACTCTCTCTTTACGACAGAAGAAAAAGACTTCCTGCATAATTTTAACTCGTTACATTTGCTTTGAGATTAGATCACGTCGTTGACTGTTCTAGTAAAACCTACCATGTAAATCCTTTTACAAAAAATAGTATTTTCAGAACAAAATAAACGGTATCGAAGTCAATCACGGTGAAATGCAAGAAAATTCAAAAAGGTATTCAGCTTAAACCATAAAAATATGAAGCTATTAGACCGAATCGAATGTACCATTTTCGGCAGGAGGGGGCTTTGCTGATGCCGGCGAAGAAGAGTAAGCAAAATCTCCAAACCCTAATTTAGGGGCCGACAATTCGCTCTAAGGCTATATACGATCACATAATCTGCTGAAATAAACCTTTAATGGGCCTATGAAGGGGCCCGAGTTAAAATTGTCCATGGGTTAAGATTCGGCCTACTTAGCCCATTTTCTTTTGTTCTTAATTCTCATGACAAAATTTTAGGATAGTATTTTTTTAGATAAGAAGAAAGTCGATAGGGATTAGCGCATTCTTTAACCGCGCTATATACGGTATTGTAATAATGCCCGTATCTTTATTTATGTTGTAATTTATTGTATATTACGTGTAGTAAACTTATATATATCTCGCATGGTATTATTATTATTTATGAAAAAGGTATAATTCTAGTGTGATATTTTTTCTTACAAAGTAATAAACTTTATTTCAAAAATGATACTTGAACAAGAGATAACATGTATTTCTTGTCAATTAATCCAATTTCAGCACGAAAGCTGAAAGACAAAATAATTTCCTTTCACAAAAGAAACCACATAAGCACAAGAAAAGTTGAATTACAACTGGCTCAAGGCTACCAAGCAAAATCAACCCTCTTTCCTTTACCATATTATAGTTTAGTCATGATTCAATTGGCATGAACAAGTGAGAACCATGATTAAATATAGACTATGTACTAGTTACTAATCTATCTCGTTTCAACAGTGAAAGACACATTTAAGGATATACCGAAATCAATTTTAGAGCATTCGCAACGGAGACATTTAAAGGCATTTAAATATTGCGGATGAATGGATGTTGTGTTGCAACTGATGATTAAATGGAGAGAGAGTATTTATCATTTAAGAGATCAAATGAAGAGATAAATGTTTTAAAGTGGGGCTAGCAGATAAAGTTGAGGGGATGTGGATGATGTTGGAGAAAGTTGTGGTGAGCCCATTTATTGAACAAGTGAGAGAGAAAGTTTATTAGAGGAAATATATTTCATTTTCTGCACAAATTCTATGTATCTTACCGTTGAGACAATAATTTTCTGCTCGTTTATGTTATTGTTTCAATTTTGAACATGCAAATAAAAATAACCATGTTACCGTTTGAGAAAGAAAAAAAAAAGTTGTAGTAAAAATAACTATATATACAAAATTTGTCAAGAAATTTTCTCCATCCAACTTTATCATATATCAAACTCACACCATTCACTTCTCCTACTATCTTAATTCTTTCACTCTCCTACACTCATTCACTTTTAATTTTTATCCGAAATGGAAAAAAATAATAATTTCAATTGTCATAATTATTAGAATTTGAACAAAAAGATGAATCGCTTCCAAATTCTCAAGTTCCTCCAAATTTATCGTACCCTCAATTCAATCATCCATTACAATTTATCCACCAAATTTTCCACCCATACATCCATATTCCTAAAATACACCGAGTTATGGCAGTATGTCAAATTCTCCATATTTTTCCACTAATCTACCCAACATGCCGAACTTCACCTCCAATCCGTCAATATTTGAGTATTCTAGTCCATCATCATTAAACAATCGATCTAGATCTTCTAGGAGGGAAGAAATAAGCTCTCCACCTACAATTTCAGAGACTCAATTCCAACAGAAAGAACCCATTTCAATCAAGAGTATGGAGCAAGCAACTGGCGGGACAACCATTTTGAGCAAACGACTCAATTGGGAAAAAGAAAAGGATGTACTTCTAGCAAACACATGGTCCACGATATCTAAAGATCCAATCACCGGTAATAGTCAGCAACTGGCGGCCTTTTGGAATCATGCTCTAATGAAAATTAACCCAATAGCCTTCCTACACGTACATCTAGCACCTTGAGATTTCACTGGCATTATATCAAACTGCTTGTGGTAAAATTCAACGAGTGCTACAACCTCGTAACCAAAATATATAGAAGCGGTCTAGCGGTGAAGACGTGTACAAAATGTCACTAGAAAAGTACTGCGGAGACAACAACGCCAAATTTGCACTCGATCATGTGTGGCAAATCATTAAAGACCATCCACGTTTCAAGCATAGTCTGACTTCGTCCATATTGCAACAAAGAAGACAATGACCTCTGAATCGGGTGCGAGCAACACATCTTTCACACAAAACGTAAATATTGATTTTGATTTAAATGGAGAAACACGTCCAAACAGACAGAAAGCCGCCAAGAGAAAGGAAAAAAAAGTGTAGCTTCCAACATTGGCGACTATCGAGCTGAAGTCTTAAAAAAAATTGAGAAATTTAAAGCAACTGTAGACAATTTGAAGGTAATCAGAGATACACAATTGAAGCTACAGATGAGCGCTGAGCAGAGGTAGATGACCACTGAGCAGAAGAAGCTATTCAAAATCCTAACACAAGACACAAACAACATGATAGTTGAACAACTTTTTTTTCATAACAAACATGAATGTTGAGGATGAGGGGGATATGGTTGCAACATTTCCTAACGATGAATATGATGAACCTGCACAATTCGTTCAAGTTCTATATCCAGAGTTTCAAAATAAATTCGAAGCAACTCCGGGTTACGTAATAGCGATGTGCATTATCAATTTCGACACGAGTTGGTTGAGCATATATGGACTCGCTACAACAATTGATCGATTAACATTTTCATGTAATAGATCGTATTTTTATTTTAAGTATTGTATTATTTAATTTTCAATCTTATTGCAAGTTTTCTAAGTTGTAGTTGTTTTACTTTATTACTATTTATTTTTAATGTATTTATCCAAAATAATTAGTATATAAATTTCTTTAATTTTTAATTTATTTACTGAGGAAGAATTTTTTTGTTATATATTTATTTTTTGTTATTAAAATATAATATTTAAATAATTAAAATAGTGAGACCCGATAAAGTAGAATTTGTAGATATTGATGGATGAAGGAATGCGATTATGTGTTTAAAAGTTAAATGTTTAAGAAAAAATTGATGTTGATGAGAGAGAAATTGATGGATGATAGAATTATGGATGAAGGGATGCGTATGCCCTTCACCAAGTATAAACTCAAAACTCATTTCCATTTTTCAATTTCTATCACGTCAAACAATAATTTATCTCCAACCATCAAACTCAAATTTAAATTCAAAAGAATATTATCTTTATATTCTTTCATAAAACATCTTTCAATTCTATCTACATATTTTTTTAAATTGCATATTGGTACACTTGACTTTCCTACTACTAAAATATTTGATATAATATTTAATTTATAAAATAACTCCATAATTAATAAAATTAGTAATTAAAATATGTATTAGATAATTATTAAATACACAACTCTATAAATAAAATCCATGAGCAACATTTAGATAATTATTCAGAGTAAGTTTTAGAACGGGAAAATGGAAAGCAGAGTATATCAGATAATCATATGACGACGGTAAAAAATAATGTTAAAATTGGAATTATGTATTATGTATTATTAATTACATAATTTTAAATAATTATTAATTACACAACATTACGTTATCTGCACAATCTTATGCCGTTTGCATTATTTGAATGAAATGAGGAAATGCAAACAATTTTATTTGCATACAATTCAAATGCAATTTGTACAGTGAAAACTCATTCTTGTTTATTTACTGTATAAAGACAACAAAAACATGATTATGCAGTTTATTTTGCAGCATGGTTGGACCCTCAACAATCACTCTCACAATGGACTAATATAAAGTTTAATCCCTATGGTTCCTTCATTTCTCAATACTTGATCAAATGTTCATATTTTTTCTCAAACACTAGTTATGGGACTATAATTACTAAATTGAGAAACACATCAATCGAATACACATGGGAACAAATTCAACCTCATTCAGAAAAATAAAAATATCTGAGTAAATCTCCACTCGCATCAATACATAGTCGAGCCTAGATTCACTTAAACAATTCAAGCAGACAACATCACTAAATTATTAAGTAGACAACAAGATTCATTAAAAATGTGGTTTTGGGCTGCATATTGACGAATAGCAGGCAAAACTCATACAATTAAGTCATTTACCTAAAACTCCCACCTAGGAGGAGGATTCCTTGATGAGGCTGTGTGTAGAAGCATGAAATGAAAATTTCTAAACAAAACATACATCAATTTTAACATCAGCAAAATCTTGTTAATGTTCAGTTCGTTGAGAAGAGAATTTGTGCTAATTTGTTGCCTGTTGGGATTGACTTCGATTTTGAGGAGTTTGTGAGAAAGAATTGAAACCTAGTCCCAGATACTCCGCCCTTTGAAATCGTGATTTGGTCTGAATTACTAGCTTGTTTTGTTTTTGTAATTTTTTAATTGTTCAAAAGTCTTGTAAGTTAAATGAATCAAATTCATCTTTTCTCGTTCTATTCCAGACACATAGTTCTAGCAACAACAAAAGCTGCAAAAAGAAAAGACGATCGTTTCCCAAAGAAAAAAGAATACTTGAATCACCAAAAAGAGATGTAGGAGATTCGCAAGATTTTCTGATGTCGCTGGAGTCGAAGTTCACCGGAGGTGGAGTGTAGGGCGAAAGTTGAATATAAAGTCAACACACAAAATCAAATGCTTGAGTCGGTGGGAGGAGGGAATGCACGAGTAGAGGGAGTTGGTGGGGCTGCGACTTCACATCTTCTTGGATCATCAATCATATTCAAATCAATCATTAAGATCTTATCATCTCTTATTAACATCATACCGTCGGTTGTCATTTGAAGTTGAAAGATGGTGGATAGGTGTCTGCAAAATATTATTGTAGGGATGGGTCTCTGCACACTATTAATGTAGGGATGAATCTCTGCACACTATTATTGTAGGGATGAGTCTGTAAATTTGACTCTTTTCTCTCACTAGTCAGCATCATCGTCTTCTTGTTTAAATTTTTTATTGCTTCTAGTTAACATCATTTGTCCTCTTTTCTCTCAAGTTGTAGATGAGTCTCTTTTCTCTCACTAGTCAACATCATCTCTCTCTCTCTCTCGAATTCATTATGGTGGTGGGATCAAGTTGCCATATCTATTTAAGATGCTACATTCTTCATATCCAAAGCATTCATCTCTTCAGCCCACTTACTAGCATGACTATATTTTCTTCTTCTAGCTCGAGTTCATCTGATGAGCTTGAACAGTTCATCACTGAATGAGATGATGAACATCAAATCATGGGTCAACATATTTTGAATAATAATATTATCGTAGCAAATATTATCGGATCTCAAGCTGCAAGACGCCATGGAGGCTCAGTTCCTGGTCACAGGGTGATCCACCGTGATCAAGAAGGAGCAGCTCATCATCTATTCAATGACTATTTTTCTGAAAATCCAACATTCAATGAAGGGATGTTTCGTAAACGTTTTCGAATGTCTCGGAGTTTATTCCTTCGAATTGTTGATGATGTCAAGAAAATCATAATAGTTGGTTCGAGCAACGCCGAGATTGCACTGGAAGCTTGGGATTATCCACACTGCAAAAAATAACTGCTGCCTTTCGGATATTGGCGTACGGAATCCCTGCAGATGCTACTGATGAGTACATCAATATCGGTGAGTCCACTGCAATTAAATGTGTTAAGAAATTTTGTCGTTCCATTGTGGAAATATATTCAGATCAGTATCTTAGATCTCCTACTGCTAGTAATGTTGCTAGGCTACTTTATATTGGTCAATAACGTGACTTTCCACGAATGTTAGGTAGTCTAGATTGTATGCATTGGAAGTGGAAAAATTGCCCTACTGGTTGGGCAGGCTCGTACGCAGGTCGTAGTGGATCTCCATCAATAATTCTTGAAGTCGTCGTTGATTACGACCTTTGGATATGGCATGCATTTTTTGGTATGCCAGGTTCCAATAATGATATTAATGTGTTGGAAAGATCTTCTCTTTTCAGGGACCTGGCTAGAGGTATTACTCCACCCGCACATTATGTTATACAAGGTAAAGAGTATAATGTGGGGTATTATTTAGCTGATGGAATATATCCAAAGTGGTCCACACTTGTGCAAACTCTTCAAGAACCGCGCACTGCAAAAAAGAAACATTTTGCAAAGCAACAAGAATCGTGTAGGAAAGACGTGGAACGGGCATTTGGAGTTCTTCAAAGCCGATTTGCAATTGTTGCAAATCCAGCCCGATATTGGAAGACGAAACATTTGGATCATATAATGAAAACATGCATTATAATGCACAATATGATTATTGAGAATGAACGAGATTTGTCTGCACTAATTGAACATGCAAGAGAAATGCCAACTCCAGATATTGAAATGATATCAATTGAAACATGTCGTTATCAATCTTATTTTGCACGTTATATGAAAATGAAAGACAAAACGACACATCTTGGTCTTCGTGATGCATTAATTGATCATATGTGGGAGGAGTATTCAAATTCAGAAAATTATGATATGTAATATTAGTTTTTCTATTATATCATGTAATTGTTGGATTTGTGCTTTTAAAAGTGTTGTGTATTCTTAGTTTTATTATTGTGGAAATAAATTAATTGTTTTATATTTATTTAAATATATTTTTACTTATTTAATTTTTATTTAAAAATATTTTTAGTGAGATTAATACAAAAATAAATATAGATAATATTAGATAATTAATAAAATATTAATAAATATATTAGATTAATAATAAAAAGTATCAAAATAGAATATTCCATTGTAGACTTAAATGTAGAGTTGACGGTTGGAGATGAATTCGAAAAAACTCTACATTCAACTCTACAATAGTGTGGAGGGAACTCTACAATAGAGTTCCCTCTTTGGAGATGCTCTTAGCGAATTCATCTTCACTATCTAAGTTGATAGTGAACGAAGGGGTTTAAGGAGTAGGGGGGACTAGGGTTGTAAACGAATCAAATAATTTTGATTTGATTTGGTATTCGTATTCGATTTTTGATATTCGTATTTGAAATTTTGAGATTCGAATTCGATTATAAATATTCGATTCGATTCGTTTACTAATCAAATACAAATACAAAATTATAATATTCGATTCGATATTCGTAAATATTCGATTAAATATAAATTATATATATAATAATTATTTTTATATATAGTATACTTTTATAAACTTATTATAATTTTAATTTAAAATATTTATGTTAAGGGACTAAATCAAGATTTAATAACTTATCCCCTTTTTTTAATATATATATATATATATATATATATATATATATATATATATATATATATATATATATATAGGGATAGGGGAAGGATCAAATGAGAACCAACCCCATATGAGAACTAAAAACTAATCTTAACCATTTATATTATTTGATCTATAGTTATTTTTAAAGCATCATTAAATGCCTTTATTTTTTATTAGACAATAGGAGAAGGCTATTGTTGTAATTTGTTTTACATTTCATAATTAATGTGTTCTCTGTACATGGAAATATCTCATTTATCTCATATTCTTTATTCATTTCCTTATTTATCCATTTCACATTATAATTTAAGCTTCATTAAAATTGGGTGGGCGGTTCGAATCTTTCTCATTATTATATCATAATTACTCAATTCAAGAAGATTAACATATTTTGGTCCATGATCTCATGTATTTATAAGTATTTTTATGTGATCATTATGTTTTCACATCATGAAATACATTAATACTTAATTCTCATATAGGTTAAATCTTTATTGGATAGTGGAATGTTAATGTTTTTTTCTGCCATAGAGTTCTCATACGTATCAAAGATCAATTTAAAGGTATGTATTTTAATGTCATTGAGTTTTTTGAATGTTTTTTGATGATGCATTGAGTGCGTATTTTATGAAATGATCTGATTAGAATTTTATCAGTTTTAAATTTTTTTTTTTGTTGATTACATAATATAGAGATTGCATAATTTTTTCAAACAATTAACGATTTCTTGATAGAAAAACGGGAAGCAATAGTAACTGGATTAGTATCTGGATTAGTTCAAGTTCAACCATCTCTTGGTAATTTTTTGCATTTGTTATTATGATGCATACATGCATAATGTACAATGCATCATAATGCATTTAGAATGCATTATTACGTTGTTTTATAATGCATTGTTTACTGATAAGAGCATTTGTTCTTCTGTTGCATGAATGCATAATATCTAATGCCTTATAATGAATTATTCAATTTTTATAGTTTCAATGTAGCATATTTTAGATTTTGCTTTATTCAAATTTTATAGTTTCAATGGAGCATATTGAGCTTGGCCATGTAAATGAAGATGTTGATGGTGTATACGTTCCTGAATGTGATGATCAATTCAAACCTCATGTTGGGCAAACGTTTTCGAAGTTAGACGAAGCCGAGGAATTCTATAGGAAATATGGGGGTATATGCGGATTCGATATTCGTCTTAGTACTATAAAACACTCAAAGGATGGAACTATTCTAAGAAGGTATGTTTTATGCAATAGGGAAGGTGATAAATATGTAGTGTCCGATGACTTAGCAAACATATCAGATTCTAATCAGCTCACAAGAAGGCGACTTTCCTATAGATCTTCATGTTTGGCACGGGTTATATTTGCTTACTATGCTGGTGAAGGATATGTGGTTGCATATTTTCATGAGGCACACTCACATCCCCTTGTTTCTAATAATTACAGACAATTCATGAAGTACAACAGGAAATTGAATCTGGTTCACAAGAACTTTGTATTAAGTTGTGCAAGAGCGAACATTGGCCCTATGAGATCTTTCAGAATGTTTGGTCGGTAGTTATGACAGTGTTGGTTGTGACTGTACAGACTTTAAGAATTTTAGTCGTGATCTACGAGTTTGTGTTGAGGGTGCGGATGCTCAAATGTTGCTGGATAATTTGAAATCAAAACGCGATTCTTGTCCTGGATTTTTCTTTGACTATGATGTAGACGAAGACGATAGATTGAGATGCATATTTTGGGCTGATGCAATATCTATTGCCAATTACAAACTTCGGAAGCAACTAAATTTTGTTCTTTTTGTGCACCTTTATCTTGGTCAACAACACTGATTTCAATTGCTGGACATACTAAACCTCCACCAAACCCACCAGATTTTAACTCGCATCTTGTCTTCTTTTCAAGTCTGTGTTGTCCCAATTAATTATTAGGGGGTAACTCCTTGTGACGGAATTCTTAAACAAAGAAACTCTGTCGACATAAATAATGCTGATTTTTTTTTCACAATCACACGTCCTCCAATAACACTCTGTGCACATCTTCCTCCTCTACTTGAATTCTTCTTTGCGAAGAAAGAATTAGTTCACATTTTCCTTCATCAAAGTTATCAACCACCCAATAACTAATTTGTGATGGCAACTTATTAATCCTTAAATCCAACAGATGTCCAGAACCCAAACTCCTAACATCTTCTCTTTGGATATCATTCATTTTCTGTATTACTTCTAGTAGTGCAGAAGGACTGCATCTACTGATCAATCTTGGGAACTTACTAGTAATTCTCATGATTTGTTTTTTGGGTTTTTCTATAAAATCATCATCTTCTTCTTCAGGTGTAGAAACATCTGCATTCTTTCGCTTTTTTTGCCCATACTACACACCAAAGAGATAATATCTTAAACAATTAAACAGTTTTGTTAATGTATAACAAATGAAATAATAATAATAATAATAATGCATTTACACACGTAAAATCATTGCATATAAATAAATAAATTAGACAAATAGTGACAATTAATAAGCACATATGCATACATTAACGGTTCAAAGCGTATAAGGTTTTTAAAATGATAATTGAATTAATTTCAAACCATTATTACAAAAAAGATTGAAACACTGATTTTCCTAATTTATTTACGGTTTGCATTAAGCTATATGCATTAAGTTATTACTACATTAATTAAGCTTAATGCATCAAGGATTTATCTAAAAAGTAATGTCCATTAACTTGGAGCAGTCAAACTGTCAAGCTAATCGATTACATGTACAAGGAAACAATTAGACAAAACCTCCCAGTATGTAGATTAGTACAAGTTCATCCATCTATCTGTAAATTTCTGCATTTGTTATTCTACTGCACAATTGCAAAATGTACAATGAATTATAATGCATACAGAATGCATTAAGCATTCTAAATAAGTACGTTAATATTGTATTTAGAATACATTTATAAAATAAACAGACAAAAAGAGTTGCATATATGTGCAAAGTAGTACATCAATCTATAAATTTAAAAAATCGCAAAACATTTAGATGCATGAATAAGAAACTAAATCACAAAATAAGACAAATAAGTGCAACAAATAAATCAACGACGTACATTCATACTCGTTGTTCTTCATAACTAGCTCGTACAAGAATATCCACAATGTTTATGGGATGCATCGACGGTTAAAACTCAAATAATTTTCTGAATCATGGAGATGCATCATCTGCAAAAATTAAACTAATTTTCAGAATCTTCAAAATTATTTGGTAGTTTACATATACAGGACAAAATATATTAAATGAGGCTTATAAAAGCTTAACAAAATATTATCAATTTTGAGGGATATGCATTTTCGATATGTATTTGCACTATTTTAAGAAACCTAAAATTATGCATCCACGGAAACAATTAGCCAAGATTTGATATTCAATACGATTTTATCAATCATAATGATTTCAATTTATTATACCTTCCAATTTCAAAATATCTTGTAGGATATGCATTGTCGATATGCATTGTCACTATTTTAAGAAACATAAAATTATGCATAAAAATATTATCAATCTTGTAGGATATGCATTGTGGATTTGCATTGTCACTATTTTAAGAAACATAAAATTATGCATAATCGGAGACAATTAGCCAAGATTTGATATTCAATACGATTTTCCTTCATCAAATTTAATGATTTCAATTGATTACACTTTCCAATCTTAGAGGGGTGAAATGTAGAAGTGACTGCATCAAGAGTGGAGGGGGTGAAAGAGATCTCGCTACTGCAACTAGGAGGAGCTGATTCGGATTGAGACGGAGAGGTTGTGGAAGTGAAACTCGCCGATGTGTAAGGAGGAGAAATCTCTGAAGCTCGGCAGCGAAGGAAAAAATCTAATTGCTAGTTTATTTTATTGTTTTTTATTCAGACTTGTTGATTCAGATGCGGAAAAAATGTGTTGTTAATTGATTTCGTTGATTTCGTGATTGTTCTTTGATTTCATTGATTTCATTGAAATGATGTTCTTTGATTGTTCTTTGTTCTTGAGATTTCCACCCTTCACTTAAAATACGAATCGAATAGTCGAATACGAATACGAATCGAATAGTTGAATTGAATTGTTGAATAATCGAATAGTTGCTATTTAAAAAAAAACAAACGAATCGAATATTCGAATAGAATCAAATAATTCGAATATCATTATCGAATCGAATACGAACAAGGTTTAATATTCGAATATAAATCGAATACAATCACGAATATCGAATCGAATACGAATCGAATACAGTTATATTCGCTTCGATTCGATTCGTTTACAACCCTAGGGGGGACTCCGAAACATTTTCTTCGGGTAAAAAAGGAGGGAACTCATGTGTGAGGTTTTTTCACATTAGTTCGTGTGCTTATCAGGTGACTTTTCAAGAAATCATATTCCTTTTCGGGCTGTAGATTTACTCCCTATAACAACTTACATAGACCAGATGCTAGTTTCCATATTTCCATAGTTCAATGAGCAAATCACACGACTACAATAGTAATATACACTAGAGTAAATCATGAACAAACTATACAGAAAATATAAACTGTACTGAAAAAATCATAAATAAACTCGAGCTATAAAAAGTTGAAGATTTTCATCATCCTTGTAGTAAGATTGGAAGATCTTTGTTTTCAAGAACATCCGATAGCGGTTCCGAGTGAGTGAAACTAATGTTTCCATCCCTTGGAGTGTCCATCCACCGCATACGGCTCCAGAAACCCGATAAACTGCAAAATATCATCTTATATATATTTCATAGATAACATTGTATATTGGAGAAGTTAAACAAAATATACCTTAGATCCATCTATGGACCCATCGTCGTTCCTGATCTCAAGGAAGGTTCCATGCGGTTGAACAATATGCATGTTCATCCACCTACACTCACTCAATAGACGATTCACCACAGCTAAGGCATGCCTGTTCTTCTCCGCATCTGCAGTCATACGCACAAAATGGAAACCCCTACGAATTCAAAGAGTCGCCGTTTTAAGGGAACTGACCGTTTCCGTCTAAGGGACCCCAATATCCATCACTGCTTCGATCAACATGCTTTGCTAGAGCCCTCGCACCTTTTGACAACGTTGAGCTTTTAACCTCAAGATAAACAAGGAAGAACACAACAGCAGCCACAGTTTGATGCAGCACCATTTACCAAAAAAGCAAAAGGTTATAAATATTGAAATTACAATATGAAGCAATGATTATTGCTGTAACTATGATTCCTTTTACATAAAGGGCTCGAAACAGGAAATTGAGAGATTCAGTTCAATGTTTGGCCTTGGAAGACAGCAAACAAAGGGACTCTGTGAAATATACCAACGGCAAAAATACCAGATGAATCAACGATTTATTAAAATACAGAGAAAATGTAATTTTAAGGGGGCCACAAATACAACAAGAAAGAAAATATAAATCAACAATTAATCATACATCAGGACTGTGTGGTGCCGAAAATGTGGTTAGCAGGGTTGATGTCGGGGGAGGAAGCGACTTTATATTTGTTCCCACAGTCTCTACAAAGCCAAGAAGTTTTTGAATTCCACTGTAGCTCAAGGCCTGCAAAAGAACCCGGGTAAGCTTAAAATATATGTAGCCCCAAAAGCATGCCTTCGAGAATTTTAAGTAATAATTGTTTTGACTTCTTGAAATTAAAGGAATTTCATACACGCAATGCACGGATGACTACAACACTTACTGAAAGTATGGAGGCCATAATAGCACGAAGCTGAGAGGTCGGTGTTTGAACACATATAGCGAGAACACCATTCAATCTTTCCTTATCTTCTGAGTAGAAATTTCTATATATTCCGACTCCTGCAAAACCCTGAATGCAGTAAGGATGACACATTGCATGTATTTCTTTCCCCTGTAGGAAACAGGGTTATAAACCAATTACAGGATTTATCAAGCTGGGTGAAAGTCTATGACAACCAATTCCATTCGTAAAATCTAGACATAGAATATATACATAAGCACTAGTTATTTACTGAAAAGGTGTCCCTTGCTGCTAATACCTTCTTCGATGCTTGTTACTCCTGGAAGGATATTTGCAAGACTTTCTACTTCCAGCATCTCCCGAAATGAAGAATATTGCCTGACATCCTAAAAAAGCTAGAGCTTTAGTACAGAAGAAGCCTTCAAAGTCGCATGAAGAAATCAGATGGAACTTCCAATACCTGAACGTGCAACTTCACGCACTTGTTGAAGAGAAGTACATCTCCAGCCTGAATCCTGGCACCCAAATAAGACGCAAGATAACATGAAGACCAAGAAATGGAGATTTAACAACGTACTCCCAGAAAGAAGCATAATTTCCACATAAGAAGCATGACACTGAACTTCATAAATTAGAGAAAGTTTTGGGTATGGTTTATTCACCACAAGATCTACTGAAGGATTAATTTGTTTTAGTTTTCAGCACTTCCTGATTCTCTGATAACAGACTTCACTATTAAAGCAAACTAACATTTAACAGTATTTACTGTTAAGAAACTCCTTTTCCTTATAGACAGAGTATTTGCATGAAACTAAAATACTCACCCTTACTAGTGATACAAATACTCAACAATAATCCGTGAACATGATGAGGTTGACTCATAAATTCGGTCACTAACCCATAGAGACTTTTGATTTTTCTCGAAACCAGCACAGAAACTCTAGTTGCTGTTGATTCTTAGAACTAATTCTTAAGATAAATTCTGAAAACAAGCATTTCTCTTTCTTGAATTGGAAATTGAATCTATTCATCTAATTGCATGAGGGATATGTTAACATTGAGAACCTGTAAGGATGAATTCTATTATTTCTATTATCTTTTTTATAAGTTATCATGTTTTATAGCACCTCTTGTAATCACCAACTGCATCTTCCTTCAATCGTTTTGACACCATCTGCATGCAAGTGAAAACTCTTAATAGACAAGTAGAAGAGAACCTCAAATAAAGAGATGAATACCACTGAGCAGAGAGAAGAAGGGCTCCTGTACGTGAAGCTCGAAGTCAACTTCTTTCAGCATCTGTAGCAGCACGATGTCAGCACTGAGCATAATCAAGTAGCCCTTCAACAATCCCAAAATAAGAATTTTAAGCCTTACACTCAATAAAGCAGAACCCTTTTCCACAATCATCTTATTCCATTCTTCAACTTTCTTCCTTAAGTTCAGGTCTTCATTCGCAGGAATAAGTTCTATATTTGATGTACATACTGCTCCAGCATGTAAGGACTGATATAAGGACGCTGCTAGTCGCTTGTATAATGGATACGATGGGACTCCTCTTAGAACTTCTGATTACAACGCCACTACAACATTACTAATAACATATCTATACCACTATGTAAAATAATGAAGCTCATTAAAGAACTAAGATAGAAAGCGAGTCATGTAGGCAGTTTTTTTACCAGATAACATTCACCCAGTTTCAGCAACAATGTCATTGAACATAGAGTTGAGGTTTCTCTTAAATATTTTGCAAAATCTAGTTCTCCGCGTCATGTGGAACTACCTATGATTCTATCTCTCTCTAAATTGACCAAGAAAGCCATATATGTGCGCAGTATGTATATCCACATATCTAGGATGCAAAGTCAACTGAAGGCACCAAGGTAAAACTTATTATTAAAAAAAAATTGCTTATGCGAAGACGAGACAAAATTCGAGCAACCATGAAAAGATTGTAAATTTATGAAAAGGTCAGCAAAATACCGGCTTCACTGTGAAGGGGATTTGATGGATCGTCTTTGAGTAGGTCAGCGCAGTATTCATTCGAGAGAGCAGTTTGAACTTTGCCTTCTATGGAGGAAACAAGTGTGAATTTCAGCAGCTCCTCCATACAGTCTTTCAGTTCCACCGGCCGGGATCCCGGAGACGGTGGCTGGGGCGGCGGCGCCTCCTCCATTTTCGTGATAGACGAATCTACTTCTTACGAATGCACGTGTCCCGGCCTCTTTTGATTAATTAAAACTAATTAAAATAAATATAATAAATTATTAACCATAAAAAAAAATCACAAACTATAGAATGAAATAATTGCCCTAATTGAACAAAAATTCGAAACATAACTAATCATAAAAAGTGCCAAACTGAGATTTGACTCCGGACGACTGAACAAGTAGATTTCTAGTTTCTTAGATTCTGCGAAAAACAAGCTCTCCCAAGAAAAATAAAAGGAGGAAAATTTGTGAACATGATGCGAATGAGGTTGCTGTGGTTAAGTTTAGGGTTTGCCTCTGCTTCTGGAGCAATAGCGCAGTTTGTGTACAAGGATCTCTGGACTGATCGCAGTTCCGTTGCTTCTCAGGTAAAATTCGTTGCAAATGTAGTAGTTTATAACTTATAATCGAATTTACCGTACTAGTTTTGATTTGTGTATGTGCGCCTATAAATCTCTGAAATTATTGATTGCTAATGTATAAGCAGTTGACGGAAAAGTTCAATTCTTTGGATACGCGAGTTTCCAATCTGGAGTCTGTGCTTCCAAGCAAACCTTCTTCATCTCAGGTTGGATTTTATTGTTGCTGTTCAGCGCTAAAATTTTGTTTACTGTTTTTTATTTGTTTATTCAAGAATCTGAAACTGTACTTTGAAGTTAGAGGAGGAAATAAATGGAGTTCATATGTAGGAATAACGAAACTCTAATGTATGCAAGCATGTCTGAAGCTCCTCAACTAATATTCTACTTGATTTGGTTATATGTTCTGCTGGTTCAAGTTTTCTTCGTATTTGTTTTCTGCTGTTCATAAGAAGAGGGTTCTGATTACCTGTTTATGAGAATGAACGTCGTGAGAAATGTGGTTTCTAAGTGTAGCTATGAATTCCAACAATTTTATGAATGTTGTAGTAAGTCGGGTGAAATTAGGTAGAAAGTTTTCTCTGATATGAAGTGTAAATTGTGGTTTGCATAGCTGCATTATCTATGTGTTGAGTCATCTGTGGCTCTGTGCTATTCATGTAGAACCAGTGAACCACAAATTGGGTCGCATGTTTTTAGTTTTCGGTAAGTTTAGAACACCAAAGCTCTCAGCTTTTAAGGATGTGGAGTATAACTGATCTTGATGACCTGAGGTATATAAAGAGAGCCTTCCGCTCTTGTTAGGATCAGGACGGTTTTTCATATTTCCAGCCTAGGCTATGTTTAATTTGAACCTTCCTGAGAAATGAAACTTGAATCAGCATCTTCTGATTTATGAAACTAAAATCTGTGTGAGGTTTGTTGTTCCTTAGAAAAGCTCAGCAAGGAGTTATCCATTCTCCTTGCATTTCAAATTCTCTCAGGGTTTCTTTAACAAAACCCAAATCCAAGAGAAATGAGATCACCTTGGTGCCGAAACCCCAAGATCACATCCCCAGTTTCTTGGATTTTTTATGAAAAATCATCCCAAATAACTTTGCTTACTCTAAACCCAATCTCATATGACCTAGCCCAACTACTTAATCCAGTTTTCGGGGAAACTCAGTTTGTCCTGTAGCTTATCTTACTCAGAATGTGTAGTCAAATAGAACGCCACCAGTTCTATAGAAAATTCTGTTTCTTGGATTGCTTCCAAAGAGAACTTCCTAGTAATGCCCTTTTTCAAATGCACTACGTTGAGGCTGTTCCTGGGAAACTTGTGAAGCAAGAGGGAATTTGAGAAAGGATGCTCTTAATTGAAGCACTTTTTTGATATCAAACAAACTTTATAACATTCATATCTGTTTCAAGCCGGCAAGAGGCTCATCATAACCAAAACATCTTTCAAACAATGCATTTTATAAATTTTTGTACACCTAAAGTTCTCTATTGAATTTTATCTCTTACCATAAGGAACAAACTATTATAGATAACTAAGTGATGGAATTCATCCTTTTTAATGTTGGGTTCAGAGAGGTTGAGGTTTCTCTTTTCCAAATACTTTGATTAATCTAATCTGGACTGTTTGATATCTTGCATGAGAACTCACAGCTCTTGATGATGTTTTTTGTAGGATGAAGAAAATCTTGGATAAATGCAAAATATGCATATGATCCTACACAACCATTCTACCGTTCCTTCTGAAGATCGATTATCCAATAAATATGAGGTTTACATTGCTGTTAGGACTTTTAAATGACAATGCATCTTGAAGAATATACTACATAAGTGGGAAACATATGTTTCCCATTGTTGTATGAGTAACAGTTTTATAAGAAGCAACACTTTCTGGAGCTATTCTTTTCCATCTTCATTTGGATCAACTGAAATTTCACGAGTTTAAGGTACAAAAGATCCCGATCAACTATGAAACGCCAAAGATATCATCCTACCGTTTTCAGTACAATCACAATGTGCAAGTTCTTGATCATAGATGGATAGGGAAAGTTGTGGGAAGAAGGATGGAGTTTGCTAGCTCATCCTTCAGTTCATTCTCTTCATCGTTGCCCCCATCTTGTTCAAGCAAGCTTAAAATAATGCAGTGTATAATACTTCAATTGATGATATCTCGTGTATAACTAGTTCTAATGAAAAAACACGAAACCTTACATAACCATTAGTCTCATTCAAATGGAGAATACTCTTTTGATTCAAAATATCGACAGTAATCAACCACTTAAATGATTATCATAAACCTTAGTAACCAAAGGTATTGGAATCAGAAACTGTAATACGAGTACTACTTTATATAGGGGCTGGGTTGGAATCAGAAACTGTAATACGAGTACTACTTTATTAGGTTGCAATGTGGTCATTTTATCCCGGCAATGAAGAAGTGGTCGTTCATGTCATTGATTCTCTATGTGAAATTGCTATTATGTATCTGGAGCATGCAGTAGGTGTTCCAGAATTATATTCTAGAACCGTTTCGTTCTCTTCAGCACAACAACCGTATTTATGTACGTTGTCTGTAGTTGATTGTATTTCTCGGATTGTAAGATCTAAAGGGTTACACATAAAATTCAGATGGTAGATTGTGTTCAGGATATAGAGCGCAGATGCTGATGATGCCGAGGGGTGAGATCTCATATTTGTTGGATCTTTTTCCTTGTTGAAATATGTGGTACTGAGTATGGAGCCGATGCATGCTTTACTTGGCTCGATTGAGACTACTGAAACTACTGAAGGGATATTGAGTGAGACTATGCATTTGTATGAATGAAAACTTTAAGTACCACAGGCAGCTTCGTTGTAGCAGTGTGACATTAGTTTTGGTGGCTTGATGACTACTTTTAAACAATATTTTTTGTATTTCAGTGACTCATAGACTCGTGGTAATAGTTAAAACTCGAAACTAACTATTTTGTTTCTCTTTTGTTTCCAAAACCTATTCATATAGTCACTTGGTTTCCCAAGTCTTTATTACTGTATTATCAATTTATATATTAAAAAAAACCTTCTGGATAATGACTACTCAATCTACCCCTCTTATTTGTTAAATGGATTATAATAAAGTAATTCAAGTTCAATAATATTGTAATGTAATATCTTAAGTATAATAATATAATATAATATCTTAATATGATAATAAAATAATATTTTTAAAAGTAGATTTGAATCTATGGATCTTGATCGACTCCAAGATCCACTGCCATCCCTATTTACTTATGCATAGCTAAGCTGATTATCAGTAAGGATCTCTACAAAAGATGAGCTTTAAATTTATTTAGTATAATTGGCTTTAAAGTTTAAACAATATGTTTATGGTATATAAAATATAAATAATGCAATCACATTCCATTATAATTTTATTAATACTCGGTTTCAAACTTATTTGATAAGTATCTTTATATTTAGTACATAAATGATAAATAGGACAAGAAAGAAGTAAATAACAATTGTAGCCACAGCTCTTTTGTCGAAAATTTTATTGGGCATTTATTAGGTAGTAGAGCAATCTATCTCTCGAATAATAGTGCTCAAATCTTCAAAAAATTAGGATTTTTGAATGACAATGTTTACCATGAAGAAGATCAAGCAACACTTTGTTGAGTTGTTCTTATCCATGTTCTCATTGAGTCAACTCAAATTTCATGGCTTTAATTAAGGTACAGAATCATCCTACCATTTTCAATACATCTACATCAGTTTGTCAAATAAGATGTGCAAGTATAACATGATCATAGATGGATTGGGAAGGCTGTGGGAAGAAGGATGGAGTTTGCTAGCTCCTCGTTCAGTTTAGGGAGCGGAGGCATTCTCTTCATCGTCGCCCCCATCTCGTTCAAGCTGAAAATATTAATGCATCAATTGTTATGTATCTACTTCTAATGTCAATCAAGAAAGTGATCATAACGTACTTGCTCAAGATCTTGTAGATGTTGTCTCGAGCTTGACTCAGAGGACCGATGTTTTCGTGTATCTGCAGGACATGATGAAGATACTACATTAATCTCACCCATCAAGAAATCCCCTTTTCATAGATTTTCAAGATTATACCTGATGAGTGGAAAGATTTGTGGATATCTGTTTGAAAGCCCATGCGTTCTGCTGCAGAAGCTGCCCATTGATATCTACACAGACTAACAGTATATGAAGTTGTTGATAAACAAGATTTCCAAACTCTTTGACATATTCCATGTGGAGAAATTCGAGGAGTAAACTATTTTCACTTGAAATTGTGTCAAACTACCATGCGTCTTTTTTAACCGGACATGTACTTTTTCAGATGCAAAATGTCTAAAATACCCTTAAAATTCTAAAATTCAAAGTCAACATGCTTAATGCATGCTGGATAAAGAACAAACTTGTATATCTTGATGATAAACCAAAGAGAACTAGTCTTTCTGAAAGGAACCAACCATTGTATGAGATGTTGTCTTCATTGCAATTGGCAGCCATTGCCGGAGCTTGAGACGGACCCGACCGGATAGATAAGCGAGAAGGCTTTGCAGAAGACTCAACGAACTTTTCCTGACAAAAGAATGACATACATGATACCTTCCTTGAGCCTCAGAAGTATAAAGACAAGGTGACAATGGAGATTAGTAACTACTTACTTTTCGATCTTTACTTTTCCTTGCATTGAAATCCTCTTTCCTTCTCTTGCTAATTTCTTTCTTCTGCAGAGTTGAAGCAATGATTCAAGATAGCTACACTCAAGTAAATAATATGCCAATCAATTCATCAATTCCTAGTAGTACTTATTTTATGAAGTGAGTTGCCTTTTGATTAACATACAACTTCTTTTCAAGTTTTGGAATCTCATCAAACTTTCATGCCACATTCAGAAGATTGATATGAATAAAACTCACAGTCTTCCATCTGCAGAACAATGCAACGTCCCGGACAGTCTTGTTCTTTAGCTGCACAGCAATCTTCGCATACCGGATAATATTTGATTCCGTGGCATAGCTAGAGGGAGCGAAAAGAGTCGGAATACATATATGAGATAAAAACATATACATGCTAGAAGTGAAGGCCTTCAATGTTTAGTATTTAACATTCCATAAGCATCAAATTTATCAAGCCACTACAACTTGTACAAGGCTAGCAACCCAAGTAAAATCACCACTTTTGCCTCTCATCAAGAGAGAGAGAACATGTATTAGGAGATAGATGGAAATAGGTTCAATACATAAGTTCAAAAGCATAAAAGCAATAAAATGAACATTCCACCACATTTATAATCCCACTATGATTTTCAGACCAAAGCTTATACACATCAGATCACACTTTCATGGAGATATAAAGCAGACATCAACCAAAAGCTAAAAGGGGAAAACCAATCAAAAGCAGACAAGGAAACTTAATCTGAAAGAAAAAGATACATGACTCCCTCACTAAGTTTTCCAAGTTGACCCAATATACATCCATTTCACTATTTCTGTCTTATTAGGACAATAGTCCAAACCACACACAAATCTCCTCAAGAAAAATACGCCAAATCATATGTATCCTTATCTCTTGACCCTCAAACCAAACCAATTAAATCTGTTCAAACAAAAGGAACCAAACAACAAAAATAAATAAAAAGCAGAAAATCATGAATAAACAACAGAGACGCAGATGGGAATCCGAAAACACGCTTACTTGGCCAAACCCTCCTCCAAGATAGCTTGCTCCTCAGGAGTCCAGTCCATAGAAATAGTCTGCTGATGCTGAAAAGTTGGCACACCCCACTCTCCATTGTAGGAGGAAGAAACAGAGTTAAGGGCCTGCTTATTACTCCCTTCTTTGTAAGTCCCACTTGAGCTAGCCATCATAACTCAAACATGCACCAACAAACTATGTTGATTATGATTATGTGATCAAGATTTTGCTGGCTTTAGGGGCTCAAGAAAAGAGGAAAACTTTAATGAATAAACAAGAGTGATGAGGAGAAATGGAGGATTAATAAGGATTGGAACAAGAGTTTGAGCTCAAAGATTCTTTAAGCTAATGAAAGAATTGTGAGTGGTGAAAGTAAGATGGAATCTGAAGTGCATGTAGGAAGAGAAAAATCAAAAAAGGATGGCAATAAGTATACAAATACAAATGGAAGCTACTTTTTGTGTGACTATTTATATATTTTGGTAGCACGCGTGTGAATTTAGAACAGCATCACATATGCTTACACATGTCAACATATGCATACACACACACTCAGTATTGGCTGGCTATTTCATTCTTGACAAGAATGAAATCTTTTTCTTTTAGCCAATAATAAAATTTTCGCATACTTTTACCTTCTTTCTTGTTCAGAATCATATTCTTCCACTCTAACATAGATTTGGTTGTTATGGAAACTAAATGAAACACGATGAGTACAAATTTGTTAGTCTTGGATGATAAAGACTGAAACTTTAACCGTGGCTAACAAAGAAATTAACTTATTATTATTTTGGCAAAGTTATTAAGAAGCTTGACTTTTGTGTATAAATGATGTCGACTCAATTGACTTTTAACATTATTTTTTTCCGATGTTGGAAAATAAGACATTATTATTGGAACGGTTCAATCAAATTTACACGACCTTATTAACGGAGGGAGTATAAATTTTTTCGAATTGTGCAACAGGAGACCTCCTTGATTAAAAATGTGTGAATTGTTTCCAAAATGAAATTTGACAGTGGGGGTGTTAGAAGATTTTCTGGTTTAGAGAGGAAAAGGAAAAAGATTATTCCTTTCCAGAAAAAAGGGAGGTGGAGGCTGACGCATTGGCAGCATTCATGGTGTCATTAATTTAATTTTGATTGTTTATTTCCCCTTTAAGAAGATGACAGATTTGGAGACTTCTTTATACTGTCTTGTATTGTACATTTTAAACATCTCTAAATTAATATTATCGGGACCATTAGATTTTATTATTTTACAGAGATATTAATTTTTAGAGAGTTTTCGAACTTCAATGAAATCAAATTTTAATTAGATGAATATAAGAAGTTATAAGTTTATATATATATATATATATATATATATATATATATATATATCATATTTAATGTCATTATATTATTTACTATCTAGAAACAATAAATTATATTCCCTTCGTCGCGCTTGACTTATCTCATTTTCCTTTTTAGCATGTCCATGTGACTTGTCCCAATTCCTTAAAAGGAAAATAATTACTATACAAACTTTTACTTTTTCTTTGTGAACAAACAACCATTCATTTTAATCTTCGTGTAGAAAATAAATGAGATCAGTCAAATGAAACGGAGCGAGTATTAATTTGTTAAAAAAATGAATTATTCATTTAAAAATAAGTACAACATTAATCGACAATGAGCACTAAAAAATTACTAAAGAAAATACAATTCTTTTGGAACCAGTTACGCACAAGGAAGTAGTTATTATGTGTAGGACTCTTCACAATTTTATGGCGGAGTTCGAGAAAACAACATTGAAACTTTTTGATACAATCAAAAAGTTAGAGATGAGATTCAATTATATTTAAGTTTCAACAAAAAATAAAAAATACATGCAATAAAATCATATTTTACAAAATTACCTTAGTGTTATTGGTTTAAAAATTATTAATTTATAATTTTGACAGGACCATATATTTACATTGGAGTTTTATGAAAATTATTATCTTATTATCTTATCGAATTTGGTGATTTTGTACACTGGCTCAAGTCGGGTTCGAAGAAAAATATTATTTTAAAGAGGTTATTAATTTATCGAGTATTAAATTATAGAGATTTTATTGTAATTGGTAGGGGCGGATTAAAGTAAGAGAGAGAGAGGAATTATTAAAAGAAATTATTGAAAGAGAAGATAAAATATAGAATTAAAAGGGTTCTACTTCAAATATTTCTCTGTTGAAAAACTGACATTTTCGCGGTTGTAATGTTAGGAACATCTTTGGATTTTGATTTTAGTTTCAGTGATTATCGAAAAAAATTGATGATTTTTGGTCGTGGTCTGTGATATTTTCCTTTTGACTGAAAAATTATTAGTCCATTTTCGTTGTGAAGTTACATTAAATTTTCTTTTCTCCAAAAGTTTATTATTATTATTTTTAATTAACTTCTTATTTTGTATGATAAAAGATAAGGATAATATAGTAGGAATATTTGTGTCAATTTTCATTTTGCAAGCACATCAATTACATATCTACTATATCTGCAAAAGGAAAAAAGTAGAATTTTTATTTGATAGTATTCGAGTTTACTAAATTGATATTCGAACGATCGACGGACTATAAGTAGCTTAGTTGGTATGCACACTTTTACCTAAGTAATTGAATTAGTATTCAATTTATGTTAGTGCCGAATTAATAATAATAATATAATATTCAAATGACAACCAGGCATAAGTTTTATTAGTTTGATAAATCCAAACGTGTTTGAATAGTCAAATATGATTATTCTTTACTCCGATAAAAAAATTAAACTAGACAATAAGATCGGAACGAACCAAATAAAATTAATCACAGGATAAAAGTTTTGACAAACCATCCATTGTATTAACCACTTCCTAGAGCCGGCAAAATGGGTCCGACCCGATGGGCCGGCCCGGGGTACCCAAAAAAATGGTTGGGTTGAGCTCTGAAAATAGAAGCCCGAAGGTGTGCTGGGCTTAAAAAGCCCGCCCAAAAAAACCACGGGCTCTATGAGCTTTGGGCTAAAAATGCCCGGGATTTTTGGGCTAAAAAGTCCGCCCGAAAAAAATGCATAATTATTAGATAATATTAATATTAATACATAAATATAAATAAAAAAATATGGGAGAGAAAAATTCTCAAAGAAAGATTCAAAATGCAATTAATATATGTTGAAACTTGACGATTTTAAATTGTTTATTGTCTTAGTTTGAATTTTTGTAATGTTTACTTGTATACGGCTTTGAATTTTGATATTTATTTGTACTTATATCTATAATATGATTTATTTAGTCTATTTAATCACTTCATAATTTATACTTTATTCAACATTAATATATTTAATTTAAATTATACATATTGATTTTATTTTTATACAACAAATATATAACTATAAAATTATAAAAAATATTAAATAAATTAGTGGGCTAAGCCCGCCCGCCCGCCCGAAAGCCCGGGGTCGGGTTGGGCTTCATAAATCATGACCCGGTAAAGTACCGGGCGAGCTCGGGCGGGCCCAAAAATTAAGTTGGTCCGATAGGTCCGGGGCTGGACCGGCCCGCCCGCCCATTTTGCCACCTCTCCTTTACTTCAAGATAAGAAAATATTAATCCATTATTTAATGTTATTATTGAAACAATCATCTCAACCGTTATGTATTTTTATTTTATAAATAAATTATTTATTCAAAAATAGTGGAAATTCCACTTAAATTAGACAAAAAAAATTGTTTGTGCATTAATGGGATAAGTGTCTTACTTTTTTTTTTTTATGAAATGGAATAATTTGATGCCTTTTGAAGACACCAAGAATATACACATTTAATGCAACTAAAGTAATTAATAAAAGTATTTACATCACATCAATTCATAGTTTCATACATCATGCTATCAATTATATGTGATCAAATTGATCAAATCTTTTCAAAAATAAAAATCATTAAAAATATAATATAGTATTCTCTAAAGTTTATCATTCTATAATAATATTGTAATTCATTTACAACTCCATCACAAATTCCCCATGATTCATATCGTACTTGATCATTTGAAAAGTATACAATAATAAGTAATAGTGGAAAAAGGTAGAAATAGGCAACTTATGTTGTTTAAGTTGCAAAACTAGGCATTTTATTTTAAAAATGCACTAAATAGGTAACATCATATTTTTTATTCAAAATTGAACTTTATAGAGATTGATGCCTAGTCTATTGACCTAGTCTATTAATATTTTTCCCTTGTAATTACATGTTTTATGTTGAAATGATAAAACATCTTTTTCTTACACCACATTACTTTTTAAATAGGCAAATTGGTAGTCCCCAAATTATGTATATTTGGTCAATTTGGTCCCTTATTTATTTATTTTAGTTAATTGATCCCCAAACTATAGAATTTTGGACGAATTGGTCCTTCTGTTAATTTTTTGTTAGTCAATTGTTAGTCAACGATTTTTAAAAGGTATTTTCGGTATAATATTATTGAGGACCAAAACGTCCAAATATTGAAAGATTGAGGACCAATTTGACCAATTTTTTTCTTTCATTTTTTAAAGTTTTTTAAAAATCGAAAAATATTTTAATAATTTTGCTTTTTTTTAAGGAGCAATTATGCCAATTTTAAATAGGTTGAGGACTATTCCCGTTAATTATAATATATTTGGGGATCATATTACTATGAAAACGATGGATTAAAACATAAAATATATTACTCCGTAACTAATTTTTTTCCGAATATTACTATGAAAACAGGGGATTAAAACATAAAATATACGAAAAATTAATGAATAAATCATATTGGAATGAAAACATGTTTTGAATGGAAATCTACTATAGTTTTATTCATTGATTATCAAATATTCTACATTTTTACTCTATTTATCATAATAATATATTCGAAAATTTTGATAACAGAGCTATAAAATTTGACGATTATGACCCCAAAATATAGGGATTGGTCTTCAACTTATTTAAAATTGGCGTAGTTAGTCCTTAAAAAAATCAAAAGGACTAAAATACTTTTCGATTTTTGTAAAATTAAAAAAAATTCAGTAAAAAAAAATTGGCCAAATTGGTCCTCAATTTTTTAGTATTTGGACGTTTTGGTCCTCAATAATATTATACCGAAAATACCCTTTAAAAATCGTTGACTAACAATTGACTTACCAAAAAATTAACAGAAGGACCAATTCATCCAAAATTCTATAATTTGGGGACCAATTAACTAAAAAAAATAAATAAGGGACCAAATTGGCCAAACAAGCATAGTTTGGGGACTAAAAAATCCAATTTACCTTTTAAATATTGCCTCCAAAAATAAGTTACAAGTGTTTATTTTCCAGTTGCATCTCATTTCTTTTGAGAATTGTTATTCTCTACGAAAATAGTAATATTATTGCAACTTTATTTTGATTGGATGTGACTACATTGTATTATAAAATCGCAACCGATGCATGTGATTATGTACTTCTTGAACAATAACTTGCTTATATATAAGATACATTCCACCTGCACAATTCAAACCATAAAAAATCATTAACAAAATTTCAACAAAACTTTGGTGGAGAAATCTGCAAATCATTTCACAACCTCGACATATTTATTTAGAGGTATGTTAATTTTTCCTTATCATTTATTATTATTGTAATATTAATTTAGAATGTAATAGACCTAAGCATATTATAAATCTGAATTTAAATAGCATGATCCTTGTTATCTTCTTATGTGTGAAACAACTGAAGCTATTAGATTGAGCTATTTCTGAAAAATATGTCGTTTGATTGATATGAAATGGAAAAATGGTTGATACAAAATGAAATATTTGTTGAGATGTATTCGCCTCATTATATATATGTTTTTAATTAAAAAAAATCACCGAACTTGATTACAAATTTCATGTTTATCATTGGTTGATATTTATCATTTAAACTAGTTGATAAGAAATAGAAAACCGATTGATATAGAATGAAAAATTGGTTGAAATTTATTGGCCCATTACATTTTTTAATGAAATTTTTTACAAGCGTGATTATAAATTTCATTTTTATCATGGTACTTGACAGTATATTTGACAGATTATTTAATAGAATATAATTTGGATGAACAATTCATGCAAAAGAATAGTTGTGAGGATATTGAGGTATTGTAACTGAATTTATCAGTTTGGAGGATACTTCTCAGTTGAGAGTTTGACATATTTTTCCTAAATTTAATTATTTTTTGAAAATTATCTATTTTTTAGATGTCAGAATGGAAACGTGTGATTGTAAAATATGGCGGTAGTTTTGCTGGTCCACAATGTATAGGAGGTGATGAGCAACTAGCATATATCCGAGCCGATCAATTATCTATTTTCAGATTAACAAGAAGCATTGATTCTATGTTGCGAGCAAGTTCAAAGCATACACATACTTGGTGTATTTTTTAACGCGTGCTGGATCCGGTAGAATATTTAAGTCCCTTTTAAATAACGATGAAGATTCGAATCGATTGATCACTTTTGATGATGAGCCCACCGTCTGTGTTGTTCACACAAGAACTAATGATGACGGTGGAAGCTCTCGTCAAGAAGCACATGTTCCTTCTTTCGATATGCAGTGCCTCCGCCGGTATTTTGGCACGAGCAAGATGCATACCAAATGACAGATGGAGTAGAAGACGACGAGGAAGAAGAAGATGATCCTACTTATGCTGATAATGACGACGAAGAAGATGATGATGAAGAGGAGGAGGAGGATGAGGAGGAGCTAGAGGGTGATGATGATGAAGATGAGCATAATCAATTTAACTATGGTACGTTTCTTGAGTTCTCAGCATGGATCCGGAAAGAAGGTGGGTTCAATAAACTTATGTCAATGCTAGAACGACCCAATAACAGAGCAATCACTAGAGTCGAAAGAGATGGAGAAGAAGATGAAGAAGAAGTAGCAAACTAGTTAATTCCTTTTGTTCCTATCGGTGAATCTGGAGTCACTGTTGTTAGTGACTTAGAAAAGATACACGAAGGTCTTCTAAGTATTGATTCAACATTCTCGACCAAAGAAGATGTGACAAGTGTTGTTGGATTATGACATTTAGAGCATAGACGGTCGTTTAATGTGCTTAAGGCCACCAAATGCTATCAGTGGTACAACTGCATACATTCAGGAAGATGTCCTTTTGAGCTTCGTGCCTCTTGTCAAGGAAATTTTTGGATTGTGTATCAATTCAAGCCGGAACATACTTGCGAGCTCGACTTTGGACAGTTGGAGCCCAGAAAAGTCAATTACAAGACTATTGTAGCATATTTTGCAAAGAAAATGTGGAGAGAGGGCACGATGATAAAACCTCGTAACTGCTCCAAAATTTTAGCATTCGGTCCACTTATGACAAGGCGCTGCTGCTAGGAAGAAGGCAATAGAAATGATTTATGGTAGTCATGCAGCTTCTTTCAATATGTTTCCTCGATATCTTAATATGTTGAAACTGTGTAATTCGGGTACAGTAACTCACATGGAAAGGGACCCCGACGGTCGATTCGAATACGTATTTGTTGCATTTGGACCGTGCATCAGTGCATTTATGTATAATTTGAGGCCGGTCATTGTAGCCGATGGTACCCATCTAAAGGGGAGCAGTAAAGGCATCTTATTTGTTGCAGCGGCGAAAGATGGCAACGAACAATGTCTTCCATTGGCAATTGTCATAGGACCGATAGAGAATGACGACTCGTGGACTTGGTTTCTAAGTCGATTGAGGGGGGCGTTTGGAACACATTCTGAACTAGTGGCAATGACATCTATAAATTTGTGGCCAACTACACAACGGCAAACGCCCAAGATTTGTATAGACGCGTGCTTAATCCTCTTCCTCATCCGGATGATTTGAACATACATGACAACCTTCCTGAAGCTCGAGTAATTTTGCCTCCTTTGATGAGACGTCAAGCTGGTCGTCCAAAGACGAGGCGTTTCCGATCTGGGGTAGAAGCATCTATTAGTAGAACTCGTGCTGCAAAAAAGTGCAGTCGATGTCGTCAATCGGGACATACAAGAAAGAAATGTCCCGAGATAATATAATTGGGTCTATCATGAGATTGAGTAATGTCAGTACTATAGTGAATTCCTCGTATTGAATATATGCAATTTCAATGAAATAATTTTAATAAAAATAAAAAAAATGATAAATATAATTTTTTTTAAAAAGTAAAAAATAATTCCAACATGAAATTGAGTGTAGTTTTTTTTACAAATTCACGGAAAACATAAAAAAATATATAATTTAATTTATTTCACTATTTTTTATAGATTAATAATGTTCAGAAAAGAAGCAAGAAACACAATATTGTAATATTAGTGAACTCCTATTATGCTAGTTTCAAGTATCGACAAGAATGAAATGAATATTATAGACAAAATTTGCACACTAGTCATTCACATGTGGGTCCACTATGATGGACATTGACTTGTGCATAAAATAATGAAATGAAGAATAAAATAATTCAAATGCATATTTCATGCATTTTCTAAGATTAATTGCCTACTTTTGCATTTAAAAGGGTTAGTTTGCCTATTTTAAATTTCCTCCAATAGGTCCAATTAGAAAAACTCCAATCTATAATATGATCCTCCACCAAAAGTACTTGAATTAAAAAAAATTAATAATATATTGTGTCCCAGAACTAGATAGATACTACATTTTCATTATTGTGTTTGAAATGTTTTATGATGCATCAATCTCCAATTCTAATAAAAATATTATAAAATAAATTTATTCTAAACATTCTTAATTTATTCATTACTATGAGTTATACATGCATCTTATAAAGGTATAACTAATTATTTTCAGACATGAAATTTAATTATTTTGAATTTATTATTTTACTTTTACATTTAATTATAATTATATATATATATATATATATATATATATATATATATAGGGTATGGTTTATATAGGAACTAACCGATAGGTAAGAACTAGGAACCATTATAAATCATAGATATAATTTGATCTATGGTCAGATTTTATCCTAAATTACTAATTTTGAAATGAATTTTTAATGTTAAAAGGGTAAAATTGTAACAAAAAAATCACCTAATCTAATATATTTAGGTAATTTCCTATAGATTAACAAATTCCATATTTGGTTTGTTCTTCCATATTACAGATGTCAAATATATTTACGATTCTTGCAATTTTTAAAACCTATAACTTCTTTTTTTTTCTTTTTCAAAGTTTAATATACATAAAATCAGCATAATTCGTTGCATCATTAGGGGGGTTTTGTGTGTGTGTATGTGGGTAAGTACATTAAGCTATTTTTTTGATTTATCCATAAATTGATTTGTTTGTATGCTTGGCTTCATACACATGTAGCATATGCCAACTCAGCTATATGATGCATACAATTCTTCTATTTGCTACACAGAAGATAATTAGTAATTTTGTGCATACACTATATAACTTTTAAGGAATTAAGATTTCTCTATTTTTTAGTATAATGCAACTGTATATGTTGAATATGCATATGTTTTTATTGCATCATGCATAATGGCATTTCCATTATTTTGTGAACAAAGATAAATCGTATTCCTTCGAGACATTTAAAAACTGTTTGATGCATTCTGCTAAACTACTTTGATGCAATGCGAAATACTATGCAATGCATTATGGTATATTGTGTGATGCAAGATTTAACCATTTTTAATGCATATATATTAATTCTATGAAATGCATCAAAATTTAAAAAAAATATGCATCACAAAATAATGGAAATGCGATCATGCATGATGCAATATAATTAAATTCATGATGCATGTGCATAAATTTGATAACACATTCATAGTGTCTACTGATAAACGTATTACTAATAATATGTAGATGTATATGCATGACTCAGTACAGATAAATGCATCACTAAAAAGATTTATGATTAACGAATAACAAATAATATAAACTTCTAAAAAATATATGATTATTTAATCAAGGGAACTGTTATTACTCAATAATATGATAATTAAATAAATGAATTAAATATTAAGAAGCTTAAATAATCCAAAAACAATTCGCATTAAATACTCACGATTCATTAGCGATTACAAATGAGTAAACATTAAATTACCATAATCAACCAAAATTAGGAAACTTACCTTGTCAAAAAATAAGACCATATCTGGATGAATCTTTTAGCAAATATAAAAGCTTGCAATTACTCTAATAACCTTTTGAATATTGATGCGTTTAAAAAATACATTAATTATTTTGTTAAGAATATCCGTTGATTCAAACAAATCAAGGAATGCTCTTGGTTCTTATTTCTCACCAAATACATTAGTTCTTATATGATCCATTTCATATCTATATATATATATATATATATATATATATATCCGGCCGTGTTATGCAACCTAGATCCTTATCATTGTCTCAAATACTTTATTACTATGCCATTTTATATGGAGTTAGTGTAATTTTATAAACTTACAAATCTTGTGCTTTTGCTTTTGGATATATTAATTACATCATTCGTCATGATATTCTTAAACTTTGTTTTCTTATCCGTCCACATCTCGTTGTCTCGCCTTTCAATTTTTGTCCCACTAAGAGACACATTCACATTACTATTCTGTTTATTAAATTATATACTATAAATTAGTTCACCATTGAATGATAAATGTTGTGCAATTAACTACAAGTCTACAACGAACGCACTAAGAAGAATTAAATGAACGTGTAAATTGTTTCAGAAAAGCATGTGTTATATAAGAAGTATACTCTCTAAAAAATTTCTCATGATATTTATTGTAGGGTCCCCTAAAAAATTGTTATAACTAAGAACATGACAAGTAGTTGAGTGAATTAATTGCCCTGTTTCTTTTATTTTATTTTTTTGTCCTCCATTATCATAAGCAAACCAGTTCAAATCATTTCGATTTCTTTGTTATTATAGTTCGTTTTCCGTTCCATCAATACATGTATAGATGATTTTTCTTTTTATTTTGGAGAAAAGGAAGAGAACTATCAATTAAACACCAAAAAAGAAAGGAAAATATTAAAGAAAGCATACAGTAGTTTGTGGAGTCCCTTTTGCTTTAGCATAACACGATAATTAGGATTGAATGGAATCATAGGATACCAAATTCATCATTTTTATTAAATATGCTTTGAACTAATTCGTGACATATGTCAATCAAATATGATACACTTTTTACAAAGTAAACTACAAAAAACAGTAACACCAATTGAATCATCTGTTCCTATCTAAAAATCCATTATAGTACTATTATAATCTTGATCAAAATCTTGCCTTGATATACATATCACCTTTCACAATAATATATATATATATATATATATATATATATATATATATATAGAGAGAGAGAGAGAGAGAGAGAGAGAGAGAGGATTAATGAATCAGAGTTGAAAGCTTTGTGCATAATTAGTACGTACTTTTCTTTGATGACTGGGATAGTTTTGGCAGACCAAAATTGACAATACACAAAACCATCTATCCAAGTATATAAGGAACCATTTTTCAAGTGTCTACTGTCCTAACCTGCACCACCATTCTCAAGAGGCAAAGTAACGCCAGCACTGCATTTTGTAGTCCTGCGAAAACACTAAGCATCAGCAAAACTGTGTTTCACAGCACGAAAAGAGATGGTAGAGAAAGAGCAAGCCAAATTCACTAGCATTATGTCATAACAGCAAGCCAACTTATACGAATAACAATGCACGACTCTGGCAGATCCAATGATACCTCTATAACAGCCATGCCACAAAAAGCAGCACACATATACAAAGAGGTAGCTTTGTAGAATTTTGTTATCCTAACCAACATTTGAATTGCAGGGATTCCTTATTACATAGAGCAGAATGAGCAGATTTATCAATAACCACCCACTGCTGTACCGAATGCTTTCGTATGTAAGAGCTAAAGATATTTTATAATTTACTATTGGGAGTTTACTTATTCAGACAAGGAAGCCTATTATAACATAAAGTCAGATACAAGTATAGAAACTGACAGTCCTATTAAAAATGTGCCTTTGTGTGGATGTATAGCTACTCATATGGATGGGGGTTGATTCTTAAGTTTGGGAGATCTTGCTCCTAATAGGTTGGCCTTTTGGGATGCTACACCTGGACTTGGGTTCGTATCAGAAATTTAGTAAGCTAGAACAGAAATTATCAAACCACCAAAAGTCGAATACTGACTCTATCTCTGCATAAGTTTACTGCACAACACATGCTCAAGAAGGGTCTGATCGACATAATTCTGAAGTAGAAGGAAGAGTATGATAACACTGTTTTACCATTGCTGCCATTTTGAACATTGAAAATAAGAACTAGGACATCTTAATGTAGAGAAAAGATACAATACCTTCAAAAAAGATTTTGATTGCTCCTTCTAGATGCCTTCTTTGTTAAGCTTTCCTCCAGAATAGAGTCTATGATGACAAATAGTCCCATCTAAAAAATAATTCTCGAATAATCAGCAGGTCCCAAGGTTCCAAGGAAAAGCATCTCTCCTGTACTTGTATCAAAGATCGGAATTTAGCCGTCACTCTGAGCTGCTGGACTCCTACTCTTGATAAGCTGTTTCAAGAAAGATTCATAGTGGGAGATGAGTAGAAGACTATATCTAATTCTAAAACAAATGAATTATTCATCTTCCAAAGTTGAAGTTGTACATCCCAAACTTAGATTAAGCTATCTTATTTTAAACTGCACACGATATATTCCAAGACCTTATATATCTGAACAAATAAGGGAAGACACAAAAAAAATCATACTGATTCCATTTTTTATGGGTAATGCTAGAAAATCAGGTCTCCACACCTTTTCGGCCGCTTTGTTCCCGTGCTTTGATGCACCTCTTTAGGACAAAAAATGAAAAATAGAAAAAATAAACAAAAATGATTTGCAATATGCAAATGAAATATGAACAAGAAGAATATCATGTTGCATTTGGATTGAAGAATTAATTTTAAGAGAAGGATTTTAAAGATTCAGTATAAAAGTAAAATTGAAATTCTCCATATGAATAGTCAGTCCACATCCACTACAAATGAACCTATCCAAACAATCATAAGCAGACTAGTGAATGGATGTTAAATCCATCTCCAGATCCTTCAATCCAAATGCCTCCTAAATGAACTCCACAAAATGATCAATTACTAGGTTTCAAAAGATGAGATATAAGAAGTGGTAATGCTATAGCTCAAGTGCCGACACAGGATAAAGAAAAGAACAATACAAGTAACTGGATTAAGAAACAACCTTATAAAAGTACTTCTTTCGCAGTTTGATGGCGGTCTGTACACATCTCTTGATTCTGATCTTTAATATGTTATCATTAAATATCTGCAAAAATGTTTCAAATAGAATGTGAACCGCACGGATGGGAACTGAGAACTAAGAACAGAGAAAAAGTCTGTAAACTGATTTCATGCAATACAAATGTTTAATCAGTAGAAGCTCTATTCAGCAGCCAAGGAAATTAACAAGAACAGAAAAGTTGTTTATACTGAAAAGCAAAGGAAATGAATGAGAACTACATGAGTGTAAAATTTTACATAAGGTCAGACACGAATAATGTTCATTACATATTAACTGAACTCCATAGACCATTTTATTCTGACTGAAGAACTAATCAAATTTCCAGGATTCGAAATGCATTATTTCACAGACAACAGAATATAATAAGAAGAAGTGGAAAAGCATTATTTCACAACCAACAGTCCAACAGAATATAAGTCACATACCTTTATTAGATCATCGATTGAATGAGTTTCTCTAATTATTTTCTGACGGTTCATAACAAGAATAGCAGCTACACAAAACACAGGCAACTCATCATCACCGTTTTTTGTTGATGACACAAGGGTACGGATCTGGAAATGTTCATTCCTCGACCAGAAGGGTTTCCCCAAGCCACAGAAAGGTGTAGTAGATCCAGATCTGATTCCCGTGTTGTCAGGCATGGAGCATTCTATAGTGCCATGTTTTTCTTGTATCCCAGCCTTCTGACCAACATTGTTGCTATCAGTGCTTTCTTCTCCCGATTCCGGCTCTGCTTCTTTAGGTAACTGTACGGACAATACCTCTGGGTAGTCATCATCCAGAAGACAGGTCAAGGACAAATCAAAATCAGCAGCCCATATCATCTGCATAGAGAAAACAAGAAAGTGTGAGCAAATCATAGTGAGATATCTTTTCCGAACTTACCAACATGCATACATAATAAAACAAAAGGCACAGGATCATTAGATAATACAAGATGATAGAGACGTATAAAATTAGACACAGACCTCCCACATGCAAAGAGCTTCATTGAAAGATAATTCCCGACGGAAGAGCACGAGCAGCATGCGGAAAGCAAAGTGAAGGCTTTCAGCCCCTATGTGGGACAAGTGAGAAAACATTTCTCTGTCTGTAAGTTCTAAAATATGCCAGAGGGCTTCCAACTGCTTCATGACACCAGTTGGTCCTTCCATCTTAAAATTTTGCCGCTGAAGATCGTGATATTAGCAAACTAAAGAAGAACAAAATGATAAGGGGAAAAGTTGAATCAAAGAGAAATACCGTTCTCCTTATAAGCATCTCAAAGCACCAGAAAGCATCAGCATCATCCTCAAAAAGAACCACAAAAGGGGACAATAAATCACTCATTCCTGCAGATCAGCAATAGTTACATGTTAATCCAAAGTTCATAATCAAAACTGATGACATAGTAAAATAAAATTAAAATAACACTGACCTTGGCAGTATCCCGTTGCAGGATCAACCCACGCATAAACAGCAAGAATATCCGACATCCTAGCTAAATTTTTTGTATCCTCGTAAAACTCAAGATGGCTATCCGTTCTAACAACATCAACAACTGGTGGTGGTGGTGGGGGGGGGTCTTAGTACCTTAACTGAACTTAATTCCAATTAGACAATGCAAACAAAATTTACATATTTACCTATTCGATGCAGTGTCCAAAGCCATTCAGAGACTCTATCGCCATTGGCAGATCCTCCTTGGGCTGTAGTTCCATATCCGGCTGATATATCTGGTGTATCTGATATTCTAATTTTGTGCATTGGTTTTTTATGTTCCAAATTATTTGAGAGAGGAGACTCATCCATGTCGCGAAGGACACTTTTTCCGTTAGACTTGGCATGTAGTGAGACATCATTAGATGATAAACTATTTGTTTCCACAACAAGATCAGCATTGTTATTAATTTGAAAATTGTGCATATGCTCATCTTCATATCTCAATTTACGCCTAGTAGAGTTTCTGTGCTCGTGCAACCCAATTACATCTCCGTCTTTCTTATTTTCTTCAAACAAATCTGTAAAGGGTAAAGCAGGGAAGTCCAAATAACTTTCAGATGCATAATCAGAGTCACGTGTTCCATAAGCAGTTGGGGAACTGCAGTTGCATGGATCAGGAGAAGCTGGATAACTAGAGGAATCATATGCTCCTCCGATGGTGCTTCGCCGTACGTATACAAGGTCACCATAATCACTAGAGCTTTTCTTCAAATGTGTAGAAGATTTATCTGTATAGTTTCCATCAAAAACATAATTAACATCGTCTCTGATAGTATTGGCCTCTGAATTCCGTTCCACTTGAACTTCAGCATCTCTTCGTCCATCTTCATTGGAGCTCATCCTCATGTCCATGACTTTAGACCCTACGACGTAAGCCAGGGAACCAGTTCCTATGCTAGAGTGCATCATTTGACATTCCCTGACAAGGACTTTGTAACGTTCTCTGCAAAAAGATTTCAGTTAATCATTCACGGTGATTACAAAAGTGACGGGAAACAGAAGAACACATCAAAAGCTGGACTACTAGATTTGTTAACCTTGTGCTGAATATATAAACAGAAGTAGCCAGCATATGCAAGTGCACAATAACTTTCCAGTTAAATATGATACAGAATTATCTTAACTGGAAGAGGGCAACATAATAACATATAGTTTCCAAGTGATGTGAAAAAGAGTCAACTATGTACTGGAGCATTACAAATTTAATAGCCTTATATTATACAAGATACACCTCCTTATTCTTTAATAGTCTTATACAAGATACACCTCCTTATATGAACAATCTCACGTGTCACCAGAACGCTGCATTCCATGCTACATTCTTCCTCATCATCCTCACTGTGAGGATCCCTTTTCAAAATGTTATGCTACAGACATAACCGCCAACAGTGACAAGATCTAACTTTTATTACTTCTGTAACTCAAGTTGTCCATTTAATCTGAACATAGAGCTGTCTTCCAACCATATCAGACTTGTATTCCAGCTCCCAGTGCAATAAAAAGCAGTTCTGAATATAGGGTAATGTCCCTTCAAGCTCATAGGATGCTTGCCTGAAGGGCCTCCAAACACCTCTCAGGGCAACCTTACATTATAAAATCAAACTAAGAGGGGTTTGTGCCATACTGCCATGGCCAAACATTCTATACCTTACCCAATAGTCAAATTCAACACAACTTTTGAGTTTCTTATTGATTCAAGACATGCAGATTGGTTCAAATAAATCATTGTCTCGTCAGTGGCATTAAAAGCAGGGACAGAGCCACATCTGCGACTACGGGCCTACCCCTCCACCAACGAAAATAGTAGTACAAAATTTCTCTTCAATAAAATTCTATGTAATTTTTAATATTGAAATCCTACTGGCCACCTCAATTTTTGACTAGTTTTCTGTTTTTATAGATTGAAGTTTGTTCTAATCTTTATAGCTTATGAGCCCAAGAATTCTGTTATTGTTATGGGAAAACATAGTACTAAGGAAAAAACACATTGCATTAAAAAAAATTAGTATATTTTGGCTTGTAAATAAGTAAAGACTTTTTCACCCTAGCTCTACTGCCGACCTGGTTTGATCCTTCAGTAGATAACTAGAGCGCTAAAACCATTTTTTGTCTAACAAAATCAAGCCCTTCTGCAACCACTTTTCAATTTCAAAATCATTAAAACCTGTTCCATACAAGTAGTCAGTAGTCATATACTCAAATAACAGGCTCATTAAGCCCTCAACTTTTTTACAGTCAACTAAAAATCTTCATATTCCCCGAAAGATTTTGTCCAGTTACTGAAGAACAGAACACACCAAACCTGCTAGGTTACACTTTGAACCGGTTAAGGAACAAAGAGTAATAATACTAAGTATGCACTAACTCAAAGGAACTGGCCTGCAATGACAATGGAGAACTTTAAAGGTAGGCCAAGTAGAGCAGCCAAAACATTACATAAGACAAAGCAGTAAGAAGATATTCATTACCTCCTAGCAGCCCTTAACTGCCTCCTATGTTCAGCAGTGCTGCTCAAAGAATAACAACCCAAAAGAAATTCCCAGACTTCAGCTCTTATTGAAGGGTCGACACCCTGACATGCAAAGAGGCATTTTAGTAATGAGAATATTAGGATTTTGGACGAACTACTGGATTTAATCCCACCAAAAGCAGCTATAGATATTTCTAGAGGACTAGAAGTATTATCGAAATAAAGAATCAATGGGAAAAAAGTAAAGCCTGAAAATTGAGTGAAGAGGAATATTCATGATAAATTCATTGAGATGGGAAAAACTATAAAGGGCATGAGTAGCGTTCAAATATCAAATCTTAACTTTGCCGAAAGCCCAGACTCTGGCTTGAAGATATCTAGAATAAGGCAGCTGAAATGGGAGAAGGGAACCTGCTGTAAAAATACATTTGACGTACCCCCAGTATAATCAACTTCAGCACTTTCCGGAAACCAAAAATCTTTCCATCACTATCAAAGGTTGACTGCCACTTATCTGGCTTAAGCATTTTTCCTATCTGTATGGTTCCAAAATCAAAACATGAGAAAAGATTGGTCATAAGTATGTTATCAATCTTTAATATAAGATACGGAACCTGCAATACGAAAAAATTACACCCAAAATTTGATTTGACTGCTGAAGCATAACTTGATTGAAGTGCTTAGTGTTCAACATTAGTAATTTAAGGTATTCATACTGATTAAAGGCAAAAACAGAACACATATGGAGTTTAAAGACACAACATGCTAAATGCATTCCTTACAAGATGAGAAAACTCGAGCAGAATTCATGCCAAATTAGATAGGCCAACAAATATGACAGGAAGAGAAGTGCTGAGATTCTTACAGCCGAAACAACCTTTAGTGGTGATTGATATAAACAAGGCTCCCCAATATCGCGAACAATCGAACTGACTCTCTGAAAACTCACTGGAGCTACACATTTCCATTGCTTCTCGCCTCCGTCAAAAGACATCACCTAAACCCACCCCGCTCTCTTCTTTAAGATTTTAGCTCCTCAGATTATCACACTCTCCACAGACCGCCACAAACATCAACTGCCCATCAGCATATTCATGAGTTTCATCAAAACCCAAAAAAACTCACAAGCACATCACACAATCGAGAGAAACAAACAACTTTATCCACATATTTATTACACAATTGTAATTGTAATTATCGGAAAAGCATACACATACATAAGGTTCCCGATCAGAAATAACCGCAAACTGGCAGAAAAATCAGATCTAATTTCAATAACGCAATAAAGAAAATTAAGCTATAAAACTACAAACATTTCATAGAAAATCATAAGAAGAAAATAAAACATCCCTCAAATTACCCTATCCAGAAACGATGATTTCAACAGGAATTGCAATCACGCAAAGAAGGTAATCTCAGTAATGTATGTGTACGTGTAAATCAGAGGAGAGATGAGGCATATAAATGCACCTGCCAAGTGAGAAAAATGTAAAACCTCTGGCCAACAGAGATTGAAAGAGGGCGTGTATGACCGGCAACGCCATTAACACACAAAGATCGTTTCTTTTTCTTCCCTTTTTTCCTTTTCCGTTTTCTCTAATTTTTTCTTGTAATTAAAATTAAATAAATAATTTTATATTTGGAATGATATTTTTTGCATCAGTAGTTTGGCGGAGGTCAAGATTACGAACTCAGAAGTCAGATGAGATATCAACTAGATTGAATTAACACGCGATATGATACCAAACGAATATGAAAAATGATATTTTTCAAAAATTTAGGACATGATACGCAATTTGAATTGAATAATGATGTGAACTATAATATATTAAATATGATTATTATAATGTCTTACGGATTGGAATGTCTAACACGTATACGTGTTTTATACGACTTTAATAAAATATTTAAGTTTTGCTAATGGAAAATTAGGAATATAGGTAAATATATATTACCTTTCTTCATTATTTTGTTTATTGCATATAATGGATTATGTTTTTTTATGGACATCAGATTGTATTCGTTATGGGTGTAAGATTATGATCACGTTTCATATTTAATTAACATATAAATCTATAAAATGTATTTTTGAGATTGCGGTGGTATATGTAATATTGTTGGAGTGTAGTGATCTGATTATTAATGGTGCATAAATAAGATATATGTTTATCTTATTCATGTGTATACAAATATGAAATACTATAATTCATAGACTGTATTCTTAGTACGTGTAATGTATTCTTATGTTTATTTGTTGGTCTTTAAGGTTTGCTTTTTGTCCATCTTCATTCCTTTATCGTTTATACCTATTATGAAATAATCTGATGTTAGATAATTTTATAAATCTGAATACTTTAGACAATCTTCACGTATAAATTATACATATTGAATTTTGAGAATGAGATCTGTTGTCTTAAAAATTTTATATCTCAATTTTATATCAGTCAAAACTACTGACGGATCTACATGTAGCCGAGGAGATGTTGCCTCTCCTTAATTTTTGCTGTGAATTACCTATTACGCCGCTCTTTGGTTTATTATTCCAAATAAGAAAAAATAGATAAGATAAATACCAATTATTTTCTACCGACGATGCTGCTCTTTAAATAAAAGTTCCCAAATCTTAATTTTTAAACAACAATATGGTGATTTATATAGGGCAAGAAATATTTCATAGTGTTTCAAATGCAACTATTATTGAGAAACTTCAGAATACGATTAATCGTCGAAACAAATTATAGGTCAGATTTTTAATAGATTAATTGTACGGTATATTTTGTTATACACTTTTATATGTTACTATACGCATTATACTTTGTCTCTCTTTCCTAAAAATGATGTGTCCGTCATTGGTCAAAACTATGTAGTGTTTTGATAAAAGCATTGGATAAAAAAAAAATTATTAAGTTTTATATCAAAACTACGTAGCTTTGATTAAGACATAATTGAGATATGAAATTTTTGGGACAACAATTCCCAAATTTGGATTCATCACTAACGTGAAATGTGTGGTTGTGTTTCATAAAAATGATAACTTGTACAAACACACATTTGAGTTCTATAAAGAAAAAAAAAATTGGCCTCTATTTATTTTGGTTCAGAGTTAGTAAAACCGAAAAGTCCAATTTATAGAATTAGAAGACAAAGCTCTTTAGTTAAATTGGCCCAATAAATCAAATACCAAAAGTACATGAAAAGTAAAAATGCAATATATTTTTTTTGGTGATGATTTGAGGTATGCTCTCGTAAATCCGACTCTTGAGTAATACTATGCAAACTATATAAAAGACTACCATCGTATGAGCTTTCCATCGTCAGCCTCCGAAATAAAATAAAATATTTATTTTAAATCAGCAATTTTGTTTCTTTCAAATGGATTCATTATATGACTATATGTCTATATATCGATTTAAGGTTAAAAAAGTTTTATAACGACACTGTATAAATAAAAGTATAGTATAACATATACTTATATTATATACTGTTAAATAAATAAATTATTAGATCATCATCAAATAAACTTTTACATCAAAAACCTTTCTAGTAAACACATGATAATATATTGTAAAATAAGTGTCACTAGCGATATAAACTTTCCTTTTTTAATTATTTAATCACATGTCAATGATGTATATCTACTAAGATTTGATTCTTAATTTCCCAATCATGACATATGAATCATGATTTCGTAATCATAATTCACACACGCAAACGCTCATACATCTAACTTAGAGCATCTCTAAAGAGGGAACCCTCCATACTATTGTAGAGTTGAATGTACAGTTTTTCCGAATTCATCTCCAATCGTCAACTCTACATTTAACTCTACAATGAAATATTCTATTTTGATTCTTTTATTTATTAATTTAATATGTTTATTAATATTTGATTAATTATATAATATTATATATATTTAAATATATTTATTTTTATATTAATCTCACTAAATAAAATTTTAAATAAAAATTAAATAAGTAAAAATATATTTAAATAAATATAAAACAAATAATTTATTTCCACAATAATAAAACTAAGAATACACAACACTTTTAAAAGCACAAATCCAACAATTACATGATATAATAGAAAAACTAATATTACATATCATAATTTTCAGAATTTGAATACTCCTCCCACATATGATCAATTAATGCATCACGAAGAGCAAGATGTGTCGTTTTGTCTTTCATTTTCTTATAACGTGCAAAATAAGATTGATAACGACATGTTTCAGATGATATTATTTCAATATCCGGAGTTGGCACTTCTCTTGTATCTTCAATTGGTGCAGACAAATCTCGTTCATTCTCAATAATCATATTGTGCGTTATAATGCATGCTTTCATTATATGATCCAAATGTTTCTTCTTCCAATATCTTTGCAACAATTGCAAATCGGCTTTGAAGAACTCCAAATGCGCGTTCCACGTCTTTCCTACACAATTTTTATTGCTTTGCAAAATGCTTCTTTTTTGCATTACGCGGTTCTTGAAGAGTTTGCACAAGTGTGGACCACTTTGGATATATTCCATCAGCTAAACAATACCCCACATTATACTCTTTACCTTTTATAACATAATGTGCGGGTGGAGTAATACCTCTAGCCAGGTCCCTGAAAAGAGAAGATCTTTCCAACACATTAATATCATTATTGGATCCTGGCATACCAAAAAATGCATGCCATATCCAAAGGTCGTAATCAGCGACAACTTCAAGAATTATTGATGGAGATCCACTCCGACCTGCGTACGAGTCTGCCCAACCAGTTGGGCAATTTTTCCACTTCCAATGCATACAATCTAGACTACCTAACATTCCTGGAAAGCCACGTTGTTGACCAATATAAAGTAGCCTAGCAACATCACTAGCAGTAGGAGATCTAAGATACTAATCTGAATATATTTCCACAATGGAACGACAAAATTTTTTGACACATTTTATTGCCGTGGACTCACCGATATTGATGTACTCATTAGTAGCATCTGCAGGGATCCCGTACGCCAATATCCGAAAGGCAGCAGTTATTTTTTGCAGTGTGGACAATCCCCATCTTCCAGTGCAATCTCGGCGTTGCTCGAACCAACTATTATGATTCTTGACATCATCAACAATTCGAAGGAATAAACTCCGAGACATTCGAAAACGTCTACGAAACATCCCTTCATTGGATGTTGGATTTTCAGAAAAATAGTCATTGAATAGACGATGAGCTGCTCCTTCTCGATCACGATGGATCACCCTGTGACCAGGAACTGAGCCTTCGTGGCGTCTTGCAGCTTGTGATCCGATAATATTTGCTACGATGATATTATTATTCAAAATATGTTGACCCATGATTTGATGTTCATCATCGCATTCAGTGATGAACTGTTCAAGCTCATCTGATGAACTCGAGCTAGAAGAAGAAAATGTAGTCATGCTAGTAAGTGGGCTGAAGAGATGAATGTTTTGAAGATGAAGAATGCAGGATCTTAAATAAATATGACAACTTGATCCCACTTTGCAACTTGATCTACAACTTGATCCCACTTGATCCCACTTTGATCCCACTTGATCCCACTTTGCAAAATGAATTCGAGAGAGAGAAAAAGATGATGTTGACAAGAGAGAGAGAGAGAGAGAGAGAGAGAGAGAGAGAGAGAGAGAGAGAGGATGTTGACAAGAGAGAGAGAGAGAGAGAGAGAGAGAGAGAGAGAGAGATGATGTTGACAAGAGAGAGAGAGAAAGATATGTTGATTAATCACTTTGCAGGCTTCCCATCGCCTGCCCATCACTTTGCAGGTTTCCCATCACCTACCTACAATAATAGTTTGCAGAGATCCATCCCATCAATAATTACGTGTGCAGAGATCCATCCCATCAATAATTAACCTTCTCCAAAATCGGGCCAACAAATCATCACCATCCATTCAGATTTTCTTCTAATCTGCACCATCCAACCCTAATCCTATCCGGATAATATTTTCCTCTATATATATGAGATTTCTCCAACACATTTTATCACACACAACACTCTTTTCAATTTCAATTCTTCTCTTTAAAAACATATGACTTCATCTCGAAATCCCAATTACACAACTGATGAAGATAAACATCTTTGTCGTTGTTACTTGGAAATATCCCAAGATCCAGTAACGGGAATATACCAAAAATTAACTCAATTGTGAATTCGTATTACGGAGCTCTACAATTCAGAAAAATCTTCTTCAAATATGGCTGACCGAAGCTCTAGATCACTTGAAACTCGCATGCAATCGATTACGAGCTCTGTTAAATTTTTCAAATGTTGTATACAACATATAGAAGCTCTCAATCCAAGCGGAGCTTCTGAACATGATATTGTAAGGACGAGTCATTATTTGGTTTCCTGTTTTTTATTTCTTTTACTAAGTATAACACGTTTTTATTAATTATGCAGCTTACTCGTGCAAAACAAATGATGACAGACGATGATAAATTTCCAAAAGGATTTAAGTTCGAGCATGTGTGGCCTATTATGAAAGATTTTGCAAAGTTTGATTGCAATCCACAAAGTTCTCGAAAACAAAGGTCTTCCTTCCAATCAGACACTCCACCGGAATCTCCTATCTCACCTGATGGGTTGCCTTCCTCATTTAGTATCAATTTAAGTGATGGTAGTGGTAGTGGTTCTGGACCATCACAACGTCCAGATGGTGTTAAAAAAACAAAAAATAAAAGGAAAAATCATGAAGATATGTCGGGTGTTTTGAAAGCAATCGAACAAGGAAATAAGAGAATTGGAGAATTAATGGAGAACTCATCCACAAGAAGAGAGAATCTTATGCTATTACAAATGCAGAAGATTGAAGCAAAGAAAAAAGCTACTGAAGCAAAGAATAGAACTCTTGCTTTTCAAAGGTGGGAATCAGATAATAAGATTTTAATGATAGACACCGACATCATTTCTGATCCTATTCGGCGAAATTACTTCAAGAATGAACAAGAAAAAATAATTATGAAAAGAGAAGTACAGTCAAGCCTTGGAGGTGATTTTCCAGATCTTGGAGGATTTGGAAGTGACTTCGGAGGATCCGGAAGCGACTTTGGAGGCTCGGATAGCGGTTTTGGAGCTTACTAGATCGCTTTGTCTCCTTAATTTAGTGTTGTCGTATTTTTATGCAAGTGTAATTTTAATATTATTGCATCTTCAATTTATGTTAAACTTTTTCGTCTTTTTATATTATTGTATTTTTTTTAATGTAACATAATAATTAATATTCTTAAAACAAATAAAAATACTAATTATCTTAAATATATGAATATATAAAAGTTGATTAATATTACCTTAACAAAAGAAATACCAAGAAAATAATATTAATCAAAAAAAAAAAAAATACAACAATTGCAACACTACCGTGTGAACAGTAACACGGTAGTGTTGCCGTATGGAAACCTGCCAACGTTGGAGTAGAGTAAATTAAAGTGTGTTGTTGGAGAAATTCAACACTGGATAAAGGCGTTGAACGCCACAATAGCATCTCCCTTGGAGATGCTCTTAGTAACTTGTCTGCCTGATTTTGGGCAAAATATATTAATCGCATTTTACCAGATATTATTTTTTTCCAAACCTATACATATTACTCCCTCCGTCCCAAAATTCTTGTCCGCTATTCCATTTTGGGTTGTCCCAAAATTCTTGTCCACTTTCCTTTTTTAGTAAATTATTACACAACTTTTTTGTGGGACCCACAACTTTATACCAATCTACACACAACTAACAACTCTCCTTAAAAACCGTGCAAAAAATAAATTGGACAAGAATTTTGGGACGGAGGGAGTATTATGTTTGATTATTTTCTAGTAACAATTATTTCATATTTGATTATTTTCTAGTAACAATTATTTTCTTTTACTTTTTGACAAACGAAAATTTGACGTCGTTACACTATAAATTCTCTTGAAAGTGCTTGAGCGTTCAGGGGCTGATCCAAAACTTCTAGTTAGAGGGCAAAACTTACTAGAAAGGCCAGAAGATCATCTGGCCCAAAAATGGTGGCCCCTTCGGTGGCCCACCAATCACGTCCCGCCACGCGTGCATTGGTGGACCACCTTTTTTAAAATCAAATATTAATTTAATTGAGTGGGGCCCACCAATGCACGCGTGGCACCGCGTGATTGGTGGGCCACCAAGTGTTCCTCCCATTTTGGGACAGAAGATCCGAGCTGACTAGAAAGAGTGTTTCTTGTTTAGAGGTTTGAAGGCGGAGCCTCGGAGTTTTTTTTTAGGTGTGTATAACTATACTTATTACTCGAGACTTATTTAGGGATATTATATTTTCTTATTCAAATATCTACTGTATATTCTTTGTAATTTATCTTAAAAGGTAGTACAAATTAAAACCTTATTTTGACGGAGCTCCATTTTAGTTAGAGGATATTCGGAAGAATAAGGCAAATTGTATTTTTTAGTCCCCAAACTATGGCCTTTTGGCCAGTTTGGTCCCCTATTTATTTATTTTAGTTATTTAGTCCTCAAACTATGAAATTTTGGCCAATTTGGTCCTTCCGTTAAATTTTCGGTTAGTCAACCGTTAGTCAAATTTTTTTAAGAAAAATAAAATAAAATAAAAAAGGTATTTTCGGAATAATTTTAACGAGGACCAAAACATCCAACTTATCGAACATTGAGGATCAATTTGGCCAAAAAAATTTTTTACTTAAAAAAATTTAATTTTGCCAAAAATCAAAGGATATTTTAGTAATTTATTTTTTAAGATCCAAATACAACAATTATAACACATTTATTAATATAATATTTTTTTAAAGTAATAAGTCTTTGTTACACTAAAGTTGTTTGGAATAGGTTTTATAAGAAATTTCTAGCTACTTATGCATAAATTTGCTTAAAGTTCATTTTAACAAAAGTTGTTAGTGTTTGCCAAATATATATATATATATATATATATATATATATATTTTGGGATCATATTTTATAGTAATATGTTCGATAAATTGTGTCACTAGGCTATAAAATATGATTCGAAAAAAATATATTTTTTTTTTGGCCAAAATATTAATATTTTTTTTTTGCCAAAAAATATTAATATTTTTTGACAAACAAATATATATATATATATATATATATATATATATTTTGGCCAAAAAATATTAATAATTTTTTTGGCCAAAAAATATATATATTTTTTTGTCAAAGACTAACAACTTTTGTTAAAATGAACTTTTAAGCAAATTTATGCATAAGTAGCTAGAAATTTCTTATAAAACCTATTACAAACAACTTTAGTGTAACAAAGACTTATTACTTAAAAAAATATTATATTAATGAAAGTATTTTAAAATTCGTTATGTAGGAAAAACTAATAGTTAATCATAAATACTTATGTTGTATTTGGATAAAAAGTATCCTATGATTTTCATTAATATAATATTTTTATTTTAATTTTTATGATTAACTATTAGTTGGAGAAAATAATTGTTGTATTTGGCTCTTAAAAAATAAATTACTTAAATATCCTTTGATTTTTGGCAAAATTAAGTTTTTTTAAGATTTTTTTTTGGCCAAACTGATCCTCAATGTTCGATAAGTTGGACGTCTTGGTCCTCGTTAAAATTATTCCGAAAATACCCTTTTTATTTTATTTTATACTCCCTCCGTCCCATTGGAAGCGTCTTGTTTTCCATTTTGAGCGTCCCATTAGAAACGTCTTGTTTCTAAAAAAGGCAAGAATATGTGGACAAGATTTAATTATCCAAAAGTCAAACAATATATACCACACATTATCATTTTCTTAACATCCGTGCCCATTGGAAACAAGACGCTTCCAATGGGACGGAGGGAGTATTTCTTAAAAAAATTTGACTAACGGTTGACTAACCGAAAATTTAACGGAATGACCAAATTGGCCAAAATTTCATAGTTTGGGGACCAAATAACCAAAAAAAATAAATAGGGGACCAAATTGGCCAAAAAGCCATAGTTTGGGGACTAAAAAATCCAATTTGCCGAAGAATAACAATCTCTAATTTATGAATCAATCAAGTATTTAATAGATAATTTTTTTTCATGATTCAAATGTTGCTAATTTTACTCAAAGGACAATCAAGTACTATAAAAAAGTAAACTCAAACAATATATCAATTGCACAAAATTATAGATGTTAAATTAGATATGTAGAACTATCAAGATGGATGTTCAAAACTTCAAGTTCTAGACTTCTACTAAAATTATTGGCACTCAATATATATTTTTTTAATATTTTTTAAAAATTAGTGATCACGTTTACACCACTTTGTAATTTATACTTGGGATAGGGAGACAAATTCAAAAATTTCGACGCTGGCAAATTCAAAATTTTAAGAGGGACAAAACTATAAATTACTAAAAATCGAGGACAGCTCGTAATATTACATGAAAATTTAGGGACGGTCGCACCAACTCTCCCCCTTTAAATCCCCTCTGCTTGTGTTGTATCGTCAAGAATACTTCACGATGTTCTAAGTAATTTCTCAAACAATATTTAATTTCTATAACTTGCAAATTGAATTACAAAAACAAGATATGATATGATTTAATCACTAACCTAACCAAACGAACATTGACGTACGAAACCAAACTTAGAAAAAAGAAGTCAACAAAATCAACACAATCAACAAATCTATGAAACACAAGGACGAATCAACGATACTAGGAGATACATGAGATTGAATATTTACAAGATCTCAATAAACTCAGACTAACAACTTTTGCTTGTTCATATTCAATCATGGATGGTTCTACAATTTTAATTAATTAACTCTCTTCCTTTATTTTTTTTGTTGAAATAGTTGAATAATATACTAATACACATTTTCATATCTACTGGTTAAAACACAGTACCATCACAACATAATATCAATCCAACATGAAGTATTACAAACAAGAATTTTACTAAACAAGCGTTTAATAGATTAAATACACATTAAACACTAACATATCTAATAATATTTTACTTTTCTGCAATAGTCGTGAACTATATATATTTTTATTCAAGGGAGAAAAGATATTAAAGAAGAGGTTTGAACCAAATTGATATCCTCAACTTTGTCGACGAAAGTGAAACAATCCCATTAATGTCAATGTTTAATTACATGTATACATGATTTAATTAATGCTTAAATGGTTTTAACTTGACTTAGGAAGCCAATAATTAACATTAAAATAATCACTAAATCACAATGTCGTCATTAAGGCAAGACTACACGCCCACGTACCTTATTAGTTAGGTGCCTGCGCCTGACATTACGACTAATAATTGATTAATTAGTGAAGTGATTAAATAATAATATGCAGAGTTATATATTCGGATTCTAAAAAGATCTTCCTTATGCAGATTCCGTGTCATTTTTTTGGTGATGGCGACCACCTTTTTGACTTTACAAAGTTGGAATAATTCGAATAGAATAAGATAAATTATATAAAAAAAATAGATTTTGATTGAGGATTATTATAAGATCATAAAAGAGTGATATTTTTTCTCCAAAAGCACTACTAAAAGATGTACTACTAAAAATTCTCTATTCCATTTGTCGTATGTTATACAGATCTATCAATGAAATGGTGACATAATATACTTCACATAATTATATACTTGAATACAATTTTTATCCTAAGGTTAACAAATCCAACTAAAATAAGTATATAATTATATAAAAAAACACGCCTTATAATTTTATAAGTGGTGGGATAAATGTCCTTACTATAAATAATGGGGGTTAAAGATGACTTGACATAATTAATTGGGAGTAATTCAGACATAAAATAGTTGAAAGAAGTTATAATTGATTTTAATAATTGGAGGGGCGCTACACATAACGATAACTTAATACGTCTACATAATTTTTTCATTTTCATATGCTTTATTCTTCGCATTTTTCTAAAGAAAATTCTTAAACATAAAAAATCCTATTTGCTTTCTTTAGTCGTTATATTTCTATTCAAGTGGATAATTAATCTAGTGTTAATATACAATGTTAGCCAAAAACATTATTACAAATATATATATATACACAAATCTAGTCATTATAGTATGATTTTTTGGCAGAATTTACAGTTGATGTTAGATTCTGTTAAATGGTGTCAGAGGGCTGATGAGACGAAACGAAGGCCGATGGAGGCCCGAAGGAAAACAATTTCCTTAAAAAAACTGTATTTTTTATTCAAGGGCCGAAACTCCTCAGTCCAGCCATAGGTGTTGAGATTTGAGGGATTGAAATGTTTGAAGTCGTTGTTGCAGTTGGAGTGGGATGAAGTCAGTTGATGAAGCAGTTATGAGCAGTTATAACTAACTAGGAAGTTACAGAATAATCGCGGCCGTTGGATCAAAAGATCGAGCTGGAAGATCGGATGGTTCAGACGGTGGCTTACTAGATAGGTTACTAATAAACGCGTGTTTCTCATGTATGCGATTTCAAGTTGTTAGAGGTAGTTAGATGGTGTGTTTAGAACGAAGAGAGAGAAATGTTCAGTAGCTATATATACTGAACTAGTATCTCTGCAGATGTAATTTTCACTTCTTTGGATAATAAGATTTCATCTTTTGCTCTCTAGAATCTTCCTCCGATATCTAGGGTTCTTAGCTTTCACTTCTAAACATCTCAATTTCCAGATTACAATATGGTATCAGAGCCACATGGTGCGATCATTTCACACAAACTGGCGTATTTTGGTTGATGAAGAACTTGGAGAAAGTAGTACGCAAGGAGAGTCGAGAAATCGGCGAAGAAGAAGGTTAAATCGAGGCGAACAAGGTACGCGAACTGAAGGCGTTTTTGAATCAGGTGATACTCCTTCAAACCTAGATACGTTGAGATCTGATATAGTGATGGAGAGAAATGAGCAGAATGCTAGGATTAATGATGTTTACTACTTGAGTCCGCATGATCATCCAGGACTTATAATCGTTAATGCTATGTTTAATGGAAGTAACTACTACGCGTGGAGTCGCGCTATAAAACGTGCACTTGCAGGGAGAAATAAACTAGGTTTCATTGAAGGCAATATACCTAAAGCCCTTGAAAATCATGCTAGCTATAATTCATGGATTCAAGTTGATTTCATGGTTACCTCTTGGATAATGAACTGTATAGCATCTGAATTCTCTGAATCGTTTCTGTTGACTGAAACATCTCACCAGTTATGGAATGAGTTGAAGGTGAGATTTGACCAAAGTAATGGTGCAAAATTTTTTAAACTGAAAAAAGATCCGTCTGCATTCACTCAAGGCAGTTAGTCTGTTATGAAGTACTATAATAATCTGAACATAATGTGGGATGAGTTCAGGCTATTGCAGCATAATACGGTATGTACATATGTTGCTGCTGTTACTTGCAATTGTGGAGCAATAGACAATCTTAGGAACAACAATGAGACTGACAAGCTGATGCAGTTCCTATTAGGCCTGAATGATGCTTATGATACAGTAAGAAGTCAAATCTTGCTGATTGAACCACTTCCTACGGTTAGTAGAGCATATGCCATGCTATTACAAGATGAGGAGCAGAGAAAAATAACATCTAAAATTGCTTATCCTCAGGAGCAAGTAGCTATGAATGTAGGTTGTGAGAATAAGGAACCAGATCATACAAGTGTGACTGTGATGAATGTTGGTTATAAAGGGGCTGGATATTCATTCAAGGATAAAGAGAATGGTTTTAAGCCTAGATTAACAAAGCAAGAAAGAAGAAGGTTGAGGTGTACTTACTGCGAGAAATTAGGACACGAGAGAGGCGAATGCTTCAAGCTAAATGGAATACCAGACTGGTTTCAGAAATTGAAGGATCAAAAACAAAAAGGGCAAGTTAATTGTGCTATGCAGCATGAGAATGGATCTGGTGAAACTGTCTCTAACCAGAACAGGACTCAGAATGTTGGAGACTTGATATCAAATGTAGAAAGAGCCTTGAATCAGCTTAATGGGTTAGGAAATACTAGTAGTGTTAACAATGTGGACACCTATACTCCATTAGATGTTATGGAGAAGCATTATTCCTTCAGTTTAATTGATGCAGTGAAAAGGGAAAGAGTTTGGATTATGGACTCTGGTGCAAGCAGTCACATCTGCTGCAACAGAGAGCTTATGCTTGATGTTCAAAGACTGACAAGTCCTCAAGGGGTGTTTCTTCCTAATGGATCGATGCAGACCATATATGAAACTGGCAGGGTGCAACTAACTGAAGAGTTAATTCTGCAGAATGTACTGTTTGTTCCAGAACTCACTCACAATTTGATTTCTACCCATCAGTTGAGCAACGACCTTCAACTGAAGTGTATTTCTTCCCCACTTACTGTCTTGTTCAGAGATTAGGCAATGATCATATCATAATCATTGGACAGGCACAAGGAAGATTGTATATTATTGATCCAGAACAAACTATGGAGCGGATCAATCAGATTTCAAAACCTCAACCTGAATCCTTGGTGGATTGGCAGGTCCTTCTTGGACATGCCTCTTATACAACCCTTCAACATATACCTGAGTTGAAGGTTCTATGTGAAAAGGAAAGTCAGAATACACTCAGCTCATGTGAGATATGTCATAAGGCTAAGCAATGCATAAATCCATTTCCTACCTTGGAGTATAAGAATACTGAACTGTTTGATCTTATTCATGTTGATGTATGGGGACCCTACAGTGTTGAGAATGTAGCTGGTTTGTCCTATATACTCACTATTATGGAGGACAACAGTAGAAGCACTTGGACCTATCTGCTGCATTCTAAAAGGCAGGTGCACAGAGTCCTTGAAGTCTATTTGAAAATGGTGGAGAATCAGTACAATAAGAAGGTTAAGAAGGTTAAGACTGATAATGGATCTGAGTTTGTGAATTTACAAACTCAAGAGCTTTTCCATGGCCTTGGGATAGTTCATATTCGTTCTTGTGCCTATACCCCGCAGCAAAATGGGTCAGTTGAGCGCAAAATGGGTCAGTTGAGCGGAGGCATAGATCTTTGTTGGAGATAGCCAGAGCTTTGATGTTTCAAAGCAATGTGCCAGAATCCTTATGGTCATTCTCCATCTTGAATGCAATATGGATTCTTAATAGATTACCAAGTAGGGTACTTGGTTGGGTTTCTCCATTTTCTGTCTTAACAAAATCTATTGGAGATCTAACTATGCTGAAGCCTTTTGGATGTTTGGTTTATGCAGCTAATATCAATCCTCACAAAAGAAAGTTTGATGCCAGAGGAATGAAATGCATTATGTTGGGAGTTCCTGCTGAGCATAAAGGTTACACCCTCTTTGATTTGGAAAACAAAGAGGTTATTATTTCTAGAGATGTTAAAGTTTTCCCTCACATATTTCCATTCGTTGCTTCAGATCCTCCTTCAATGGTGATTGAGGAACCTAATTCTGCACCTACTGAGATCATTCCATCACTTGACTCAACTCTATTGGAAGATATGTCTACTGATGGAGATTCTACACCTACTCCTCCACCAGTGGAAGAATCCTCCATTATACCAAATGCAGAGGATAATATTGAGGAGATCAGAAGATCTAAACGAGTTGTAAGACCACCGGGTTGGCTTAATGATTTTGTCAGTCAGATACATGTTTCTCTTCCTAAGCAGTCTGTTACAAGCTTGACTCCTCCTACATTTCCTTTTGTCTAGTCTTCTGTTTTTAGTCAGGACTACACTGCATTTCTTACTAAAGTAACTAACTTACAGGAGCCTTCCACTTACAAGGAGGCCAGTAAGTATGTGGAGTGGGAATTAGCTATGCAGGCTGAGCTAGATGCTCTAGAGTAGAATGCTACGTGGGAGTTGGTTGAGCTTCCACCAGGTAAACGTGCAATAGGCTCAAAATGGGTTTATAAAGTGAAATTGAAAGCTAATGGTTTTGTGGAACGTTTTAAAGCTATATTGGTAGCAAATGGATACAAACAAGAGTATGGGATAGATTATGATGAAGTTTTTTCACCTGTGGCAAAACATGTTTCTATCAGAATTTTACTTGCTTTAGCAGCATCTAGTCACTGGCACTTACATCAAGTAGACATCAATAACGCGTTTCTTCATGGAGTTCTTACAGATGAAATATACATGATGCCACCTGAGGGTTACACTAAGGCACCTGCGGGAAAGGTTTGCAAGCTCATCAAGAGTCTGTATGGGCTTAAACAGGCATCTAGAGAGTGGAATGCTGAATTATGCAAAGCTCTTGTCTCTTATGGCTTTGCCCAATGTCCTCATGACCACTGCTTATTTACTCTAGGCACTGGTAATTCTTTCATGGCTCTACTAGTATATGTTGATGATATATTGATTACTGGCCCAGATTTAGATTCAATCTCTGCTCTGAAATTTTTTCTACATAAACGATTTTCTATTAAAGATTTGGGTTTGGCTCGGTATTTTTTGGGGATGGAATTAGCTAGAGGAAGACAGGGTTTATACTTAAATCAAAGGAAGTATGCACTGGATATTATAGATAGTGCAGGACTTCTTGGTTGCAATCCAGCTTCCACACCTTTTCCTCAAGGAGTAGATCTATTTGTCACTTCTTCTCCTCTACTTGATGAGCCAGACAAATATAGAAGGCTTGTGGGATAGCTTCTTTATTTGACTTTGACAAGGCCTGATCTTACCTATGTAACTCAACAACTCAGTCAATTTGTGTCTTCTCCACGGGAAAATCATTGGTGTGCTGCCTTGCATGTTCTTAGATACTTAAAAGGGTGTCCTTCTATGGGACTGTTTTTCTCTACTAATAGTCCTTCTCATCTTGTCCAAGCTTATGCTGATGCTGATTAGGGATCATGTCCAACAACTAGGAGATCACTTACTGGTTTTTGTGTTTTCTTAGGATCATCTCTGATATCTTGGCGAGATGCAAGAAGCATGAAATTGTTTCTGCCTCCACTGTTGAGGCTGAATACAGAGCTCTTAGCTCCACTGTCCGTGAACTTCTATGGATTACTTATCTCCTTCAAGAATTACATGTAAAGGTTTCTACTCCAATTTCTTTACATTGTGATAATGCTACTGCTATTCGTATAACCCGTAATCAGGTGTTTCATGAACGAACTAAGCACTTGGAACTTGACTGCCACATCGTTTGAGACCATTACAAAGAAGGGATTATTCTTCCAACTTCCATTCACACCAGTCAGCAACTCGCTGATGTATTCACCAAGGTGTTGGCTGGTCCAAGATTCCGCTTTCTATTGTCCAAGATAGGGCTTGTAGATCTTCATCGCCTCCATCTTGAGGGGGGTGTTGAGATTTGAGGGATTGAAATGTTTGAAGTCGTTGCTGCAGTTGGAGTGGGATGAAGTCAGTTGATGAAGCAGTTAGGAGCAGTTATAACTAACTAGGAAGTTACAGAATAATCGCGACCGTTGGATCAAAAGATCGAGCTAGAAGATCAGATGGTTCAGACGGTGGCTTAGTAGATAGGTTACTAATAAACGCGTGTTTCTCATGTATGCGATTTCAAGTTGTTAGAGGTAGTTAGATGGTGTGTTTAGAACGAAGAGAGAGAAAGGTTCAGTAGCTATATATACTGAACTAGTATCTCTGCAGATGTAATTTTCACTTCTTTGGATAATAAGATTTCATCTTTTGCTCTCTAGAATCTTCCTCCGATATCTAGGGTTCTTAGCTTTCACTTCTAAACATCTCAATTTCCAGATTACAATAATAGGCCCAGCCTTCGGCACCTTCCATAGGCCCTCCATCGGTCCTGAAACGGTGACATGTGAATATCATATTTGACTAGTAATTTCACCAGAAAAAGCTGAATGGAAATTGCAGCTTCCATCAGCTCTTCTGCACTTTTGCAGTTAAAATAGAGGGCCGATGGAGAGCCTAGGGTATATTCCGCCCCCATCGGCCCTGGTAATTGCTTGTGCAGATTCAAGTGGTTCGGCCGATGGACTTGATCGGCCTTAGTTTTTTTCTTTCGGCCGATGGAGGGTTGATGGACAGCCTCCTTCGGCCCCTCCATCGGCCCTCGGTGTTTCAAACGAAAAAAAGTAGTATTGACACAAATTCCTACAACACAAATCACTCAATAATTGTGGAGATGTGAATGAGGATAAAATGACTACTTTTGAGTTTATGTTTAGTGTTAGGCTATTGTTGATTTTAATTTAGTGTAATAGGCTATTTTTAGAAATGTCTCATTAATCTAATACAAACTATATTGTGTATAAAATATAATACCCGTCTCATTAGTATTATTTTGTTAATTTTTAATACGTATATTAAAATATATATATTTATATATAAAATAAATAATATAATAAATTATATTAGAGTATTATTTTAAATATATAATAATAATAAAATGATTAAAAAAACACAACACAATATAGTAAGAAAACGATGTTTGTAAGTAATCGTTGTCGGGGGAAGAAAAATCTGGAGGTGTACTTGTAATTAATTTATTTATGGAGCTGTTCTGTTCTCACTATTTATCAGAAAATATCCGCAGTTAATCATTTCTTTCATCCAAAACTACACGGGTCTGGGTTCGAAAGCAGAGTATTTCGGACCGTAGAGCGAGAATCTCTCTTTCACTGCGGCGGACATGCACGTAGCCATCATAAATGCACTCCACAAATCTTGCCGTCTTCCGACAAAAGACTTCTCCTAGTTATAGTACGAGGTTCGTTGACACAGACCTCTATTTCTATTTGTCTTGTTTGATGCTACTACTCAGATAATTTCTTTCACTGAAAGCGCTGCGTTTTATGCTGCACTGCGTTTCGTTTTAATGTTTTTCTTGTGGGGATTTATTTTCTTTTTGTCCCCTTTTTAGGAAAAGAAAAGGTATAATTGTTTTTGCATTCTTGGATTGCAATAACTATTTTCTGGGAGAAATTGGTGGCTTAAACCTCGAAGAAGATTAGGAAAAATAGTTGCAGAATGACGGTATTTGAGGTGGGGTTGTTTCATAATAATGAATTTCGTCGAACACGTAATCGACAGTGGAGAAATTCATTTTCCCTTTCTTTTTGGGGGTCAAATTTTGTTTTTGGTTCTTCTTCATTTATTTTTCGCTGTATCTTTTCTTGAGTGAGTACAATGATATAAAATTATACTTGTGATTCGAACCAAGCTCCAGCGTGCAGTTGATTTGGTGATTTTATTCATAGTTTCATCAGTGAAATTTTCGAATCTTGCAGGAAACTCTGTTGATTGACACTTCTGTCCTTTTCGCAGTATGTTTAGCTCTGCAACTTCACCACTAAATCTTGTTCCCTCCGATGTAAGTGTCAATGACTTTTTTCCTTTCTTTTTATAATCATTTAGAGTATATGATCAGATCATCTGTGCATGTGTTTGTGAGGTTGAAAAATACAATATTTCAGTTTATCTTTGATGAAGGTGTGAAGCTGTTTGATGCATATTAGATTGATTAGGAAACTAGGGTTAGAAATTGGGGGAAGTTAGATTATTTAATTGTGAATATGATAGTTGTCCATTCTTTGAGAAAATGGGATAGTCTAAGGTGACTAAGTTTAACTTCAATTCTTCTATTGCTTTCGCAATTGCCTCGAGATTTTTCATTTAGTATTTGTTGGGTACTTATCAGATCGAAAGTATGGATGCATCGGATTCAGATAATGCTTCAAGCAGTTTTGTTGAGCTGATGAACTATGAAGAACATGATGACTGGTCCATCATCCCTAGCAGCTACAACTTAGACGATCAAATTTTTCCCTCTTTTTCCATGTCCTCTCCCCCCACAAATTTGTCACCCTTAAATGGATCACACTCTATGAAAGATTGTATATCAAGAAGCAACGAGGTAAACTATGATAATGTGTCATTTGATGGAGGCACGATGTTGCAAGAGATGGACATAGAGTTCCCTTTCCCAATTGATTCCGTTGATGGTATCGTTGATTTGACAGGGAAGAAATATAAGTGCCCAAAAACACATAATGCAATGACTAGCATGGTGAAAAGTGTGATTCCAAGGCCTTCAAAGCCATCTCTGGATGAGAAGATGTTGAAAGCATTGCATCTTTATACAGAGTGGTTTGGAGGGGGTACTTTGACCCAAGTATGGATACCGAAAAGGACTGGTGACGGGTATGTCTTGAGCACTAGCGGACATCCATTTTTACACGATGACACTCTTTCCGGGTATCGTGCAGTTTCTAGATCATTTACCTTTTCTGCTGAACCTGGAAAGGGCACTCTTCTTGGCCTTCCTGGCCGTGTCTTTACCTCAAAGTTGCCCGAGTGGACACCGAACGTGATGTACTACAAAGAAGTTGAGTATTTGAGGGTACAACATGCCATTGATCATGGTGTTCGTGGATGTATTGCTTTACCTGTGTTCGAGGATATATATGAAAGATCATGTTGTGCTGTTCTAGAACTGGTAACTACTGAGGAGAAACCTAATTTTGATATGGAGATGGAAAATATTTATCATGCTTTACAGGTTTGTCCATGAATTTCTACCTTAGATCATCATTTTATTTAATTCAATTTGAATTGCCAATGAAAAATCATATGATCTTAGCAACATAATGTCTATAATCTTAACTAAAATTTGATGAAAATTGCAAGATAGTATGTGATAGTGGCTCTCATTTTTTCAATTACAGAAGAGATTCAATATTGTCTACTCTTCTGACTGTCAAACTGTATTCATATTACTATATATTTCATAACTTCTTAAGCTATAGCTGTTACTATTTCAGGCTGTGGATTTGAGTAGCAGCCGACCTAATTCGCTTTCTCCCAAGGTATTAATCAAAGTTCTATTTCATCATTATCTTGATTCATTCATTATTTTGGTGAGCGAAACTCTATCATGACTTTGCAGAGTCACTCAAGTAATCAAAATGCAGCTCTAGCTGAGATCAAGGATATTTTACGTGTCACTTGCCGAGCTCATGAATTGCCGCTTGCCTTAGCTTGGATTCCTTGTAGGTACACAAAGAATGCTGGTCATGATGAGACCAGAAGTATCATGCCAAATGAAGTACCTATACTCTGCCTTGAGGAAACTACTTGCTATTTCAATGATACTAACATGGAGGGATTTGTACATGCATGTGCAGATCATTTCCTTGAAGTAGGAAAAGGTCTAGTTGGAAAAGCACTTCAATCTAACGATCCCTTCTTCTATCCCGACGTGAAGGAATTTCATGTAAGTGAATATCCACTAGTTCATCATGCTCGAAGACTTGGCCTTAGTGCTGCTGTTGCTATCAGGCTAACAAGTGCTCACACCGGTGAGGATGACTATATACTGGAGTTCTTTCTCCCGGTTAATCTGAAAGGGGCTGCAGAACAGCTTAACTTGGCTAATAACCTCTTAGAGACCATGGATACGATCTGCAGGAGTTTGAAGAAAGTTTCGGAGACAGAATTGCCTGTGGAAAAGAAGTCTAATATCCGGTTACCAAATTGTAAAGTAAACGACGTATCAACAGTTGAACAGCCTTTTATAAATGATAAGTTAAACTCCGCTGAGAGGGCACCAAAGAATTTACACGGGACTACAGAAATGACAGATAATGATCCTCCTAAACAGGTACTTTCGAGAGCCATCTAACTGGTCTGAGTTTTTGATCCGCTTCGTTCCATAATCGCTTTAAGATTTTAATTGATTACTGCAATTCATCTAGACTAGACAGATGGACAAAGGAAACACAAGCGAGAAACACATTAGCTTGAACGCCCTTCAGCAATACTTCTCCGGAAGCCTCAAGGATGCTGCAAATAGCCTTGGTGGTGAGTCTCATCCATTAGATTGTCTTATATTGCTTTTATGAATAACTGAAATTTTGCTTTCTCTATGAACTTGTTCAACTTCCCCTCTCTGATAGAGGAGTTCAAATAAGCACTTTTCAAGTTGGTGAAAGTTTTGATTGAATTGTGTTTTTAGTTTATGTCAGCCACGCTTTCTTGTAGAAACTACCTAGGTGTGAATTTTGCATGTTCAACAACTTGGTTGTGAAATCCCACACCGGTCGTAAGTTGCAACTTGTAAGGATAAAATTTGAATAATCTGAACAATAGGTCTAGCATGATGTATTTCTATGAGTTGACTATTTGCTGAGCAGATATGGATAAAGAAGTATTTGCTGGCTCAGTCTTCATACAAAAATATATTGATATAGATTATTCATATACAAGTTTGCAAAGGATGATTCTGTCTATGGAAAATCTTGAGGACACCTTTCATATTCTTCCTATATTTGTAGTGTGTCCAACTACTCTCAAAAGGATATGCCGGCATCACGGAATCTCTCGGTGGCCTTTCCGCAAGATAAAAAAAGTAGACCGTTCTTTGAAGAGAATACAAACTATGCTCGAATCTGTTCCGGGGATCAAAGGGGGCTTCGAGTTTGATCCTACAAAAGGGGGCCTCGCAGCTGCTTTCTCTATGACCGAAGATTTAGCAACTTGTGAGGTGATCGATGTGAAAATGGAAGAACATAGTTTCGGTCGTTCTTTAAAAAGCGTAGAAAGTTGTGATGAATCAAGATTGGCTGCATTAGACACATCTCCATCATGGCCAGCTAGTCTGAGTACCATGCCTTGGATGACGCCATCAACGCCTCCAAACAATTCTTTACTTTCCAAAGTTGGGATCAGTGGTTGGGATCAATCTTATGGTAAGAGTTCGATGATTGGGAGCGATGGAGTTAGTGGATGCAGCAAAGAAGCATCGTCAGTCATGACAGACTCCGGATCCGGGATAACCATGACTAGATCAAGCTCGGGTAGTTTAGATGAAAAACCTCCCGCAATGGAAGAAGCAAGGAGCAAATACGATGGGGCTACAATCACGGTAAAAGCCACCTTCGGAGAAAATACAGTTCGGTTTAAATTTGGACCAACTGCAGGGTGTTCTGAACTGTATGCACAAGTGGCAATGAGGTTCAGACTTCAGACAGAGGAGTTTCAGCTCAAGTATCTTGATGATGATGAGGAATGGGTGTTGTTGGTAACGGATTCGGACTTGTTCGAGTGTCTTGAGGTGCTGGAGCTTCTTCACACTCGTACGGTGAAGTTTCTAGTAGATCTCCGTATGAGGAGGTCGGGTACGAAAAGCTCTTCGTATTCGTATAGTGAACTTTCTAGTAGCTGCCTCAAAGATGGACCTTCTGGCTTAGCAAGTTGTCATGATTTGTGTGGTTTTGTTGACTATGAGGAGAGAAGTCTATTTTGAAGCTTCTTTTGTTACTTAGTGTGCATAGTTTGTTGGTGTAGTGTCTTGTCATAGGAAAGAACATAAGAGAAGCAATAGTGTGTAGTGCAAGAATAATATAGCAGCTGTTGCTGTACGTATTCTTACATAAAATACGGCTGTGAAATTTTGTAAGAAACTATGTACAGAAATTTGTCATAATATAGTTATTTTGCCAGTTTTCCTTGTGAATTTCTGCTCATTGTAAGCAGCATTGGATAAACGCATGAAAGTTATTTCCCCTGTTCTTTTATGCGGTAACTTTTAAAAATTGTAATAAGTAAAGAACGAAATAATTACTTCTATAATAACATTTACAATCAAAGTAAACCTCCACCTGTTCCCATGGGATGACATAGAAGTGAAGGTAGGTGGCCCGAGACCGATAAGTCACGAGTTCAATTTCCACTGGAAATGTTATGTGTAAGTCTGTCACACTGTCACCTTAAAGGCGTCAAAGTAGCGGCTGCGGATTCCTCGTCATTAAAAAAAAAAAAAAAAAAAAAAGGTAAACCTCCACCAGTTTTTTCACTTATCAGATTGATTAAGTCTGATTGTGACCAAACTGTGACTTGTGCACGTTTAAAACCATATGTTTATATTTTAATCAATAACGTACAAAAACCGAAACCTCGTATAGAAAATGATTGAAATCAGACTTACCCACCCCAAAAAGTGTAAGAAATAAGTATCCTTTTTGATTAATTTAGCAATATTATGAATGTTTTTCAAAGTGGCTATTTAAGAAGTATGCTTTCTTTAATTCTCATTGTTAAAATCTAGCCAATTTCTTTGTAATTTCCCCTTTGAAATGGATTTACGACACTGAAAAAATGATGGCACTGAAAAGGAAGGAATGACAGACAGGAAAAGAAACAAAGCTATTACTATACATGAAACAAGTTCAAGATATACATGTAAGCAGCTCCCAAGACAAATACAGAGCTCTCTTCACATAGATGTGCTCACAGGTTAGCTAATGTGCTCAAAACAATAGTGTACCCAGTACAAAAATTGAAAGAATGGAAGCAAAGCGAGCAGCCCCAAATCCACGCCAGCCTAGATTCAGACAACAGATTTACGGTAAATGTTCGAAAAGAGAATCAAATGAAGCTATACATGACTGACTATTCATAGGAGGAATACTTACTCGGATTGCCCAAATTCTCTGATCTAGGTAGTGCAGGCAATGACATCTCTGAATGTAAAGTCAGAACTTGTTAGGGAACGTTCGTTAAAACTAGTTAGCATGTAATGAAAGGGTTGATACAATGGCTGGTCAAATAAGTTACCGGGAGCACAGAGAGAAACTGATGTGAGAGACGCTGATGATGGCCATGGTGCTGCAATGTTGTCACGCAAATCACAAGTGAAGCTGAAGCCGGATGAATTGTAATATACCATGTCTGCAGGAAGGCTCCCGAGCAAACACCCTGCAACCGGATTAAAGCAATTATCTCTCTATTACATGATGAGGCAGTATTAACAAGTGGCAATTTCTGTAATTATGAAAAATCAATTAACTTTCTGAGTACCTTCTTGTCCATTTGCTGCTCCAGCGGAAAAAAAAAAAAAACGAAAAAGATGGAAACTGATTAGAATCACCAAAAACAGCAGTTTAAGAGACTACATAGTGGAAATGGTTTTAGGCTCACACCTTGGAGACTAAAATCTTTCAAGTCCACTTCACAAAGCTCGTAAACATTTGTCATTACACCAGCCTTCTTCAGCATGGCCCCAAAAATGGTTGCACATATAATTGCTTGCTTATTGGTTATCAACATTTGCTTCTGTAATCCCGCTATGTATGTATTCAGAGAGCTGCAACATGATGGACTCGGTGCAGCAACATTGCGGCATGCAGCAATTACCTCTTCTGGTTGTTTCAAATCTAAAGGACAAGCTGCATATCCAAAGGAAATGAATAATAACCCAACATCAACAACAAGCATCATAACCAACATCTTAGTATAATACACGCAGACTCAGTTACTGGAGATATTACATAAACTTCAGAAGTGCTCATAAAGATGGCTCCTTTTGCATAAGCATGAGAGGTGGCAGAGCAATATAATAACTAGATGTTCAAATTCTTGCTGTAATAATCAACCCTAAAAAATCATATCCTTAACTATGCAAATATGATACTCTTATGCATCGTGGGACATTGATTTACATGTAACTAACTTAATCATAGATTATAATGACTTTAATTTGCATTCGCCTCATTTTCCAAGAAATGATTTGATACACAAGAAATCATGAACCTAATTAACTACGATTCAAAATTTTACCAAAATCTGGATACATTACTAAAGCTAGGTAAGCAAGCTTCACAAAAGTCAGCTTTACTAAGGATAAAGTGAGGTTACCTATCAAAAACATGTTGAGGCAGGCAATTGGAGTTATACCACAATAAGTCATAAGGTAGCCATTGGAAACAAATGAGAATATATAAAATAGCACTTAGAGAAAAGTATAGGAACAGCAGAAACAGAAAACATCATGAATTCCTAATTCTAAATTATGGTTCAGGGGATATAACTCTAAGACATCAACGACCCCAGAACACTTAAAAGACTTGATCAAGTTCATAAGTAAATAAGAAGTTAGATTATCTGTACAATCACCAGGTATGGTTATGTAAAGATTCTTCCAGCACAACAATATATATCAGCAGACGCACACCTTTGTTAACCTTGCAGGCAGACAATATTCTGAATGCTTTGTTTGCATCTTCATGAGGAAGTTTCCTTGAAATCCATGAATAGACCACTCCTTTGCAATCAGTAATCACGTCAACATGATCAGAAAGTCCAATTGCATCTTTATTATCATTCATGTATGATTGAACTCCTGACAGTTTGAGAGCAGCCTCCATAATAACTGGCTGACAAATTGATCGACAGCATTCTTTGAGAGGATCAATCGTGCTGCAAGCTTCTAATAATTTGCTTGTATTCACTGTTTTCTCGAAAGTGTTTACGTCCTTCACAGGACAGGATCCACCAGTCAGATTCGTAGCTTTTGCTGAGCATATGGTTGGTATCGAATTGTTTGCTCCTCTACTGGCTAATATACTGACAATATCTTTAAAACAATCATCTGCAACTGCAGTCTGTAAGACTAGATTATCAGAACTGATACTATGGAATCCCTGGAATATGCGGAGCAAGCTACTGAACTGTGGGCAGCATATAACATTTCCTACTACTCCTGCTAATGGCTGGATACAGTCCGATGCTGTTATCTCCATGACACTTGAAATGGCAGAAAAATTCACAGGGCATCGTCCAGTTAATACCGGCTCGTAGGTACTTGGATAGGTGGGATACATCGGCAGAAAAGAACCAACCGGAAATGAATAATGTGGAATAACAGCAGGTGATATTTCAATGGGTTTAAAAATTCCACTTTTAGGTGGGCTAGCTAGCAAAGACGCTGAAGAGATGTGGGTGAGCTCAGTTGGCTTCTTTAGAGCCAACACATTATCAACACTACACAGCCAGATGGCAAATTGTAGTAACCAATAACACCACGATCCTGCAACTCAATGAAACATGCATTAACAATCACAACATTGCTAGTAGTAATAATTTAATAATCCAAAATATTCAGTTCTATATAGCATAGAACAAAGTGCCAGACGAACAAGGAAATAGGATATAGACAGGTAATAGCCAAAGAAGTACATCAATGATTGCAAAACCTATTCTACTACTTGCATGGCCAGCTACATAGTTTTCAACAACAAATACTTCAATTATCAAGTCTGACACTTAAAATATAGCAATTTCTAAAAAAAAACTCGCAGATACAGATAAAGAAGAGTGAACAATATTCTTATACAGTTATACCAGTCACAAAAGCAGTGCAAACTTGGCATTAAGACCAAAATCTTGAAGATAAAGACAATATATCTTACCCTTGCACCGCATGGCAGTTTTAACACAATCCATAACACACCCTAACCGTCTGGCAACATGGAGAATTTTGATATAACCCCAGGATAGTTAGCAGTTATAAATTAGAGGTAGCAAACCTACTACCTGTATCTGCAAAACAAGTTTGAAATCAAGGATTAAGTTCAAATGGGAATAGAAATGGACACAATAGCACACCTTAGTAAACAAAATACAAGATGCACTAAATCACAAGATAAGCCAATATATCCCAAAATTCATTTTGCAATTGCTACTCTGCTTCCGTTTATCTATCTTCCCTACTCTTAAATATAACACAATTCTCTATTTTCACCCCTCCATAAAGTTTAACTCAATTACTGAAATTCCACAACAACTCACACATAAATAGAAGTCGAAGAAAACATATCTAGCCTGTCCAGCACCAAGATTCGTCCTTTGTTCTTAATTTATCTAAATAAACATTGAAAGCCTCTTCCTTAAATTTTACATTCAAATCATATGAAATCCCAGAATATTTCAAGAAACCAAGCTAAAGCGAAACCAAGATAATACATCAGACCCAAATCCAAATAGGGAAATTAGAACCAGAAACTTCAAAATCGGCACATGAGGGGGAAAAGAAAGAAAAGAAGGAAGGAAGATAGAAAGAACATAACTTCACGCTATTTCTCGCATCACTCATTAACTTAAAAAATCCTTCCAAAACAAAATCAGGAAAATCTACAACCCCACATCACAACAACTGACACTCATCCCCACCTAAAATATATATATATATATATATATATATATATATCGAAACAAAAAATGATAACTACAATGCACACAACACAGATCCAACACAAAAAATTCTCAACAGCAAACACCTCAACCAGCTGCTACCAAATCAACAGAAAAAAACACAGAAACGGCTAAAACTGAGTGTTTCCGTGAGCCCAAGCTAAAACAAAATGTTTACCTGGATAGTCGGAATCGAACTTTCGCAAGATCACTCATCATAGACGAAGCAAATTCAATGCTTCAAAACCAACCACCACAAATCCATGTAAAAATCAGCTACACGAGCCGCTCCTACTGACAGGAAAAGGGGGAGAAAAGGCAGAAACCCTAGCGCAATTTGGGAAAGTTGAGCTGAATGATTGTGGGGATAAAGTGTGAAACTACAGCTGAAGCTTTTCCTCTTTAGCTATGGCCTTTCTCTACTCTTTTCTGTCTTCTTTTGAAGTTATGTAGTATTTATATTCTTTTTGTTTGTTTTTTATTTTCTTGCTCTTCGAAGAAACAAGGACTGTTCTGAAAGTGATGGGGGCCCACCTAACCACTACCTTGCGCCACACATGGCCTATCTGTGGCCTACTCAAGTGGCCCACTCTCCTTTATACAATTGCTTAGGCCCATTATATATTGGGTTATTAATCACAAGATTTAAATTACAGATGAAATAGACTATGATATTATTATGCGTCGTTCTCAGAATTATGTACACATATAATTATAGGTAAAGTTAAAAATTGATGAAGTAATAATCTTGAGACCGAAAAAAAATATTTATTTAACGAGGTTATTATTTTATTGAATATTATTTTAGTACATTGATCTATATTGGGACTGAAAGAGATTATTATCTAAACGAGATTATTACTCAATCAAATAATAGTATATCGAGGTTTAACTATATATGTATGTAGGGTGTTGTGAATTTGGTACGAATCCATATTTAACGTAGGAATTAAAAACTATTCATAATCCTTATATGCGTTATGCATGATTTTTATAATTTTTTATGTAAAAATACTTATAATTTTACACTTTTACACTTCTACATAAACATATAAAGATTATGTAATAATGTAAAATTACATGTATTTTGTGTAAAAAATATAAATAGATTCCTATATGATCCACTTCATATGTATATATTTGACTATGGTGTCACATAGGAACCAAAGAATTAGGAATGTTATGCTACTCTTATACATACTTTCTTCTTACCCAGTGTCTTATACATAAGAATATGTATAGTTCTATTTTCATATTCAAACTATTCAGTAAATAAGATGAAGGGTGTAGATTGATTCGTAATTGTAAGGTTCTCATTATCTATTTCTTATTATATTAGTTTTTTATACAAGACTAAGACTGTGCATTTCTATAGCAATTGTGATAGTAAGCATACGAATAAATTTTAGCATTAAACGTCAAACATCATGAACTATTAATTTTGCTCCTATAAAAATATCTTTGAATTATTAAACTTATTGCAGAGAACTATGGCGTACAAATTTAAGAGGAATTTTATAAAAACATTAGAAATAATAATTTAAGAACTTTCTATAGTTAGAATTTTTATCAGCGAAAATCTAAACGTAAAATAATGTCAATTTTCTCCTAAAAAAGAAGAAAAAAAGTTTTTATATAGTAGAACTTCTATAATTTAATACTTGATAAATTAATAACCTCTCTAAGATGATATGTTTCTCGGGTCCCGAGTCGAGGTGGTGTAAAAAATCAACAGATTGGATAAGATAATAAGATAATAATTTTTAGAAAAGTATCATAAATTAATAATCATTCAAAATTACCAATAATACTAACACAATTTTGTGAAATATAATTTTTAGTGTTGCCTATTTTTTTTCTTCTTAAAACTTAAATCTAATTGAATCTCATCTCTAACATTTTCTAATTGCATAAAAAAAAATTCAATGTTGTTTTCTCAAACTGCATCATAAAATTGTGAATAATCTTAGATGCAATAAGTGCTTCATTGCGCGTAACTAGTTCTAAGGAAATTGTATTATTTTTAGTGTTTTTTGTGTTGATTGTTAATGAATGTTAACTATAGTACTTGTATTTTAGATGAATAAATTCTTTATATTAACAAATTAATACTCCCTCCGTCCCGCGATTCTTGTTATAGTGGTGTTCGATGTGGAGTTTTAAAAAGTAGGTGAAGGTATGTTAAAGTAGGTGGAAAGTGTATTAAAGTGGTGCAATCCACTGTTTAATTGTTTGCGGTCCATAAGTTATTTCCCTTTTGGGGACGAAGACAAGAATAACGTAACTGATCATGAATGACCGACCAGAGATAAAAATGAAATTGGTCAAAATCTCAGTTTTTTTATATTAGAATTTATAAACAAATGAAATAGAGATTTTGAAAAATCTCACTAGTGGAAAAGAAAATAGGGGGTGTTGGTGTAATACCCATTTTGCTAAAGTGAAAAACATTTATACCCATTTCTTATATATAACTATACAATTTACCCAAGAAGACTAGATTGCCCCTGCTTTTTGAAAAAATCTCACTCTCTCCAATCATTTTCATGTAGCTTTATGAATTTCTTTGCATCAAATGATTGTTTTTTAGATTAAAAAAATAACTATTTTTGAAATAACAATGTCCGAACATGTGTCCGATCATGGTCCGACCAGTCGGTACAATTTCGATAGGCCACATGCCTTATCATGTTCCATGTCATGTGCCCGATCGGTCGGACAAGTCCCTATCATATGCCCGATCGATATGGCATACTTTATTGTGAATATATGTATCACTATGTGCCCTATCACCTTTTCGCAGTGTGCCCTATCACATATCCGACCGACAGGGCACACTTTCTAGTGAATAAATGCATAAGTGAGCCCTATCACGTGTCCGACCGATAGGGCACACTTTCTCGTGAATAAATTCGTCAGTATGCTCTACCACCTTTCCACATTATGCCCTATCACGTGTTCGACGGATATGACACACTTTCTTGTGAATAAATCCATCCAAATTCATCTCAAATATCAAAACAATTGAAATTTTACTTATTCATTGCTACCATCCTCCATCGTTTACCAAATCAAAATATATATATATATATATATATATATATATATATATATATATATATATATATATATATATAGAAAATGACTGGAAACAATTTGTTATTAATTTCAATAGAGATTTCGATAATGAATTGAAATATGTTGGTGGTTAAGAAACAATGGTTTGGATTCCGACAAACAATATTTGTCTTGCAGTACTACGACAATATATTCAATACGCGTTCGATGCATTTTCACTTCCGACCGACTACCGCATTTATTATACTGCAAAATCTCGTAAAAGTCATAGAATGATCAAGGCCGTTATCGACAATGATCTTGATCTACAACGTATTTGATCTACAAATATAAATGATATTATTTCATTTAAATTTGACATTTACATTAACTTTCAAATTTGATAACTAAAAAAAATCAGTGTCCGATCGATCGGACTATCTGCTCGACGACGGTCCGACCGGTCAGAACAAATATAAATTTGAAATTTACATTAACTTTAAATTTTGATAATTAAAAAATAAATAAATCAGTGTCTGTTCGATCAGACAGTCGGCTCGACGGCGGTCCAACCGGTCGGAAAAAATATAAATAATATTATTTCATTTTAATTTGACATTTTAAATTAATATAAGTCTTAGTTTATATAATTTTAAGTGTTAATTCAAATCAATATACGTCTTAGTTTATACAATTTTAAGAGTTATATCAAATCAATATACTTCTTAGTTTATATAATTTTAAGTGTTAATTCAAATCAATATAAGTCTTAGTTTATATAATTTTAAGAGTTAATTCAAATCAATATAAGTCTTAGTTTATATAATTTTAAGAGTTATATCAAATCAATATACTTCTTAGTTTATATAATTTTAAGTGTTAATTCAAATCAATATAAGTCTTAGTTTATATAATTTTAAGAGTTATATCAAATCAATATACAATATACTTCTTAATTTATATAATTCTAAATGTTAATTCAAATCAATATAAGTCTTAATTTATATAATTTTTAAGTGTTAATTCAAATCAATATAAGTTTTAGTTTATGTAAATTTACGAATAATTCAAATTAATATATTTCTTAGTTTATATAATTTTATGAGTTAATTCAAATCAATATAAGTCTTTCTTTATATATTTTTTAGAGTTAATTCAAATCAATATAAGTCTTAGATTATATAATTTTAAATGTTATATCAAATCAATATAAGTCTTAGTTTATATAATTTTAGGTGTTATATCAAATTAATATACGTCTTAATTTATATAATTTTAAGTGTTATTTCAAATCAATATAAGTCTTATTAGTTTATATAAGTGTCAGTATATGTATAATTTTGAAAGTACAATATAAAATATGTAAAAAAAAGTAGTGTCCGATCGATCGGACCACCGCCTTAGCGACCGTCCGACCGATCGGTCCAATTTAAATAATTTTCATATAAATATATTATTATTTCATCTAACTATATTTTAAAACTTTTGTGCTAAAAATATTTAACAATGCAGCATTCGATCAGTAAGGCCGCTGGCTCAGCAGGTCCGGTGAGGAGACGCTCCATGGTCATGCATGTAAATGCCCCACAACTATGCGAGTCCCATTGCGAATACTGCTCATCAGCATCCATAAAGACAACATCGGGCATCCATCTAATATATAATATTTAATTAATTATAATTTATTCAAACAATAATTATAATCTAAATTAACATATATTGAATGTAAATGTAATTAATAATTATGCTTTGATTTATTTAATTTAATAGATAGATTTATTGTTGATTAACATATATTACATTGTTAATAATTCTATTTAAACTTATTTAATTAATGGATAAATTAACATAATTAATGATTTTATTTATTGAATTGTGCTTTATAATTAATTAAACAACAAATTGAATTGTGCTTTTATTTATTGAATTGAACAACAAATTTCAAACTTGCATCTTGGCAAAACCTTAGTCACAATATCAGCCCCATTATCATCAGTGTGAACTTTCTCAAGTTCAATTAACTTCTCATCCAATACATCACGTATTCAATGATACCGCACATCAATATGTTTCGACTTGGAGTGAAAAGTGGGGTGCTTACCAAGATGAATTGCACTTTGACTATCACAAAGTAAAACATATCTCTCTTGAGAGCAACCAATTTCTTTCAAGAATCTCTTCAAATATAGCAACTCTTTGCAAGCTTCTGTGGCTGCAATGAATTCGGCTTCTGTTGTTGATAGAGCAACACACTTCTGCAATTTAGATTGCCAAGAAACAGCTCCCCCTGCAAACGTAGTCAAGAAACCTGAAGTAGACTTCAAGGTATCAACATCTCCAGCCATATCTGAATCAGTATAACCAGTGAGAACTGATTTCCCACCTCCAAAACAAAGCTCAACATTTGAAGAACCACGAAGATATCTCAAAATCCACTTAACTGCATCCCAATGCTCTCTCCCAGGATTAGAGAGAAATCTGCTCACTACACCAACTACAGAGCAATATCAGGTCTTGTACACACCATTGCATACATTAAACTACCCACGACAGATGAATAAGAAACATTTTTCATTTTTTCCTTTTCATCATTAGTAGAGGGACTCTGTTTCACACTTAATTTCATATGTGCTGCCAATGGAGTGCTAACCGCCTTAACATTCTCCATCCGAAATCTCTCAATGACTTTCTCAATATAACTTTGTTGTGTCAGCCACAACTTCTTCGCCTTCCTCTCCCGAGAAATGCTTATGCCAAGAATCTTCTTAGCTGGCCCCAAATCCTTCATGTTAAAGGATTCGTTCAACTTCTGCTTCAAGTTGGTGATTCTCGAAGCACTTTGACCAATAATAAGCATGTCATCTACATAAAGTAACAAAATAATAAAATCATCAGAAGAGAAATTTTGAACAAACACATAATGATCACAAGTAGTCTTCTTGTAGCCTTGTTGCCTCATCACAGACTCAAACTTCTTGTACCATTGTCTTGGAGCCTGTTTTAAGCCACACAAGCTCTTCCTCAATTTACACACATAATCCTCTTTCCCTTTCACCTTAAATCCTTCTGGCTGCTCCATATAAATTTCTTCATCCAAATCGCCATGAAGAAAGGCCGTCTTGACATCCATTTGCTCAATCTCTAAATCAAGATTTGCAGCTAACCCCAACACAGCTTGGATTGAAGACATTCTCCCAACAGGTGAAAAACCATGGTTTTTCTGATGTGGATTTGCTACAATGCTTTTACCAAGGAATGACATATGAGTCCAAAACCATGGTGAATGTTGGACTGAAGGGTAGCTTTGCTAATAGCTACTACACTGATGCGAAGGCAATCATTGAAGGCATTGCCGAGTCTACATCACAATACAAAGGACCAAGGATGCAAAAGAAATCTGTGAATCTTTCGAGTGGAGATTTTCTAGACGATTTAGATATGAAGGTTGGACTCAAAATGGAGGAGAAGTTCAGCCAACTTGAAGACAAATTGAATCGTCTATTCAAGGAGAGGAATCCTCCTTCCTCTTCCTCTTCATCTGAGCGCACAATGACTGATCATACATGTGGTGCATGTGGTCAAAGAGGGCACACATCTCTTCAGTGCCAAGGCGAGGATGTTAATACAGCCGACAATTGGAATGGACAGAACAAGGTTCATCCGAACTTAAGGTGGAGACAAGATGATCAAGCGCCACAACTGCCAAGGAATCCTCCACAACAGTCATTCCAACAACCTACTTATCAACATCAACAATATCAGCCACCGCAGCAGCAAGGGTTCCAACAACCCTACAGACCTCCACATCAAAGGCAATTCCCGCCAGATCGGCCCGTCCGGCGGCGCATGGACTGCAGCGATCCATTGGAGAAAATGATGGCTGAAATGATAAATTCACAGAAGAATGCCATAGCATACCAGCAACAGATGCAATAGGAGTTCACTCAGACTAAGAAGGATACCCAAAACACCTTCGAGAATTTAGCTAGGCAGATTTCCAAGTTAAATTCTTCAGTTCAAGAAATAAGAGGAAGTCAAGGGAAATTGCCATCTCAAACTGAGCCCAATCCGAACTCCCACAATTGCAGTAAAATCGTGTTGAGGAATGGGAAAGAGTTGTCCGGACCCGAACCAAAGGCGAATTTCAACAAGACTCAATCTGCAACAGACAGGGCCGAGCTAACCAGACCGAATATTCTGACTGCCCAGGAAGACCTGATAGAGTTGCAGAATCTGGCTGATGGAGAGCTGACTGACAGAGAAGGTCCGACTGTCCAGAAAGACCTGACAGAGTTGCAGAATTTTACTGATGAAGTTCTGCCCAGCAGTGAAGGCCGATCTGTCCTGACAGACCCTAAAACTGCTGTACCTCCACCATTTCCTGAAGCATTAGAGAGGAAACGAACACCGAACAAGGACTATATGGACTATGTGAAGTTGTTCGGAAAGCTGGAAATCAACATACCCTTTTTGGAGGCTGTGAAAATTCCCCAATTTGGGAAATTTGTCAAAGATTTCATAGCAGGCAAGATCCAGCAAACCGGGAAAGTATTGATGGATACATCTGCGTCAACAATTATCCAAAAGATGTTACCTACAAAATGCGTGGACCGAGGTATATTTACTCTTCCTTGTCTTATGAGAAATTTGATGGTTAAGCAAGCTATGTGTGATTTAGGTGCATCAATTAATGTTATGCCACTTTCTATGTATAATCAATTATCTGGAGTTGAATTGGTATCTACTAATGTGATTATACAACTTGCTGATAGATCATGCATTGCACCTGTTGGTTTACTTGAAAACATCCTTGTCAGAATTAATGATTTTGTCTAACCTGCTGATTTCTATGTTATAGATACAAATGATAGGCAAGTTGAGGGTACTGCAGGTGTTTTGTTAGGTAGACCATTTTTGAAAACTGTGAAAGTTGTGATTGATGTAGATGAAGGTTCTATTAGTGTGTGATATCATAATGAGACTTATGTTCATCATATTGCTAGTGCACTTAAGAAACCTTATGATCATGAGAATGAAATGGCTTTTTCTGCTGACGAGATTGAGAGTTTTGTCCAAGATTATCTTGAGACGCATTTGTTGCAGGATAAAATGGAACTCACCTTAATCAAGGGGCTGACTGACCTTGATCTTAAGGATATTATGGATGAAGAGATCCGAGACAGCATCAAAGCACTCTATGCAGCACTAGAATTTGCTGCTGTCAGCAGTATCGCCGATCTGCCCAGACAGGCCGAATCTGACAAAATTCTGCCCTCATTGGTGAAGCCCCCAGTTCTCGAACTAAAGCAACTTTCCAAGCATCTGAAGTACGCCTATCTTGGAGATGGTGACACGCTGCCAGTCATCATTAGTAAGGAGTTAAATCAAACTCAAGAGGAGGCCTTATTGGCAATTTTGAAGAAGCACAAGAAGGCGATTGACTGGACTTTAGCCGACATCACCGACATTAGTCCTGACATCTGCACTCATTCAATTCATATGGAGCCTGATAGCAAGCCCTTCCGAGATCACCAACGGAAGCTCAACCCTAACATGCGAGAGGTGGTGCTGAAAGAGGTACTGAAGCTTCTTTCTATGGGTATCATTTACCCTATTTCTGACAGCAAATGGGTGAATCCTGTTCACGTGGTGCCGAAGAAGTCTGGCTTTCAAGTTGTGGAGAACGAGAAGAATGAGCTGGTGCCAATGCGATTGGTGACTGGGTGGCGCATGTGCATAGACTACATGAAGTTGAATGAAGCTACACGGAAAGACCACTTTTCGTTACCTTTTATTGATCAGATGTTAGAGAGGCTTGCAGGGCAAGCCTACTTCAGCTTTTTGGATGGCTATAGCGGCTATTTTTAGATCCATGTGAAGGAGGAGGATCAAGACAAGACCACATTTTCTTGTTCCTTCGGCACCTTTGCATACAGACGTATGCCATTCGGATTGTGTAATGCACCGGGCACCTTTCAATGGTGCATGATGAGCATCTTTTCGGACTTGATCAAGGATTGCATTGAGGTGTTCATGGATGACTTCACGATTTATGAGAATTCATACACGGGATGCTTGAAGAATTTGGACAAAGTCCTTGCTCGGTGTGTGGAGAAGAACTTAGTACTCAACTATGAGAAGTGCCATTTTATGGTGACCGAAGGAATTGTACTTGGTCACGTGGTTTCTAGCAGAGGGATTGAAGTAGATAAAGCCAAAGTAGACCTAATTGCAAAGCTGCTGCCCCCTACATCTGCAAAGGAGATCCGAGGTTTCCTAGGACACGCCGAATTTTATCGGCGTTTCATCAAGGACTTTGCAAAGGTAGCTCAACCACTCACAAGGCTCCTACAACAAGATGTTGAGTTCATGTTTGATGATCAGTGTACGGAGGCCTTCGACCTCCTTAAGACAAAGCTCACCTCCGCCCCAATAATGCAGCCTCCTGATTGGAACAAGCCATTTGAGATCATGTGTGATGCATCCGACCGGGCCGTAGGAGCAGTTTTGGGGCAGAAAAATGGAAAAGAGAGCCATGTAATCTACTATGCTTCGAAGACACTTAACTCAGCTCAATGCAATTATTCTACCACTGAGAAGGAGTTGTTGGCTATTGTCTTCGCATTTGACAAATACCGATCCTACTTACTTTGTTCCAAAATTGTGGTCTACACTGATCATGCTGCCGTCAAACACCTTCTCTCCTAGAAGGAATCTAAACCTCGTTTGATTCGATGAATACTCTTACTTCAAGAGTTTGATTGGGAGGTAAGGGACAAGAGGGGAGCAGAGAATCAAGTGGCCGACCATCTAAGCCGTTTGATCCAAGAGGAAGATGAAGAATCAATTAAAGAGACTTTTCCCGAGGAGCATCTGTATGCGGTTCCCGAATGCGACTAGTCCGGCACGTGCCGGACGGACGCGGACCCTGCTCGGTGTTTTTCGGCCCACGCTCTCGTCGCGGCTTCATCTGACCAGACTGACCGATTCTGTTCCAGAATGGCTAAATGCTTTGGGTAAGTTTTCTAAACTTCCTTGGTTTGCTAACATTGTCAATTACTTGACTTCCAAGCAGCTCCCATGTTGGGTGATGATTCTATCCTCAGCAGTGTTGATAAATAGTGGGAAATGACTCGGTCTTCTGTGGTAACATACGACTCAGTAGCCCTGTGCTCTGAATAAGTCTGTGAAGATTTGAAGATCCCGAAACCCTATTTTGATTGGTGAACCATTACGTTGTATGTTGTTTTGTCTCTGAGATTTCAGACTCACCAGACCCTCTGCTCTGGTTCAGGCACTCAGTAGATTATCCGCTTCAGCACCAGAAGTAGAAGACTCAGTAGTCTTGGACTCGGCGGGAGCAAGATATGCGAAAGAAGTCGGTGGGCCCGAACTCACCAGGAGTAGTTCACTGTACTCAGAGCTGATCTTCAGTAGAGCCTACTCAGTAGGAGCGTGCTACTGAATCAGAGATCAGACTCAGCAATGGCCAGACAGTCTTCTGACTGTCAGAATCTTTGAAGTCACTTTTCAGCAGAGTCAAATACGAGGAAGAGAGAAGTCAGCTTCAGATCTCCTTGAAGTCTGTTCTGTCTCAACCACTCTCTGAACCTCGGCCAATGACAAGCAGCCACGTATCTTATATCTACTAAAGCTGCAAGTCAACAACTTTCCCAAAAAGGAGGGAAAGGACACTGCCACCAAACTTCAAAAGAGCCGTTAGCCGCCCAAAAGAGAGAGACAAAGGATCGTCGTCTCCAACGGATCTATCCTAATCTCTTCTCTATAAATAGAGGGATAAATCGAAATTTGAAGCTCACGGGAAGAACACGAAAGGACATACAGAGCATTCAAACGAGCAAAATTCAAAAAGCCTAAGTCTTCCGCAAGAAGTTCGAAGAATCTATCTCCGACGAAAGACTACATTCCAGCTCTTAGGGAACCAAGCAGAACTGATTAATACAACCTCTAGTATCCAAACGACGATACACGAACCCAAAGCTATATTCAGCTGTTCGTCGTTCTAGAAGCCACTTCCTTGTTCCCTATCCCTCTGACCTAAGCTCAATAGAATATATCCATAGCTTAGACGAAGGTGTTCACCTTTGAACTAATCCTTATTGTAAAGGACTCCTTCACAGTTGGAGAGTTTTTCAAACACACAGTTTGATAACCGTGTAAACTGAGACTTGCTCAGTATAAATCTCAAGACCAGTGTTTGTCTAGCGTACAAACCGACTAAGACTATCTCAGTATAATAAATAGCTTCCTGATCTTTCGAGACAGTGGACGTAGGATTTTTGTGTCCGAACCACTTTAAAAATCTCTGTGTCTTGTGTTATGTTCTTAAGTGTTGCATTGATTTACTGTTCATACTGAAAAACTTCTTTAAAATCATTCAACTGAGTTTCAGCAAACTTAACAGAATGCACTAATCAACTGAAACTGTTTTAATAAAAACGTTTTCCTAACTCAACTGAATTGGGCCTACACTATTCCGCACCACTAAACTCTATCTGCATGATACTGAATTCTGACTCTCAGTCAGCTAGTAGGTCTCAGTAGAGTCAGTCACTCTGCCAACACGATTCAGAACAGTTTATCTGGTCTGCTGAACTTGTTCAGTACGACATCATCCTGAAAAGGACTGTTCGTGTTTAAGTTGAGAAAATCGGTTTTCAGGTGTATTCACCCCCCCTCTACACCTGAACGTGCTCTCGGGACCAACAATTGGTATCAGAGCAGGAGTTCTATAAGACTCTTGTTGTTCTAAAACTGGTCTACTTGAACGGATCCGGAAAACGTTTTCACTGCATATCATTTTTTATTCATATCATTGTTCATCATGTCTGATATGTCAGGTATAAGGATGGTCCCCATGTTCTCAGTAGAGAACTATGGAGTATGGTGGGTTAGAATGGAGGCTCATCTGACCTCTCTCCACGACAGCATGATAGAGGTTCTAGAGGTGGAATGGTGACCGGGAAGAAGATTCCCAAGGATAGAAGTCTCTTCACCCTAGAGGAGAAGAAGCTTCACAACTTAGACTGCGTCGCTAGAAACGCCATACTGACCACCCTGAATGATTCATATCTCGGGAGAGTTCAGGACTGCAAGTCCGCGATGGAACTCTGGGGTGCTCTAGCGCTACTGAGTCGGGGGACTCAGAAGATCAAAGGAAATAAACTTGCGCTGGAACTCCAAAAGCTGGAGAGATTGTCCCTCATGCCTGGTGACTCCATTGAAGATCTCAACGTCAGATTTACGGATCTGATGAACTCTATCAATGGGCTGGGAAAGACATTCTCCAACCGAGAGATAAATCTCAAAATTTTGAGGGCACTGCCAGACGGTCATTGGACTCCCTTTTCTACTTTATTGCGTCATTCTAATTTAGATATCGTTACTCGTGACCATATCTTTTCAGAACTTAAAGCAGAGGAATTCAAGTTTGGCTTACCTCAAAGGAAGCAGCGAGCTGAAGCTGATACTAAAATCGACCATGCCTTCAAAGCATCAGTCAGCACAGCAGCTCCAGCGTCTAGCAAGACTGAACCTTCACTCACTGACATACAAGAAGGAAATCTAGCCAAGAAGTATGCACTGCTTGCCGTAAAGTATCAGAAGGAGAAGGTGAGGCGCAGAAAAGTGACTAAAGCCCTTAGGGAATCCAAGGGTAAGTCTGAATACACGCCTAAGCGCACTCCTGACTCGTATACTTCTGAATGCGGGAAAAAGGATGACTCAGCACAGTCCAAAGACAGTGAAAGTAAGGAAGAAAGACAGTGAAAGTAAGGATGACTCGTATACTTTTGAATGCAGGAAAAAGGATAACTGCAAGAAGCCAGGACACTATCAGTATGACTGTCCTGAGCTCAGTACTCCTGAACGAGCAGCACGAAAAGCAAGAAGGGAGAAGTTCATCAAGAAGAGACAAGCATACATTGCTGGTGAAATCTCAGACGACTCAGATGAAGTCGATTCCTTCATGGATTCATCTGATGATGAAGCAACTTTCATGGCCCTAGAGCTTGAAGCTGAAGAAGACGCTGAAAAGTGTCTCATGGCAGGAGAAGAGGATGAGGTAAACTCTCATGAACCATTTAATTCCTCCTCACACTGCACACACGACACTCTTTCAGGTGCAGACGAGAATCTGGACGTCGTGATCGCATATGAAGAACTACTCGACGAGCAGATTCAGATGAGTTTGCAACTTAGTAAGACTCTTCAGGAATTGGATACCCTGAAAGTGGAGAATCATAGACTTTCTCAGGAAAGTCAATTCGTTACTGAGTTAGAAGGACTTGTGTTGAGACTCAGGGAGGAAATAAACTCTCTGATGGCCAAGTCTCAGCATCAAGAAGATCAGATCTCAGTCTTGACCAAAGACTTGACTCAGAAAGATACTGAACTGAGTCTACTGAAGCTAGAGTTGTCAGGACTTCAGACCGAGCATGAAATGCTGAAGAAAAGTGATGATATCTGGAGGAACCTGATGACAGAGCGATACATGGGCGCTGAAAAGAAGCTGGAGGCTATGCTAGCAAGTAATAAGCCCAATCATTGCAAGGAGGGACTTGGATTCAGCTAGGGAGCCTCCTCATCTGCCCCCGTACGCTCAGAAAATCGGCTAGCTGATAGGTTTGTTCGAGGGGAGACCATCAATGCAGACATACTGAACCCCCTAGCCAAGAACAAACAGAAGATGAAGGCACCTCATCCTAGTCATCAACAATCTGACAAGAAGATCAACACCAGATCACACCAGTTCAGTCAAGGGGGAACCAACAAAGCTAAATGGGCTGATCAGTATGGACCTCCTCAGCTGATACATCCAGCTCAGTATGGGTCATATTACTATGATTCAATAGTCAGAAGAGGATCCAAAAGTCAGAAAAAGAAGAAGAAAGCCGTGTAGAAGGCAAAGGTCAGCAGTCCACCTACTTAGAAGATCAGGACTCCTGAACCTGAAAAGCCTCAGAAGTCAGCAGTGACCAGTCCAGTGGTCAAATATGCTGACACAAGTGGAAAGAAACTGTCTGAGACCACCAGGGTCGTAAGACAGATATGGGTTACCAAAACTAACATCTAAGGTCCCAAAATCAAAAATAAAGGGTACCTAAATATAATTCTGTCTTGCAGGTGCACAAGGACCCTTGGTATGTGGACAGCGGATGCTCAAGACATATGACGTACCAAAAGGACTTGCTGAAGAATTATACTACTGAAGAAGGAAGAATCGAGTTTGGAGACAATGCTAAAGGCTACACCAGAGGCTATGGAACACTCAGCATTGGAACTGCAACAGTTCCAAGAGTATCATATGTTGAAGGACTTCAGCATAACCTTCTCTCTGTTAGTCAATTTTGCGATAACTCGAATAAAGTGATCTTTGACGCTGGTTTCTGTGATGTTATTGATAAATCTACAGGGAAAACAGTGTTATTAGGTTCGCGCAAGAAGAATATCTATGTAGCTGACTGGAACTCAGCTGAACCTGAAGCTTGTTTGTTGGCAAAGAATGACAACAGAACGGGATGGCTCTGGCACAGAAGACTTAGCCATCTCAACTTCAAAACGCTCAACAAATTGGCTAGAAACGCTCTAGCAAGAGGACTACCGAATGACGTATTCAGCAAAGATACTCAATGTGAAGCATGTTTGAAGGGAAAGCAAACAAAGAATCAAAATCCACCTGTTCCATCTCCTTCCACTGATGGAATCCTTCAGCTGCTACATATGGATTTGTTCGGTTCAGTCTCTCCGGTGACGATCAGAGGCAAGAAGTATGCATTAGTGGTCATTGATGACTACTCACGCTACACATGGGTCATATTTATTGCCAACAAGTCTGACGTCAAAATTGAGTTACCAAGGCTTTTGAAAAGGCTCAGTGTCGAAAAGAACACCAAGATCATCAAAGTACGTTCAGACAGAGGAACTGAGTTCCTGAATTTCATGGTAGAAGAGTTCTGCAAAGTAGAAGGCATAGAGCATGAGACGTCTGCCGCGCGCACGCCTCAGCAAAATGGGGTTGCTGAAAGGAAGAATCGAACACTCAAAGAAGCAGCGAGAACCCTGTTCGCGGACTCAGGACTCCCAACCAAATTCTGGGCAGAAGCTACTGACACTGCATGTTACACTCAGAACCGTTCTCTACTAACAAAGCAGCATAAGAAGACACCATATGAACTATGGAACGTCAGGAAGCCTTCTCTATCTTATTTCCATATTTTTGGGTGTTCGTGTTTTATCCACAATAATGGGAAAGATCAGCTGAAGACTTTCGATAGCAAGTCAGATCAGGGAGTGTTCTTAGGATACTCCCGGGTCAGCAAAGCTTTCAGAGTCTTTAACTATCGGACCCTTTGCGTGGAGGAAAGCCCTCATGTTGTTTTTAATGAGTTTGCTACTGAAGACAGGAGCAGAAACTCTGAACCTGAATCTGAGGACATCAGTAAACAACTACAGGATCTGAGCCTAAAAGATAAAATCGAAAAGATCCAGCTATGTTGGGATGATGATTCAGATGAGGAAACTGAAGACAAGTCTATCGAATCTCGGCCCGGCGAAGTAGGCCGAACGGATTGACTCTCCGAACAGAGTCAATCCCCGGTAAATTCAGGTCGAGGAAGAAACCCCATTGGTAACTGAGACCCCTACTGAGAAAAATAATTCAGGGGGAACTAATGATGTTCCCGAGCTAAATGCCCCCGAACCCGGTGACTCAAGAGATCAAACTCTTAGTAATCGAACCGCTTCAATCTCAGAATAGTACAACTGAAATGCCTAACTCACCTACTATCTGTGTTGAACAAATTTCAGATGAAGAGTTGAAACATCGTAGATCGTGGCTGGATGCTCACATGTTGGATATGAGTCAGTAGATTATACTCAGCTGTTCATGGTTAAAAGAAAATTGGGGGAAATCATAGTAGTACTATAGAATTGAAGATCCCAAAACCGAGCTGATATCAGTAGTTCAGTGTGTCGTTAGGATTAGCTGATGTATAGGTTAGACTTGTTGTAATCGTTTTTATATTCTTGTCTAAGTCCTGTACGGGGTAATTGTTGAACTGATCTTCTGTCAAAGATACTTTTCAGAACCCCACGTCATCAGTGTAATCACATGCGTTCTTCAGTCATCAGCTAAATAGACCTCAGTAGAAGCCAATCCAGCAGCAGATAAGTCATCAGCATAAGAACTCATGCAAGCCCAGTACCTTCGCAGTCGCCAGCTGACATACTCAGAAGTTACATTCTTTGTCAGCTGACTCAGTCGAAGAAGACAGAGACTTTGCAGTCTACTGTATCCGACAGAAAGCGACCCAGCTACTTAAGTCTTTTCGAAAGTTCAGCAGAAGATCATATGAGGTTGTTTGAACGGTCAACTCTGACATTCTCACCAACCACAAACCTCGACCAATGAGAAGCCGACAACGCCTTACACGCTCCAAACAAGAAAGCCGCTCTCATGTATCGTAATTAACCGCCCGCCGCAACAAGTTCGAATTAATGGCCGTTTTCTTTGGAAGCATGTGACACGTGGCATCGTCGTCTCCAACGGACATATGCCATAGCTCACAGCTATAAATAGAGAAGATTTCGAAGCTCCACTAGCGCGAAGCACGAAATTAAAAGGGAAATTGCTCAAGCTCTCAAACACTCTAGCAACTCAATCAGAACATCCAGCGAATAATCTGCATTTACTAGAATATTTTTGTGGTTCTTCTCTCTAGAGTCTTTAGATCCCTTTCTTCTCTACCTAAGCTCATTGTCAGATTTATAGCTTAGATTCGAAGGAGTTCATTTTTAGTGAACTGTTCTTATTGTAAGAACTCCTTCATTAGTTGGAGAACTGTTTTCGCTCCCTTTCGAACTTAGGTTTGAATTGTAAAGTCGCTAAGGACTATAACTTAGAAGGATTTGTCCTGTGAACAGTTTCCTTGCTGAGACTTGCTCAGACTAATCAACAAGTTATCCTGCTCTGTTCAGGACCGTGGACGTAGGATCTTGCGTATCCGAACCACGTTAAACTGCTTGTGTTCTTTACTGTTTTATTGCATACAAACCTTTGAAAATCATAAGTTTGCATAAAACGTATTTCTAAAATCGCACAGCCAAAAGAATTTAATCTGCGAAAACACGTTTTCAAAAAGAGACAAACTCCGGGCCCCACACTTATCCGCACACTTAAGTCTCCGAATGAGTTTCGGGCACCGACAAAAGTCGGTAGGGAGAGCTCGATGGGCCGACTCACTCTGTCCCGTGATCGAAGGTTTATTTGGCACTGTTCATCAGTTGCAACCAACAACTTCAGCTGACCTTCACCAAGAAAAAGAAACGTCACTCAGGTGTATTCACCCCCCCCCTCTACACCTGATATTTGTCTCCGGACCAACAATTGGTATCAAAGCGCACGGTGTTCAAATGACCACCTGTTCTGAAATACTGGTCTTCTCGAACTGATCCTTGAAAACGTTTTCTCTGCACAGGCATCTCTTCATTCATCCTTATACTCGTACACATAATGTCTGACATGTCAGGTATCAGGATGGTGCCGATGTTCTCAATAGAGAACTTCACAGTATGGCGTGTAAGAATGGAGGCACACCTTACGTCGCTGCACGACAGCATGACTGACGTACTGGAGACCGGACCCATCATTCCAATGATAGACAGCGTTCAGTTCGCTGAAGTGGAAGGTGAAGGTACTCGTATCGGTCCGAAGGTTCCCAAGGACAAATCTGCCTTCACGCCTGAAGAGAAAAAGCTGCATAACCTCGACCGAGTCGCACGAAGTGCTATACTGACAACGCTCAGTGACTCACACCTCGGGAGGGTGCAGGACTGCAAAATGGCGAAAGAACTTTGGGACGCTCTGGCTGTACTGAGCCAAGGAACTCCTCAGATTTAAGAAAACAAGCTCGAATTAGAGCTTCAAAAGTTCGAAGCCTTTGCGATGGAGCCCAGTGAAATCATTGACGAGCTGAGCGTTAGATTTACGAATAAAGTCAATGTGATAAACGGGCTGGGAAAGGTGTTCTCAAACAAAGAGATGAACAAAAAGATCATTAGAGCGCTACCCCGACAGAAGTGGCTTCCTTTTGCTACTTATTTACGTCGCTCTGATCTTAATGCTCTAACTCCTGATGTTATATTTTCAGAATTAAAGACGGAGGAATTTGAGCATAGTCTACCTCAGAAGTGTTCCGGTGCTCCACCGACACTCAAATCGATCATGCCTTCAAGGCAACAACAAGAAACCGGAGGCAAAAAGATTTCTTCCAAAGAAGGCGTAGGCTGCTGCAGATACAAAGACATCTCGAAATGTCCGTGCACCGACCACTCGCACTGATGGCTCTCAAATACCAAAGAGAAAAGGAGAGAGTCAGAAAGCTGAAGAAATATCACAGAGATTCTCCCCATGGTAAGAAAGAATATTCAAAAAGGGAAGAATCTAACACTTCTACTGAATGCAGGAACACGGAGCCTGTTGCTAGTCCACCAAAAGTTTCAGCTGGAAAAAACAGCAGAACATCCACTTGTTACAACTGCAAGAAGGAGGGACACTATCAGTACGACTGTCCCGAACTCTCAGCTACTCAATGAGCAGAACGGCAGGCCAGAAGAGATAAATTTGCCCAGAAGAGGCAGGCCTACATAGCCGGAGAGATATCCGACAACTCAATTGAAGAGGATACATTCATGTACTCTTCTGAGGATGAAGCTGCATTCGTAGCTGTTGAAGTCGGAGAGAAGGTTCCTGAGGAATCAGCTGAACAGTGTCTGATGGCCGGAGAAGAGGCTGAGGTGCATAAGGACCCATAGATAGTGGACAGCGGCTGCTCAAGACACATGAAATATCAGAAGAGTCTGCTAACCAACTATGTACAAGAAGATGGTCCCATAATTGAGTTTGGAGACAACTCTAAAGGCTACACAAGGGGATACAGAACGCTAAACATTGGGACTGCTTCAGTTCCAAGAGTAACATATGTTGAAGGACTTCAACATAATCTCCTTTCTCGTCGATCAATTTCGTGATAATCTTAACGAGTTATCTTTGACGCCGGTTTCGTGATGTTGTTGATAAATCTACGGGGAAAACAGGTGTTATCGGGATCGCGGAGGAAAAACATCTATGTTGCGGATCGGAAAACCGCAGTAACCCGAGGCTTGCTTACTAGCACGCACAAAATCGGTGACAAGTCGGGATGGCTATGGCACAAGAGACTCAGCCACCTGAACTTCAAGACCATGAACAAGCTAGCCAAAAACTCCAAAGTCAGAGGACTGCCCAACGAATCGTTCGTTAAAGATAGAAATTGTGAAGCATGTCTGAAGGGAAAGCAAACAAAGAGTTGCAATCCACCTATTCCGTCACCTTCCACTGATGGAATCCTTCAGCTGCTGCACATGGACCTATTCGGGCCAGTCTCTCCAGTGACTATAAGAGGCAAGAAGTATGCCCTCATTGTTATTGACGACTACTCGAGATATACTTGGGTCATCTTCATCGCCAATAAATCTGATGTTCAAACTGAGTTGCCCAATCTGCTGAAGAAGCTCAGTGTGGAAAAGGACATCAAGATTCAAAGAATTCGCTCGGACAGAGGAACAGAGTTTCTAAACTCAGTAGTTAAGACATACTGCGATAAGAGGGAATTAAACACGAGACATCAGCTGCTCGCACCCCTCAGCAGAACGGACTTGCTGAACGAAAGAACAGAACACTCAAAGAAGTAGCAAGAACGCTCCTCGCAGATTCTGGACTACCCTCGAAGTTCTGGGCTGATGCTACTGACACCGCCTGCTACACTCAGAATCGCTCACTACTCACTCAGCAACACATGAAGACACCATATGAACTATGGAAAGGGAGAATTCCTTCTATTTCTCATTTTCATATTTTTGGTTGTCCTTGCTTTATCCACAATAATGGGAAAGATCAGCTGAAGGTTTTTGATAGCAAATCTGATCAAGGAGTTTTCTTAGGATACTCTCGAGTCAGTAAAGCCTTCAGAGTCTTTAACTATCGGACTCTTTGTGTGGAGGAAAGCCCTCATGTTGTTTTTGATGAATTTGTTACTGAGAACAGGGAAGATACACAGTTAATTACTGATGATGTCAGCAGCAAGCTACAGGATCTCGGACTTACTGATAAAGCTGAAAAGATCCAGCATTGTTGGGATGATGAGTCAGATAATGAACAAACTCAGACTCAACCAATAGTCGACGTAGCTGGCGTAGTTGATTCTCCTGAACAGAATTAACAACAGGTAACATCGGTCGATGAGGAAGCCCCAGTGGTAACTGAGACCTCTACTGAGAATATAAACTCAGGGGGAACGATTAATGTTCCTGAGCTAAATGCCCCGAACCTGAAAACTCAGTGGATCCTAACCTTCTTACTGAAATATTGCAATCTTAGAACAGTACTACTGAAATGCCTAACACTCCTACTTATTCTGCTGAAGTTGTATCAGAAGAAGAAGCCAGACTCAGACGATCATGGCTAGATGCTCATTCTTCAGATCTTATCATTGGAGATCCATCAGCAACGATAAGAACAAGATCTAGATTTAATCAAGGCGAAAGCTCACTATATTCTTGTTTCTTGTCTATAGAAGGACCTCAGTCGATAGAGGACGCACTTAATGATGCTGACTGGATCATCACCATGCAAGAAGAGCTGAACCAGTTCGTTCGAAATGAAGTTTGGGAGCTTGTAGACAGACCTAGACATCAGCATGTCATTGGTACCAAGTGGGTCTTCAAAAACAAGCGAGATGAAAACAACGTCATTGTCAGAAATAAAGTACGACTAGTTGCAAAGGGATACAGTCAGGCAGAAGGAATTGACTTTGATGAAACATTCGCTTCAGTCGCTAGATTGGAAGCCATTCGTCTATTCCTAGCTTATGCAACACATCAAGGCTTCAAAGTCTATCAGATTGATGTAAAGTCAGCTTTTCTGAACGGCGTACTGAAGGAAGAAGTCTACGTGGAACAACCGCCTGGCTTTCAGCAGGGACATCAGGTTTACAGGCTTAGGAAAGCTCTATATGGGTTAAAACAAGCACCCAGGGCTTGGTATGATACCCTATCAGACTTTCTACTTCAGAAAGGTTTTAAGAAGGGGACAGTAGATCGCACCCTATTCAACATAAATTCAGGAGATGACATCCTACTGGTGCAAATCTACGTGGACGACATGATTTTCGGCTGCAGAAACGAGATCATATGTCAGCAGTTCGAGAAGATGATGAAAGAGAAATTCGAGATGTCCATGATGGGAGAGATGAATTATTTCCTTGGATTTCAAGTGAAGCAATCACCTGAAGGAATCTTCATCAATTAAGCCAAATACACTCGAGACCTTCTCAAGAGATTCGGCTGCGACTCCAGCAAGCCAGTCAAAATGCCCATGAATACGAATTTTAAAATCGATCTAGACAAAGAGGGAGCTTCTGTTAACTCTACTGATTATAGAGCTATTATTGGTTCTTTATTATATTTAACAGCTAGCCGACCTGACATAACTTATCCTGCAGGTGTATGCGCAAGATTTCAAGCGGATCCCAAGCGAAGTCATCTCGACTCAGCTAAAAAGATTCTACGCTATCTGATAGGAACACCTGATGCTGGGTTATGGTATCCTGCTGATGATAATCTAATACTGACAGGTTATTCTGATGCTGATTATGCAGGATGCAGGATAGATCGTAAGTCAACTTCCGAAACGTGTCAGTTCCTAGGTAGCAAGCTGATATCTTGGTTCTCAAAGAAACAACACTCAATAGCAACGTCCACTACTGAAGCTGAGTACATGGCTACTGGAAGTTGCTGTGCCCAGATCCTTTGGCTTCGACAACAACTGAGAGATTATGGTATCATTTAGAATGAAGTGCCCATCTACTGTGACTCCACCAGTGCTATTGCCATAACTCATAACCCAGTTCTACATACGAGATGCAAGCACGTGGATATCCGACACCACTTCATCAGAGACCATGTCGAGAAGAAGGATATCAGAATGGAGAAGATCCATACTGATAAACAAAGGGCAGACATACTAACCAAACCACTAGCTGAGAACAGATTCAGAGAATTATCAGTTGAGCTAGGTCTACTGGATCCTACTGAAATGCATCAGTAGAAGACAACTACTGATAGCAGTCCGTGGAGACAATTGGAAATATTTGGTATCAGTAGATGGAACCAAGACGACAAGTCGGTAGACTCCGTCATGTGATTCAATGGGAAGAATCACACCGTACACGCCAGCGGGGGAACGTGCTTATCGGTACATCAATCATCCTCTCGCGATATAACGGTAACCAGCTGATCGAAAGTTCAGCTGAAGAGGTTTGCGTAGTATCATATACTTAATTTCTTTTCAGAAGCATGTCTGCATTTATTATACCAGTCGCACGCAGTCAGTAGTTAATGTTCATTTATTTCCCGCCATTAATAAGTTTAAGGAAAGGTCAGTAGGAAACCTTTTCATTCGCATAAACTGAGTAATTAATGTTGTCTGTCGCGCATTTAATGCATGTCTTCTCACTTACCTTTATTACGTAAGTCTATGTTTGAGGCGGCTTTTGTAATCATTCCTTTTATAACATTTAATCTCAGCCGTCTATAGATTTGAAAGATTAAAAATAGGATCGTTGGATCTAAACTTATAATCAGTCAGATATATAAATCTTTCATCTTCTATCTTCCTCCTCACTTTTCGCCATTTTCAACTTAAGAGCTATTTTCAAGCGTTCAGTTTCTTTCTCAAAAATCATTTTAACTGTCTCGCTTTTACATCTCTCAAAGCTCTTTAGTACTCGGTAATGTATTGAAACCTGCTGAATACTTACTAACTTACTCTATTTTCAAGTGCTAACAAGTTATTTTGCAGATTTCAATGGCGACATCTCAAGTCCCTGAGAATATAGAGGAGATAATGGCATCCAGGATTCAGTTTGAACCAACTATGGCCTTCTGACAAGTTGATATCTCTTTCTTGGAACCCGTGTTTGATGCTCTGGAGCGTTCTGGTCTTCAGGAGCTGGTGACGAAGCACCCGAGATCTTATCTACCTAGGCAAGTGGTAGAAGTTTATTACAACTGGAGGTCACTCGCGTCTGGAGGCGAGGAATCTTCCTTCGTCTCTATGAAGGAAGTAGATCAGAACTGTTGGGATACTACTCAGAGAATCTTCAACGTCAGAGACGCGCTGCTGCTGACGTTTGATCTTCCAGACTCTGGTATTTCTCCTATCGGATACAAGGAGAAGGAGATAAACGCATATGTTCATAAGTTACGCGGACGCTCCGACATATCATTCAAGTCGGCTCTGCGGAAGAACCTTCTCGCTCCCCCAATACGGAGGACTAGCCTACATAGTCTCTCATATCCTAACGAGCTCACTGGATCATATGATCAATTATCCAAGCCAAGGATTCAGCTGATGATGGCGATAGATGATGGAGTTGAAGTGAACTGGGCCGACTATTAGGTCTCGGAGATGAAGGCCCAAGCCCAGAAGTTCACTACCCTACCCATTGGAGAGAGGAAGTTAGCCAGTGTAGGGAAGTTACTCTATAGGACTAAGATGTCAGTCCTCATAGAAAACTCGTTCGGAGGCACTCGTCGTTTGTCGATTCTAAGTTCTTCGATGTAAACCGATTAAGTTCAAGACTAAAGCAACGACGAGAAGTCTATCGGTAAGGGGCCACCCGAGCCGAAGAGAGCAAAGCATCCGCTCCGCCCCCGCATACCAAAGTGCCTAAGAAGAGGCGGGCGACTAAGACCGGACTCACCGAGGTCTCACTGCCACCCCTCTCTCGTTATTGAACCCACTCCTCCTCCTACTCAAGAAGAGCAGATTTTAGATTCTCGATATCGGCATTGAGGGTGCGACCCTCAAAGATAAAGTCCAGGTAATTAGCTACGAGGAGACACGGTCGGACGTCGAGGAACCGACCGAGGAGACTGCGGCCGAGTGGACAGCTATTCTCACCACTCGTCTACGTGCCGCAGTGACATACACGATCATATTCCCGAGATCGCCGGGCACTCGTAGTTAGTCGACATAGCCATCGTGGCTAGTGGTTCAAATGCTTCTTAGATTTCCGAGTTGGGATATTCTAGAAGACATAATCAAAACCCACTCAGTCATCTACCTGCTCGATGAGGAGCAGAAGCTATAAGAAGTAATAGGGTACGGAGAACCAGCTGACTTAGCTACTCTTGAAGATCTCAGAGCCGCAATGCTTTACCTTCTAAGCTTGCGAGAGTCAGTCCCTAGTAACACTCCTCCACCCCCATCTCCTCCTGCCGATGATAAGAAAGATGATGATGATAACAATCGAGGGAAGGATCGGACACCCAAGGATACGAGTTGGGAGGCTCTGCTGAGGGTTCAATTCCCCGTGAGAAGAGCGAATCACCACTTCCTGATACATCAGGTGATACTCAAGGTGCTCCGAAGTACAGTAGGGAGCAACTCCTCACGTTTTCTGAGCAGATGCTCGGAACCAGCTCGTACCAGATAGAACCTATCGGTTCCGTGTCCTCAAAGTCTGTAAATAAAGCCATTCGACGCCAAGGAGAGAAAAACAGACTTTTGGCTAAGGACGTCCATCTGAAGTGGACAAAGTATACTAAGGCTCAGACACAGAGCTTAGACAGAATAGCTGCTGGCATCTCAAAGACTCCAGTACCTACTCCTCAACCCAACTTTCAGGAGATTATTGAGGCAGCCTTAGCAGCTTAGAAAATCGATCTAGAAGCTCAGAGTCAGCAGTTGCTCCAGAATCAGCAGAAGAAATTTTCAGAGCAGCTGACTCAAGCTCTTGCAACTGTTAAGCTCGAAATCGATGAAAGGAATAAGATTGCCACCTCTAGCCTTCAGAAAGTTATTACCCAACAGGCAGAGGCTCTGAAGCTTATTCAGAAAGAATTGACAGAATCGCAGGATCAGGCTCTGCTGAAACTCCGTCAGGAGTCAGCTGCACAGCTTAAAACATCAAGAGCTGATCAAGAAAATGACTGGGAATTATATTGTGATCTCGTCAAGGACTTCAAATCCACACCTACTCAGATTAAGGATTCAGTCCACGATGTGGAAAGAGACATTCAAGCCATCCGTACCCAACTCTCTAAGGCAGATGATGCCAAAAAGGGGGAAGGTGTTATGAAGGAAGAACCTGACACAGATATGGCTGATGTCCAAATAATAGAGGGTGGTCAGGAGGAAGGACCCTCTAATGCTCAGACTCAGGGGGAAGGTATTCAGGCAGAACAACCCTCAACTGCTAATGCTCAAGAAACTTCAGGGGTTATGCTACTTGAATTTGAATTTCCTCTAAAACCTACCCCCATCTCATCTTCTGCTGCCCACATAGAAGATGTTGCTCACTTCATTGAGCAAGAGTCACTATCAGACTCATCTTACACCTGAGCAAGAAGCTGAAGATAGAGCCACGTGGGAAGCCACGCTGCGAGGCCTTAACCTGAGGAAAGGAGATTGTAGGGCAGCGGCTCTTCGAGAGAAGAAGAGAATGGCTGATATGGTAAGATGACGAGCCTATCTCAAAAGCCAGCAGCTGATCCCAGAAGACAAATCCCACGAGGATCAAGAAAAAGAGCGCTTTATGTCAAAAAGGAGCATGTGCTTCATGTTGTTAAATGGGTTCCTGCTCTGGTTAATGATCAATGGGAAGAGCTCAAAGAGGAATTTATCAAAGGCTACTACGTATGGAAATTCTATCCAAGTGAGCAAACTATCGAACAAGCCTTTGACGAGTTTTTGTTCATTTATAACTCTGAGCTGAGGGAACAACTTTTGGAGATTATGAAGAGAGAGAACATTCCTTTCAGAGCTCCGGCTTTCAGGCGCATCCCACCTCCTAGAACTGCGCGCGGAGTTCTGTGTACAAAGGAAATAGAGGATGAGGTCAGAGCTGCAGCTTATCGCTTCGACCTGAGTGTCGACTTAGATGAAGACGACAAGGATGTCCAGACACTGAGGAAGAGAATGTACCTATACTATGGTCTGCAACCTCCTGTCGACAGATCTGCTGATTTCAAGAAGCGCACTCAAGGCTTCAGGCGTCAGTAGTGTTTTCTCTTCTCTACTCTTTTGTAATAGTGATAGGAACCTGTAATTTCTTGATCATATATGCTATCGTTCCTATTGCTTGATAGACAATTACTCATTGTCTTACAGCATTTTACTTTGTGTTTTCACAACTGATCATTAAGTGATCTGACACACACTCACAATCAGTTTCTCTGATTTTGTCTATCTCTCACCTGCTGATGTTTTGAAGTCATCATATCAGTTTGTTTTCCTCAGATAGATTAAGGGGAAATTGCTGTCAGTAGGTTAGCATTTCTTATAAGATGTTTAGAGTTTAGAAGTATAGGTTTTGGCATCATCAATTAGGGGGAAATTGTTGGATATGAGTCAGTAGATGATACTCAGCTGTTTGTGGTTAAAAGAAAATTGGGGGAAATCATAGTAGTACTATGGAATTGAAGATCCCAAAACCGAGCTGATATCAGTAGTTTAGTGTGTCGTTAGGATTAGCTGATGTATAGGTTAGACTTGTTGTAATCGTTTTTATATTCTTGTCTAAGTCCTGTACGGGGTAATTGTTGAACTGATCTTCTGTCGAAGATACTTTTCAGAACCCCACGTCATCAGTGTAATCGCTTGCGTTCTTCGATCATCGGTGAGTAGACCTCGGTAGAAGCCAATCCAAAGGGTGATAAGTCATCGGCGAAGAACTCATGCAAGCCCGGTACCTTCGCAATCGCCCGGTGACTTACGCAGGGTTACATTCCTTGTCGCCCAACTCGGTCGAAGAAGACAGAGACTTTGCGCCATCGTATCCGACGTAAAAGCGACCCAACTACTTAAGTCTTTTCGAAAGTTCAGCAGAAGATCATACGAGGTTGTTTGAATGGTCAACTCTGACATTCTCACCAACCACAAACCTCGACCAATGAGAAGCCGACAACGCCTTACCTGCTCCAAACAAGCAAAACCGCTCTCATGTACGCACTAATTAACCGCCCCGCCGCAACAAGTTCGAATTAATGGCCGTTTTCTTTGGAAGCATGTGACACGTGGCATCGTCGTCTCCAACGGAGATATGCCATAGCTCACAACTATAAATAGAGAAGATTTCGAAGCTCCACTAGCGCGAAGCACGAAATTAAAAAGGGAAATTGCTCAAGCTCTCAAACACTCTAGCAACTCAATCAGAACATCCAGCGAAGAATCTGCATTTACTAGAATATTTTTGTGGTTCTTCTCTCTAGAGTCTTTAGATCCCTTTCTTCTCTACCTAAGCTCATTGTCAGATTTATAGCTTAGATTCGAAGGAGTTCATTTTTAGTGAACTGTTCTTATTGTAAGAACTCCTTCATTAGTTGGAGAACTGTTTTCGCTCCCTTTCGAACTTAGGTTTGAATTGTAAAGTCGCTAAGGACTATAACTTAGAAGGATCTGTCCTGTGTACAGTTTCCTTGCTGAGACTTGCTCAGACTAATCAACAAGTTATCCTGCTCTGTTCAGGACCGTGGACGTAGGATCTTGCGTATCCGAACCATGTTAAACTGCTTGTGTTCTTTACTGTTTTATTGCATACGAACCTTTGAAAATCATAAGTTTGCATAAAACGTATTTCTAAAATCGCACAGCCAAAAGAATTTACGTATATGACATCATCTTTGGCTCGAAGAATGTCATCATGTGTTAGCAGTTCGAAAGAATGATGAAGGATAAGTTCAAGATGTCAATGATGGGAGAGATGAACTATTTCCTTGGCTTTCAAGTCAAACAATTTGAGAAGGGGACGTTCATCAATCAAGACAAATACACTCGAGACCTCATCAAGAGATTCGGTTACACTTCCGGCAAACCAATCAAGATCCCGATGAACACGAATATGAAGATCGATCTTGATAAAGAGGGAGTATCAGTAGACCAAATTGAATTTCGTGCTATAATTGGTTCTCTATTATACTTAACAGCTACTCGTCCTGACATAACTTATGTTGTAGGTGTCTGCGATTGATTTCAGGCGAATCCGAAGCAGAGTCACATGGACTCAGCATAGAAGATTCTCCGCTATCTCAGAGGAACACCTGACATGGGTTTATGGTATCCAGCTGATGATATTATAGAACTAACTGGTTATTCTGATGTTGACTATGCAGGATGTAGAATCAACCGAAAGTCAACTTCTGAAACGTGTCAGTTCCTTGGCAGTAAGCTGATCTCATAGTTCTCAAAGAAATAGCATTCAGTAGCAACATCAACTACTGAAGCTGAATACATGGCTGCCGGAAGTTGCTGGGCCCAAATCCTTTGGCTGAGACAGCAGCTATGCGACTATAAAGTCAGTCAGAATGAAGTGCCGATCTTCTGCGACAGTACCAGTGCCATTGCAATCACTCAGAATCATGTACTTCATACGAGATGCAAGCACGTGGACATCAGACACCACTTCATTCGTGATCATGTCGAAAAGAAGGATATCAGGATGGAAAAGATCCATACTGACCATCAAAGGGCTGATATACTGACCAAGCCTCTAGCTGAAGCCAGATTCAGAGAACTTTCAGTAGAGCTAGGTCTGCTGGACCCTACTGACTCCAGTCAGTAAGAGGATTCAGGAGAGGAGCATTCAGTAAGGGGGAATGTTCACTCTCGCATCGAGTAAAATCAGTACGTAGAGACTCAGCAACCATCTACACGAGGTATCAGCTGACTACGATGTTCAGCTGACAGGTTTGCGTATCTCTACTCAGTAGCCTATAGAACAATTCTGTGCATTTATGATCAGATTCAGCATCGTATTCAATGCCTTAGGAAATGTCATTTAATTTTAATGAATCATATTTAATACACGACATTCTATGTACAAGCATGCTGAACTCTGCCACGCATTAAATGCATGTCATATCAAGTTACTACTTAGGCTATTTTCAACTGGCTTTTGACTTAGGCGGCTAATTTGATCATTACCTATTATATAAAACTCTATCCTAGCCGTCCATCTCAAAAAGCGCGTTCAAACTGAACCATTGATCTTTAACTGTTCATCTTCTCTAAGATATATATGCGTTCAAATCTTTGAAACCGCCATTCCATATCTGCAAATATCTTAAGTACCCGAGATTTTCTGAAATACCTTTTACCTTCTATCTAAACTCTCTTCAAAATCTTCAGAAAATCTCTCGGTAATTTTTAAATGATCTTTAAGCATCGTGCGTCTCAATCTCTTTTATATTCTTAATCGATACTAACTTATACTGTGTATGCCGATTATCAAAATGACAGGAAACGCTATTATGACTCCGGCAAATATGCAAGAGATCCTTGAGAAGGATCGAGTCTGGTGCGAGCCAGTTATGGAGTTTGATGAGTGCGACCTTGATTTTATGGAGGAGATATTCTACGCTCTCAGAGAAACTAGCCTGGAAGGGTTCTTGTCAAGGAGGCCGACCTTCTTCCTTCCACGACAAGTAGCAGAAATCTACTTGAATTCTGATTCAGTAGATGGGGACATTAGAGGGCGATTCGCCATCCATACAGTAGGCGATCTCTCACGATCCATGATTGAAGTGAAGCAGATGTCCATCCGCGAAGCTCTTCAGAAAAGCTTCAACCTCCCCAACTCAGGACTCAGCACCGTCGCTTATAAAGATGATTTAATGGATGAGTACCTCACCGAGTTCTGCGGAAAGCCAACAGTGTTCAGAGCCGCTTTTCCCAAGAACGCTATGCTCCCTCAGTACAGAGCCCTAGCATACATTGTGACTCAGTTGCTGACGAGTCAAGCAGGCTCTTTTGACCAAGTATCTAGGCCCAAACTGCAACTGATGATGGCAATATATGATCGGGCCAAGATTAACTAGACAAAATTTTTCCTCAGAGAGTTTATGATGCAGTCAGCCAAATTTGATAAGGCATCCAACAGGCTCAGCGTCAAAGGAAAGCTCCTATACGGACTTAAACTCTCAGTGATGATAGAGGATTTCTGCGCATCTGACAAGGTCACCTTTGCTGACAAACAATACTTCAACGTGAAGAAAGTCAGATTCCAGAATAGGTCAGCAACCCTTCAACAGATTGGCTCAGGGCCAGCTGCACCTACGAGTGGGACTCAGCAGACCTCAACGCCGAAGAAGAAGAGGACCCCACCAAAATCCACACCAAAGATGCCAACCAAAAAGCTGAAGAAGGTCAGCGAGGTTGCGCCCACTGAAACTGCGGTGGAAATAGAGGCCGTCATTACTCAGCCACCACTACAGCTGAGAGACGAGCCTGAGTCTTCTGAGAAGACTCAATCAGTAGAGAAAATCGTCTCCACTGAACATGGAGAGACAATGGACCAAGGGGTCCAAGCTGAAGAGATCCAATCAGAAGTCCAGACTAAAGAAGTCCAGACACTGGAGAGCCCCTTGGACGTACCTCCACTCAACAGCATCCCATCTGCTGAGAAACAGGCGTCTCCTATCGAAGTCGAGAGCTCGGAGACAGTCTCGGAGTCAGAATCTGTTGGGATGGAGGCCTCAACGCTCAAATCCAGAGCCTCTCGGGAGATTACTGAAGTAATACCAGAGATCGCTAGCCACTCAGATCTTGTCCTATTAGCTAGGCAGGCGAGACTCCATATGTTGATCAGGTTCCAGGAATGGCACAATCTGAAGCGACTGATCATACACCATTCCTGTGAACAACTCCATGGAGAAGAGCTGCTGATAAGAGGGAAGATTGGCTACTTAGAGCCATCTGACCTCGGCACGTTCGAGGATCTGAGGGCGGCCATGCTCGCCTTGCTGAATGAGAGACAACCAGTCTCAGCACCCGCGCCCTCAGATGGGTCTGACCCCGATGGTCAGGACCTACCCCATGATTCAGGACCTGAGAAGCCTGATGAGGGATCTCAGTAGGACAAGGATGCCACTGCATCTACTGCTGACCCTCCACTCAGTATCCTTGGTCCTGGGCAGACGGTGGCTGGTACTTTGAAGGCAGCTGATCCTTCTCAGCTTCTTCTCCAATCTGCTTTCGAAGTAGCGCCCAGCCCAAAGAGCCGTCGTTCGAAAACAGTGGCCAGGGCACTGAAGAATCAAGGCACTCAGAATCGCCTTCTTGCCCGTACCGTCCACAAAACTTGGCGGCAAACTACTGAGGCACAGAGTGCAGAGCTGCAGGGACTCAGAACAACTATTTCTTCATCCCAAGTCCCTGACTTCTCCAGCATTCTGACGAATGCCTTAGCTGCGCAGAGAGCTGATTTTGAGGCTCAATTCAAGCTGATTCAGGAAAGCCAGGATAAACTGATGAATCAATACAAGGCCGCTCAAACCGCTCACACTGAATCAGTCACAGCCATCTCTCAAGCCAACAAACTCAGAATCCAAACTATTCAGAAGGATCTTGAAGAGAAGGTTGAGCAGCAGCTGAAAGAGTTCAAGGCTGTAGCAGATCTCTCACACAAAGAATATAGCGATCAGCTGACCAACGAGAGAAATGAGCTGCATGAGGCACTGACCAAGATTCATACAAGATTAGATGATCTGTCAGCCTCCTACAAAATCCTGAACAGAAAGGTATCTGCTCCGCCCCCAACCCTACTTGCTGATGCCAAAAAGGGGGAAAGTTTGGCAAAGAAAAGGGAAAGTGTAATAGAGAAATCAACTAAAGGGGAAGCTGCCAAAGAGCTGATACTGAAGGCTCCGAAGAGAGCAAGGTCAGTAGCAGGGGCAACCTCAACTCAGTCATCCGCTCCTACTGTACCTACTGAAACTGGCGAGGCCCAGGGTATCTCAGCTGCAGCTGCAGCATCAACTGAAACTGGCCCAAGTGGCTCAGGAGCCAGAGAAGTCGCTACTCAGGCAACACAGACTTCCCTTGACATCATTAAGGAAGTTACCGAGTATGCTGACGAGCATCAACTGAGACTGGCCCAAGAGGAAGAAGCTCCTCTTCCTCCTCCTGTTGCCGGCAAAGGCAAGAACGTTCTGAAACTCCCAACCCCTCCCTCCAAGAAGAAAGGACCCAGGAGGTTTATTACCCTGAAGGAGGCGGCTCAAATAGCCGCTGACAAGAAGCTGGCTAGGGAGATAGCCGAAGTTGAAGCAGCCAACAAACCTAAGAAGAAGCCTGTCAAAGGCAAAACTAAGGCTCCAGCTGGAGGCAAGAGAACAAGTGCAATGCTGCCTCCCAAAACGCTTAAACTCAGCGATGAAGCTGATAGAGAAAAAGAAAAGGAGCAGCAGCAGCATCAATCAACTGGGCAGCAGGGGACTTCCAAAGAAAAATCTTCAACTCCCGCTGACTCAGAAGAAGAGCCACCTCACAAGCCCTCCTACACTGCCTCGAAGGCACAGGAACAAGAGATGGAAGAAATCTGGGCTCAGTTAGACAAATAATTATATAGAGGTGAAGAGGCCAGGCAAATTGAAGCAGCCACAGAGAGATTACATATAGCAGATCTTGAAGCCCTCAAGCTGAGAACGGAAAAGGAAGCTAGTCAGAGGATCCCCTCAAAGGCTGACATCCCCTACAGATACAGGAAATTCAGAAAGCCTACGGATCTGAAGACTCACAGATGGCCTAGAACAGATGAATGGATGCCAGTGGAATTCACGCAGAGGTGGGAAGCGGTGAAAATCGAGTTCATTAAAAGGAACTATTTCTGGAGATTATAGTCTGAGAAGCGCAAAGCTGTGGCTTATACTGAATGGATAATGAGAGCCGACTTAGACATGTATGCCAGATTGCAGAAAGCTGTCAAAGAAAATGTCGAAGTCAGAGTTCCAGACCCTAGAATCCTGCCACCTCCACAGAGACTTGACGGATCCATTCACTATGGAGTAATAGAGAAAGAAGTGAAGGACGCTGTTGAAGCCAAATTTCTTGATGAAGAAGATCCAACGGACTTTGCTGAGATACTGAAGCTGAGAAAGGTCACCTATCGCATGTATGGAGTGCCTCTTCCTGAATCTCAATCCCAAGATTTCAAAGACAGGAATAGGCAGTTCAAATGACTTCCTGCTTCTGTGTTCTCTTTATATTTTTTTCTTTTTCCTAGTCTAGCAGAGATGTAACTGTACTGAACTTCTTTACATATAATATATCTCTGTTTGGCTTAGACAATATCTTATTGTCTGAATAGTCGTGTTTGTTTATGCTTAACACTCAGAATCACTGAAGTGATTACTGACTCACACACTCACTGTCTGATTATTTGTTGTCAGTTACTGCTTAGATTCGGATAGACTTGATAACATTGAAAGGGGAAAATGTTGTCAAGATAGGGGGAAATTGTTGTTCAGACTCTATATTTATTCTGACTTTTTGCCCTGATCCCCTCAGTAGTCTAGGACTTAAAGAACAACTCCACTGATTCTACTTGTAATTTTGTAAGGAGCTCTGTTTCTGATAAGTCATGGTGTTAGGTTGATAGCTATTAGGTTTTGGCATCATCAAATAGGGGGAAAATGTTGGGTGATGATTCTATCCTCAACAGTGTTGACAAATAGTGGGAAATGACTCAGTCTTCTGTGGTAACATACGACTCAGTAGCCCTGTGCTCTGAATAAGTCTGTGAAGATTTGAAGATCCCAAAACCCTATTTTGATTGGTGAACCATTACGTTGTAAGTTGTTTTGTCTCTGAGATTTCAGACTCAGCAGACCCTCTGCTCTGGTTCAGGCACTCAGTAGATTATCCGCTTCAGCACCAGAAGTAGAAGACTCAGTAGTACTGGACTCAGCAGGAGCAGTATACTGAAAGAAGTCAGTGGAACTGAACTCACTAGGAGTAGTTCACTGTACTCAGAGCTGATCTTCAGTAGAGCCTACTCAGTAGGAGCGTGCTACTGAATCAGAGATCAGACTCAGCAATGGCCAGACAGTCTTCTGACTGTCAGAATCTTTGAAGTCACTTTTCAGCAGAGTCAAATACGAGGAAGAGAGAAGTCAGCTTTAGATCTCCTTGAAGTCTGTTCTGTCTCAACCACTCTCTGAACCTCGGCTAATGACAAGCAGCCATATATCCTATATCTACTAAAGCTGCAAGTCAACAACTTTTCAGAAGAGGAGGGAAAGGACACTGCCACCAAACTTCAAAAGAGCCGTTAGCTGCCCAAAAGAGAGAGACAAAGGATCGTCGTCTCCAACGGATCTATCCTAATCTCTTCTCTATAAATAGAGGGATAAATCGAAATTTGAAGCTCACGGGAAGAACACGAAAGGACATACAGAGCATTCAAACGAGCAAAATTCAAAAAGCCTAAGTCTTCCGCAAGAAGTTCGAAGAATCTATCTCCGACGAAAGACTACATTCCAGCTCTTAGGGAACCAAGCAGAACTGATTGATACAACCTCTAGTATCCAAACGACGATACACGAACCCAAAGCTATATTCAGCTGTTCGTCGTTCTAGAAGCCACTTCCTTGTTCCCTATCCCTCTGACCTAAGCTCAATAGAATATATCCATAGCTTAGACGAAGGAGTTCACCTTTGAACTAATTCTTATTGTAAAGGACTCCTTCACAGTTGAAGAGTTTTTCAAACACTCAGTTTGATAACCGTGTAAACTGAGACTTGCTCAGTATAAATCTCAAGACCAGTGTTTGTCCAGCGTACAAACCGACTGAGACTATCTCAGTATAATAAATAGCTTCCTGATCTTTCGGGACAGTAGACGTAGGATTTTTGTGTCCGAACCAATTTAAAAATCTCTGTGTCTTGTGTTCTGTTCTTAAGTGTTGCATTGATTTACTGTTCATACTGAAAAACTTCTTTAAAATCATTCAACTGAGTTTCAGCAAACTTAACAGAATGCACTAATCAACTGAAACTGTTTTAATAAAAACGTTTTCCTAACTCAACTGAATTGGGCCTACACTATTTCGCACCACTAAACTCTATCTGCATGATACTAAATTCTGACTCTCAGTCAGCTAGAAGGTCTTAGTAGAGCCAGTCACTCTGCCAACACGATTCAGAACAGTTTATCTGGTCTGCTAAACTTGTTCAGTACGACATCATCCTAAAAAGGACTGTTCGTGTTTAAGTTGAGAAAATCGGTTTTCAGGTGTATTCACCCCCCCCCCTCTACACCTGAACGTGCTATCGGGACCAACATCCCATCCGATTTC